>OX393560.1:65209492-65531992 GCA_947650365.1 Chamaelirium japonicum
TCTCTTCATTTTGAGTTTCCCAAGGGGAATACTATCATCATCTGATAGAATGATGATAAGATATCCCTTGGGAAACTTAAAATAAATACTCTCTGAGATGAGTAAGGAACCCAATAGTTCAGTGAATCGATCATCTGGTTGCAACGACACCCTGCATACTGCAACCCATTCTAGGAACCATTTGGTTCCATTTTGCCATTATAAGGGAGTTAAAGAAGGGGCAAAAGGAACTTACTCTACAGTACCAAGTACTCATACTCTATGACCTGTTGATACCAAGTGCTCCGAGCTGGTCCACCCCTGACATCTAAACAAAAGACTTTAATCAGAATATTTCTAAATCTAAAACACATATATATTATAAGTAAACTAACTATATTTAGCCTAGGCTCCTAGTCCTAGTATTTTGTAACCTTAACCCTAACTAACCCTAACCCTAAACCTAGGCTCCTAGTCCTAGTTTTGTACGAGTGACTTACAAAACTAGCAATTTTAGTAAGATGCATAATTTATATTAATATTCTAAATATTAGTAAGTACCTGATCATAAGTCACCGCTATACCGACTTATGACCTCATTAAGACAACGCTCCAGTTCCATGCGAGCTTCTCTTTCTACCTCAAGCTGCTGCTGGACGACTTGCCCCTCTTTGCATGCTGCTACTCAGCGGTCTCATGCCGCTGCCTCTCCTCCTCAACCCACTACTCGAGGACCTACCTCTACTCGCACTCCAGGTCTAGCACAAATTGCAACTGTGTCAGCATCCCGGTCAAGGTGTCCCGGGCTCTCGAGCGCATACCCACTTGTCCAAAGTAGGAGGAGGGCGTGACTCCAAGGCCCGTATAGATGACGACCGTGCGTGGCAGGTCTGAGCATAGTATCCATCGCTGAGTCGACAGATACTTAGCTAGAGAAGGAGTCGTCCTCGCCCAACGGGGTCACCATAAGTCTCATTTTCCCCTATATAAAAACAACCAATGATATTTGATGGCATACATACCAATGTATTAACAGTAATTTAATTTCTTGCTACTTATGAGGCAACCCTGTCATTCAGAAATACCTCATTGGTATGTCGCCTCCTAGAGGCCTCAAAAAGGTCAATCCGATTAGGCTCATGGCCTAAGGATTGTTTCTATTTTTTGGTATATAAAATAAATAGATGAGTTAATATAAGATTTATAGAGCTTTAAATAATGAAATATTTATATAATTTACCAACTGCTGGGCAAGCTATGATATGGAGGTCCTCCCCCTCACTGGAGCAAGTGTCGTCAAGGCATTTCTATTTTGCTTGCCTTTAGCAGAGCTAGCCTGTGTCAATTGATTAAATTATCAAATATCAATACAAATTTTTAGTATAACATTAAAACAAGTACGAATCAACAAAATAATAATTATACCTGAAACTGAGGGGTAGCCCAGTGAGCAACCAAAAACTATAGAAAGTGTAGCAGAGGAGCATCTCTCGTCTCGGTCGTAGCCGGTAACTCCTCGGCCGTCTCACCCACCATGTAACCGTAGAGCTAGTAGAGCTCATGATGGTAATCCCTATACCGCTCACTCATTGTCTTCCACAAGTCCTCCCGATGGGTGTCGATTTTTATGTTCTCCCATTTAAATTTCTGCTGTAAAATCAATTTAGAAACAAGTAATTTTATCAATTCAAATTATAAAGAAGTAATGTTATTCTAAAATACTTTAATGAAACTAACGTACCAAAAAGACCTGATACATCCTCTCCTTATAGGATGCATTAATGTTCTTCCACCCCTTTATCCCCATAATAGGGGTATTCCTCTCCTCTTGTACTATCATGCTGACCCACGTGGCAACATTAGAAGCATGCTGGCCCACAAAGGACCTGCCACTCCACTGTAGGGAAAGTGAATCATATAAACTCCACAAGCATCGGGCAGTCGTCACGCCCCGGTCGCCTATATGCCTAGCGATCCTCGACCTTGCAAATAAAATATACATCAGTACTGAATAAGTATTTACAATATGTTTAAAACTTTAGATCTAAATATTACCTATGGGTATAGATACTGTAGCCGGGTACAGAGCTTCGGAGGCTGCGACTTCAGGAGCTGGTGTGGAGAGACAGTTGACGAATTTTGCCTCCTCCTAGAGGTTCACCCATTTTGGCAAATATAGACAGACCCCATCAAAGTTTACTATACCACCGTTATAGTTCCGCTCAAGTTGATTGAATCTCGTGTCTATATCATGTAGGTATCTTGAGCAGAATGTTAAATATTCTTCTGCCAGGTATCCTTCAGCAATTGATCTCTCCAGATGATTCTTATTATGAATATATTATTTTAATATTCATAAGTACCTAATTTGAGAAGAAAATTTATGGATAAATATATCAAAGAATGATCAAATATATTAAAAATTAAGATGGTTATCTCTCGATAAAATACATCCAGTGGTAATGAACTGGGCCATCGAGTTTGGCTTCTTTTACCAAGTGAACGATCAAATATACCATGACATCAAAGAAGGAAGGTGAAAATATCATCTCTAGCTTGCATAATATGATTGCAATATCCCTTTCCATCCGATCAAGTTGGTCCAGTCTAAGTACCTTCGAGCATAACTGCCTGAAAAAAGTACTGAGCTTAATTAACGGATCGGACACCTGTTTGGCTAAATTCCTACGTATAGCAAGGAATAACAATCACTGTATAAGAATATGACAATTGTGGTTCTTTAATCCAGACAACTTCCGACCGTTCTCTTGCACGCATCATGCGATATTCGAAGAGTAACCGTCCAGCGTTTTCACAGACTGTAGGAATGCATATAAGGCTATCTTCTGATGTGAGCTCATGGTGTAGCATGCAACTGGCAACACATACTTACCTCCAATCTCTTGGGGATAAAGTGATTTTCAGATATCCAACTCCTTAAGATCGAGACAAGATTTGAGATTATCTTTCTTCTTACCGTCGAGATTCAGCAGTGTTTCTATAATGTTGTCACACATATATTTTCTCGATATGCATAACATCCAAGTTATGCCGCAAAAGTAGGCTATTCTAGTATGATATTTTAAAGAAAATACTCTTCTTCTTTAATTATTGCTCATGCACAGATTCTTCGTACATTATTTTCTTTTTGTCTTTCCCAAGTGTCACCGCATCGAGCTGATCCAATTCACACAAGACTTCTAACCCTGAAAGTTACTCCGGAGCCTTTGTAAGTTCCTTCTTACCATTGAACGCTCGTTGTTCTGCCTTCACTTATGGCCGTCAATAAGGAACTTTTGATGACCTATATAATAGAACTTGCCTCCATTTTTTAACCGTAATAAATCTGTCTCCTTATTGCATATAGGGCATACCAATTTTTCTTTAGTACTCCACCTGGATAAGTTGGCATATATAGGAAAATCATTGATGGTCCATAGAAGTGCCGCATGCATCCAAAAATTCTGGCACAACAAGACATCATACGTATCGGGCCTAATTTTCCACAACTCGTTCAACTTCTCAATTAACGACTGCAAGTAAACGTCAATATTATTACTAGTTGACCTGGGTTCGGGAATGAGCAAGGAGAGCATTGCGTATGGTGTTTTCAAGCACATCCAGGGAGGCAAATTATATGGAACTATGATAACTGGCCAAATACTGTACAACAAACTCATATTCCTAAAGGAGTTGAAGCCATCGCTAGCAAGCCCTAACCTGACGTTGCGAACTTCACATGCGAATTCAGGATAGGTCTGATCAAAATCTTTCCACGTTAGAGAGTCTGCCAGATGTCTCATAACCCTGTCATCTGTATGTTCTCTTGCATGCCACCTCATGTACTCAACAGTCTTTGATAACATAAACAACCTCTAAAGTCTATCCCTAATCTGGAAGTATAGGAGAACCTTTGCAGATATATTTTTTCTTTCTTTGGTTGGTACTATACTCGGCATCCACCTCTTTATATCTCGTTGCTCCACATATGTGGCATGACCGCACATGTTCGTACTCCTTCCGGTACAACATACAATCATTCACGCATGCATTAATTTGTCATAACCAAGCCCGAGATCTTTAATTATCTTCTTCGCCTCGTAGAATGATTTCGGTACTGTCTTACCTATGAGAAAAGCATCTTTCAATAACTCTACCAATATATTAAATGACCTATTACTCCAACCATTGAGGCACTTCAAATGATGAAGCTTTATAGTGAAAGAGAGTTTTGAAAACTTCTCACACCCCGGGTATAGAGGTTGCTCGACATCCTTAAACAATCTATAAAACTTGAGCGCTATAATATTGGGTTGATCACCTAACAGTGTTTATGTACTTATTCCATCTTGCAAATCATATATCATACCCTGCATGTTATCGTCATCGTCTGTATTAATATCATTAGCACCGATCACTGTTTTTATATTTTTACCGTGAGCTGCCATGGGGATTGCATCTAGCTCCTCACCGTGCGAGAACCAACGAGTATAGCTAATGTCAATACCACGTATTACCAGATCAACCTCATATTCCTCTCAAACCTTCCTAGTCACCCTTCTGCAGTCTTTGCATGGACATATAATTTTTTCATCAAGCGGTGCAAGACACTCAAATGCAAAATCTAGAAATTTCCTGACTCCTTCTCTGTACTCTTGGCTCATCCGATTTGAATTACACATCCAACTCTTATCGATCAAAAAAATCTTTGTCTATCTGGCCATACAACATCTGCAGTAATTTCAAACCATGTCTATGAGACTCTGCCCCAACCACACCTTATCTATATATTTGGGTGACTTCATATAGAGTATAAAGCATTGCCCTAACTCAAAATGGTTCAAATAGACCCAAGGCCAGACATAATCCTTTTGGAAATAGAAAATTGATGATAACTCAAAATGGTTCAAATGAAACTAGAAAAATGATGATAGCTTCCGCTTAATTGTTCAAATTGGCCCAAGACCATTTGAACATTTCTAAATCATGTCTATGAGACTCTGCCCCAACCATACCGGTTATCTAAGTATTTGGGTGGCTCCATATGGAGTATAGAGTATCGCCTTAAATCCAAATTATTCAAATAGAATAACTGAAAAAATGGCGATAGCTTTCGCATAATTTTAGTTAATGGAAAAATAGTGATAGCTTCCACCCAATTTTAGTTAATAGAAAAATCCCAATCCCGAACGCCATTCATCGGCTGTGGCAAGCCACACCGATTCTTAGAATCTAAAATGGCTTAAATGATCGATGTTAGGATTTCATGGTAAGTACACACGTAGAGAATTATGATTTAGTGATAAATTTAAACCTAAATCTTCAAATATTCACCTAACCCTAACCTAAACCCTAAACCTAACCTAAACCCTAAACCCTAAACGTAACTCTAACCCTAATCCTAATATAAACCCTAAACCTAAACCTAAACCTAACCCTAATCTCATTAGTATTTTAATAAGTTTATCCAAAGACCTTAGATTCAAGGGTTCTAGAAATTAAAGCCACTCTTCTACCCCTATAATATTTTCAAAGGAGTTGGGACTCGGAGCATCGGAATCCATGTGGGTGCAAAAATTATACCAGACCGGATCAGAGCGGCATGGGCCCGCGCAACGGCCCAAGTGGGTAAGCCCACTCGGTCTCATGGGCCCACTCTACGGGGCTCGCAGATCAACCCCTCCCCCTTATTGGGCCCGAACAACAGCCCAATAAGGGCCCAGCAAGGAGGCCCAGAGCTAGTGCCACATCATCACTGCCATATCGGGCACGTGCCTACGCTATAAAAGGACCCCCAAGGCATTCGGAAAAGGGGTTGGTCATTCAATCAGAGGAAGAGAGGATCCCAGAGCAAGTGCTAGAGCTCAATTCTCTCCTTCTCGTTAGTTGCTCCGCGTAACCCCCATTATACGAAGCTTCTCTTGGCCTGTGAAGAGAACGCTCACCCCTCATTTTACTCAAATTATAGTGAAGATCAGGTGGCACCTCTCGCCCGGAGACGTAGGTCATAAGACCGAACTTCGACAACAACTCCATGTGTCATCTCTCTCCTTCTCAACTTTCTAATATCTAACATACAAACAATCCAATTCAATCAAGGTTGTGGGGCGGGATTCTCGATCAAGCCGGCTCGGAAATTTTCCCCCATAATCTTTGGCGCCGTTTGTGGGATTTGAACCCACGACCACACGGCGTCGGCAGAAGGCAAAGGAGTCTCGGGGTCCTCTCGGTCGGGAAACGTACTGAGTTTTCAAAAATGCTCTCTCGCAAAACCGAGACTTTTTGGCTCGCACCAAAAGGATCTCGGCGTCGGCAGAAGGCAAAGGAGTCTCGGCGTCCTCTCGGTCGGGAAACGTACTGAGTTTTCGAAAACGCTCCCTCACAAAACTGAGACTTTTTGGCTCACACCAAAAGGGTCTCGGCATCGACAGAAGGCAAAGGAGTCTCGGCGTCCTCTCGGTCGGGAAACATACTGAGTTTTTAGAAACGCTCCCTCGCAAAACCGAGACTTTTTGGCTCGCACCAAAAGGGTCTCGGCGTCGGCAGAAGGAAGAGGGGTCTCGGCGTCCTCTCGGTCGGGAAACGTACTGAGTATTCGGAAATGCCCCCTCGCAAAACCGAGACTTTTTGGCTCGCACCAAAAGGGTCTCGAAGTCGGCAGAAGGCAAAGGAGTCTCGGTGTCCTCTCGGTCGGGAAACGTACTGAGTTTTCGAAAACGCCCCCTCGCAAAACCGAGACTTTTTGGCTCGCACCAAAAGGGTCTCGGCGTCGGCAGAAGGAAGAGGGGTCTCGGCGTCCTCTCGGTCGGGAAACGTACTGAGTTTTTGGAAACGCCCCCTCACAAAACCGAGACTTTTTGGCTCGCACCAAAAGAGTCTCGGCGTTGGCAGAAGGAAAAGGGGTCTCGGCGTCCTCTTGGTCGGGAAACATGCTAATTTCTCGGGAACACCCGCATACAAAACCGAGACCTTTTTGGCTCGCACCACAAGGCGTTTGCACCATGGAATCCCAGTCCTGACCCGACTGGGAGGGGGTAACTGTGGGTGCAAAAATTATACCAGACCGGATCAGAGCGATATGGGCCCGTGCAACGGCCCAAGTGGGTAAGCCCCGCCCGGTCTCATGGGCCCACTCTACGGGGCTCGCAGATCAACCCCTCCCCCTTATTGGGCCCGAACAACGGCCCAATAAGGGCCCAGCAAGGAGGCCCAGAACCAGTGCCACGTCATCACTGCCATATCGGGCACGTGCCTACGCTATAAAAGGACCCCCAAGGCATTCAGAAAAGGGGTTGGTCATTCAATCAGAGGAAGAGAGGATCCCAGAGCAAGTGCTAGAGCTCAATTCTCTCCTTCTCGTTTCTCTTCTAGTTGCTCCGTGCAACCCCCACTGTACGAAGCTTCTTTTGGCCTGTGAAGAGAACGCTCACCCCTCATTTTACTCAAATTATAGTGAAGATCAGGTGGCACCTCTCGCCCGGAGATGTAGGTCGTAAGACCGAACTTCGACAACAACTCCATGTGTCATCTCTCTCCTTCTCAACTTTCTAATATCTAACATACAAACAATCCAATTCAATCAAGGCTGTGGGGCGGGATTCTCGATCAAAGGCGGCTCGAAAATTTCCCCCATAACCCATAGATCCCCCCTCGAATAATGGAGCTGAGCTGTCAGCTTGGTTTGTCTAAGCTTGGCTTATTTATTAAACGAGCCTAAACTTTGGGCTAGGGTTGACTCAATTTGTAATCAAACAAAGTTTAATGATCCCTTATTGAGCTTGTTCGCGAATTCCAGACTCAGTCAAAAGCTTAAACTATATATATTAGGTTTATTTAAGCCTTTTAGGAACCTATTCCCTAGCCTGCTCACGAGTTTGCTCACCAAATCTAAACAAGCATGTTCACATGCACGACTGAGTCGTGCTTTGTATTGTTTGAGCTTGGCTTGTTTATTAAACAAGCCTAAACTCTAGGCTTGGGCGTGGTTCACAAGCTTTTATCGAGCTTGTTCGCAAACTGCTCACGAAAAACTTGCCCCCCTGAAGTAGCCCCCCTGAAGTTTAGTTATAAAACACTTAACCCCCCCCCCCCCCCCCCCCTTATAGGCCATATATCATGATCACTTATGGTATATTTCACGTCGGGCTTAGAGTATGCATTTTACTATCAATCAATTTAGTTTTTCTTATTCTTAAATGATAATCTTGCATATTTAATTATTGTACAAAGAACCATGCCTTCCTTTTTGATCTTGAAGGAAGCAAACCAATCCCATGTGGAGCAAATATGGAGAAAAAATTCATTCGTCAAGCAAAGCATTAATTTATATTGAAACTGTCTGTACATATCCATCTATACGCTTGGAGGAATTATTAATATGTTTTTTTTTGTATATATTGAAGATAGTTATCCTTATATGATTATACTCCTTGCATAATAAGCACTGAATTATACCTTGGAGCTCAAGCATAACTTCCTTACCTTTATCACATTCCCTTACTCTTTGCCTTTTCTTTTCGGTCTCTCGTTATCAAACCTTCATCTCTGTCATACAATATGTTATGAGAGTGTCTTTTGCGTATAGAATAGTGGTCATTAGGTGCACATAAGATGATGAAAGAGATGTGGTAAAAATAAGTGTATTACAAAATACACTTATTGTGAAAGAGATGTGGAGTGTCATTCAGCCATCATGGGTGTCTGCCGTCGGACGATGCGGATGCATTTCGCACGCCACCCCATTGCGGGGATAAATAATTTGATGATCGATTTTGACGACTGGAATTACGACCGACCATTGGCATTGCGCCACATACCTCTACGCGTTTAATTGTGGTTGTGGGGTATGCGGTGCAATGTAATTTCCATCGTCAAATGTGATGGGATCATATATCTTTTTTGATCCCGAATATTTTTGGGGGAGTTAGCCTAAAGCCCATCTTAGGATAACGTTTTAAGCTAGAGTCCAGACAACATTACAGTTTAGTCTAAAACCCCTCCTCGTTTTAATGCTTCAAACGATAGCCCAAGTTGTAAGTTAACAGAACCGTTCCACTTTTATTACTAATATATCCATGGTATTTTTATCTAATTTACAACATATGCCATCAAAATTTTACGCATAAAATTGCTCAAATCTTTTGCAGCAGCGACGGAAAAATCAATCGAAGCCTCCAGACATGATTCACCGATCTTTTCTCCTCCTCAAATAGATCAACACTTTGTTAGCTAAATGTAAGTTGATCTTAGGTTTAAGGTTCTCGTTCAAATATATTTTTGAAAAATTTTATCCTTTTTTTGATCAAAAAATTCATCAGATCTGAAGAATGCAGACACTTAAACCCTAGATTTAAAGATCCAATGATTCCAAATTCGTATTTGTGCACTCTTATGAAACTTATTCAATATTTGTTAGACTTTTTTATTCTGTATAATCTATTTTTTTTGTTCCAAATAAAAATATATATCACAAATATATTTTCACATCAATACTAGGGAGATTAATGGTATTGTTGGAATTGAAGTATTAAGATGCGATTTGGAACAAAATAAACTAAGGGGGAGAGGGAGGAGGAGAAGGAACTCACCGGAGAGGGAGAGGGAGGCATCGAGAAGGAGGAGTAGCAGTGGTGCCGGCGGAGGGGAGGTCGGACCAGCAACACTGGTCGATGGCGCGCGGAAGGGGAGGTGAGGGGAGGCCGGAGTCGTGAGGGAGGGGAGGGAGGCCGGGGAGGGGGGGGGGAATTAGATTGAGAGAGAAAAGAGAAAGGGGATCAAATCTCGGTTAAATCGCAGGGTTTTTTACCGACGGAAATGAATTGTCCGTCGGTAAAAATATTATACTGACAACTATTATATATTTCGTCGATAAATATATTAACATTTTTTACTGTTGTTTATTAAAAAGGTATTTTTATTGATGGATAATTAAATTTTGTCGGTACAACTATTATACCGACGGATATTATTTTGCTGTCGGTAATTAAAACGGTAAAAAAATTATAAATTTAAATATTAATAGTATCGTCGTTTTAAAATATTAGTAAAATATTAAATATATTATACCGATGGATATATATATATATATATATATATATATATATATATATAGAGAGAGAGAGAGAGAGAGAGGGCTGTTATAGTGAGCTGTGAGCTGCCACCCGGGAAAGTGAGCTGCGGGTATTTTGATCCCCCAAGAAGTTATGAAATTTGATGAAATTTGGTGAGGTTGTTTCTTAGGATACGATGATCATCCTCCTCAATTTTCATCAAATTCCAAAACTTCTAGGGGGGTCAAATGGTCAAAGCAATTTCTGTTGTCCGTAGTCACCATTAAAATCTGTAGAAATTGCTTCGACCATTTGACCCCCCTAGAAGTTTTGGAATTTGATGAAAATTGGTGAGGATGATCATCTTATCCTAGGCAATAACCTCACCAAATTTCATCAAATTCCATAACTTCTTGGGGGTCAAAATACCCGCAGCTCAATGTCCCCCCGGCAGCCCACAGCTCACTTAATAGCCCTCTCTCTCTCTCTCTCTCTCTCTCTCTCTCTCTCTCTCTCTCTCTCTCTCTCTCTCTCTCTCTATATATATATATATATATATATATATATATATATATATATATATATATATATATATATATATATATATATATATATATATATATATATATATATATATATATATATATATATATATATATATATATATATATATATATATATATATATATATATATATATATATATATATATATATATATATATATATATATATCCGTCAACATTAATTATATTTATACTGACGGTAATTAATATTACCATTGGCAATAAACCTCTTTCTTGTAGTAAGACCTTTCTATACTAATTCCTACAATGTTTCACCAGCATGCCCTAAGCCTATATGCCAAAGTCTGGTAATATCAGAATCCACAACTGTTATTTCACTAATGATTGTACTTCCATGTAGGACATACAAATTCTTCCTCCAAACACCTTTTATTAGGACATGTGCACCTATAAGAATCTTTACGACTCCACCTTTAAGTGTAATCTTAAGGCCCTTTGAATCCAAAGCACCTAAAGAGATGAGATTCTTCTTCAATTCTGGTATGTACCGTACTTCTGTCAATTCTTTGTGTCATCATTCAACTTCAATCAGACTTTACCTATCTCATTTGTTTTACATGCATTATCGTTGTCCATAAAAATAACTTCATCATCCAACTCCTAAGCTAGAAAATTATTCATGTTGGGACACATGTGATAAGTACAGCCCGAATCCAAAATCCACTCATCTAAGTTGCATAGCAAAGATGAACCGGCAAGAGCCATGTATGTATCTTCATCTCCACTGCTTGTAATGTTATCCTTCTTATCCTGCATGTTCTTGTTCTGCAACAATGAACAATCCTCCTTCCAATGGCCTTTGTTACGATAATAGGCACACTCATCCTTTGCGAGAATCTTCATATCTAATGGTACTCCTCTCGTCTTCAAACAATACTTCCTCCTTTTTATCTTCTTCTCATATAGCAAAGTAATCGTCACGTTCAAATTTTGTAGATTTGCAAGAATCTTGTTAAAGTTATTTAAAATCTCTACCACAGAGTTTCCATCCTTGCACTAGAAATGAAAAAGGTTTTGCTACAAATAGAGTCGATTTTCAACACTCATCTTCATAAACTTGTCCTTCAATTTCTTCAACAAGTCTAGTGCCTTTGATTCCTTCATAACAAAATACTTCTGATCCTTCGCAAGACAAAGTCGAATCGTGACGCATGCCTGACATTTGGTTTTCTCCCAATCCTTATCATCCTTCGGTTTCTCTACTTCCAAAGCAATATCCTACTCTTGTTGGATCATGACATCAATAAATTCGCACTGCCACATGCCGAATTTTTTCGTGCAATTAATTTCTCTACTTTAAATTTTGCATTAGAAATATTAGTCTTCACAAAACCTCTAGAAGACGACTTCTTCAGCATCTTTCTAGAATCAAATTAAGAACAAGCCCTAATTAAGAACCTGGGGGCTCTGATACAAGTTTGTTGCGCGATAGACCCACAAACCCACACACAAACATGAACAATCCTATAACAAACAAGATCTAAAACGATGTAATCAAACAATTAAAGCACGGATCTTGCCTACAAGATAACTAAAACACAAACAATCCCAAAAGGGAAAGAGTTGAGAAAGCACACCACAGAGAACACGAGGATTATAGGTTGTTCGACAATCTTGCCTACATCCATTGTCTGCGCGAAGAGAGATTCACTATCAAATGATGAAAAGATTACAAGTACGGTTCGTCAGACCTTCAAGAAAGGCTCCCAAGACGGCTCTCCTAACTCACAAGATAATTTCTCATTATCCCAAAAGCCCTAAACCTCCTTTATATAGTAGGAATAGGTCCAATAAAAGTTGTGTGTACCATTCCCTTTTGGAGCCGGCAACGCAACAGTCGGAGAGAAGGAGGGGGGATCGGCCATGCAACAAACACCCCCCCCCCCCCCCTCTCTGGGTCGGCATGTAGCCAGAAGGAGGGGGGGTCGGTCGGTCGGTCACCAAGGAGAGGAGGGCAGCACACACCCCCCCCCCCTCTCTCTGGGTCGGCATGTAGCCAGAAGGGAGGGCAACACCCCCCCCCCCTCTCTGGGTCGGCATGTAGCCAAAAGGAGGGGGGGTCGGTCAGTCGGTCACAAAGGAGAGAGGGGGCAGCACACCCCCCCCCCCCTCCCTCTCTGGGTCGGCATGTAGCCAGAAAGGAGGGCAGCACACCCCCCCCTCTCTCTGGGTCGGCATGTAGCCCGAAGGGGGGGGGGTCGGTCGGTCGGTCACCAATGAGGCACACCCCCCCCCTCTCTCTCCTGGGTCGGCATGTAGCCAAAAAGAGGGGGGGGTCGGTCGGCCGGTCACCAAGGAAGCACACCCCCCCCCTCTCGATGGGACGTGCAACGAGCCGAGGAGTGAAGCAGCAGTCGAACACGGAGGTCTCGCAGTGCTGACAACGCTCCGCGGTTTCCGGGCCAGAGTAACCAGGTGTCAACCGCGCGCCACGTCACCGCGGCGGTTGAGCTCATTACGGGGACACGTCACCCACCCGATTTTCGTGGAGCGTCGTAACCGTCACCCTGCCACTATAAAAGGGGACCTACCCCTTCAGCGAAGGAGGAAGAATTCTGGAGGAGACGCTGCCCGTTTCGTCTCGGAATTTGCGGAGCTGCGGAGATCGGTCGGTCTGCACCCAGAGGCTGTCTGTGGAGATCGGTTGGTCTGCACCCAGAGGCTGTCTGCGGAGGTCGGTCGGTCTGTACCCAGAGGCTGTCTGCGAAGGTCGGTCGGTCAGCAGCCAGACACTGTTTGCAAGCGACCTGCAGACAGACGCTGTTTGCAGCGGTCGGTAGTCTGAGTAAAATTGCAGAGGTCGGTAGTTTGGGAGACCGGTCCTCAGGGTATGTAATTGGGGTTAAGGTGAGAGATTGTAACCGAAAGAATAGTCTTAGTGCATTCTCGCCCCACCCGTGGTTTTTTCCCCTTCGTCGTTGAGAAGGGGTTTTCCACGTAATTCCCGGTCTGTCTTTATTTGGCTTGTTGGATTGTGCTCGCCACCCGAACCGCCCGGTTCGATTCAGAACCCCCCACAAGCTTGGCGCCGTTTGTGGGATAGTCTTCAAGACTTCCTACTAGAGCCTTCGACTGTTGACCCGTGGGTGTCGAACGATTGAAGAACGATGGCCGGTGGACCGTATCGTACCCGCTCGACATCGCAGCTCCCGTCCGAAGCTGCACCACTCGGAGATGCTAATGATGTCGGGCGTCTTGTTCAACCATCAGCGGACACGGAGCGCGCAGTCCCACTGGTGAATCCCATACTAGGGGTCGGGGACTCCAGTCAAGCTCCGGTAGCAACCCTAGCTCCACTAACCGGGGGTCTTTCGGAGGCTTTTCTGGCCACAATGATGATGACCCAACAAGCTCTCACCACCCAGCTCCAAACGATGCAGCGCAACTACGAGGAGTTGCGTGACTTCGTGCGGGCCGCACCGACGGGCGGTCTACTCAACCATGGCATGTTAGCCCAAGCGGGACAAAGCCTCCCCACTCAAGCTGCCCCACCAGTGCAAACGCAGCCGCAACCAGTGCCTCAGGTAGAGGTCAGGGTTAATCGCTCGGTGGAGGTCCAAAGTGCGAATCCCGACGGGCGAGACTCGAGTAGCCCGGAGCCTGCGGAAAGAAACAAACACGCTCGAGCTGCGTCGGCACGCTCGGATGTCTGGTCCCGGCTCGGGGCACACCCCCGACAGCCGCCTGCCTCCAAGCATCACTCCAAAACGGACTCGGCACAAGTTCATCGCCCGAAGCACGACGGCAAACATCATCGTCAACCGAGTGATAGTCATCACACTCGGATGACGCCAGCCAGTCGGCAGCCGGCTCATACTACTGACCGGAGAAGCGTACACGAACGCATTCGTGTACATGCGTCGGAGCGACTCGGGGAGCGAGAGGAGATCCAGCGAGATCGACCGAGGGTCTGAGCTCCCGACCGGTTGGAGGAAGTCGCCATCCGAGGAGCCGCACGGTCGCCGCTTGTCGAGAAGCTACTTCGGGAGCCAATCCCTCGAGGATGGAATCCTCCACGCCTTCCCAAGTTTGACGGATCGAAAGACCCGGTGGAGCATGTACTTGCTTTCCGGGATGCTCTGGTCCCGTACGAGGATGATCATATCCTCTGTCGGACCTTCGCCAACAGCTTGTCGGGAATGCCCCTTGAATGGTTCCACAAGCTCAGGCCCTCGTCCATCTCCTCATTCTCGGAGCTGAGCACGCGGTTCCAGTACCGATGCAATCGCCGAGAGCTGAAGACTCTGGAGTCACTCTTCGGGATGAGTATGACCCAGAAGGAGACGCTCCGATAATTCTACCATAGGTTCAGGTCCGAGTACCTGAGCTTGGCGGACGCAGATGGGCAGGATCGCATGGTGATCGCTGCCTTCAAGAATGCCATACAGCCTACCCAGCTCGTCAACATGTCGCTCATCAAGCGAACCCCGGAGACGATTGACGAGCTGTCACGACGCGTTGAGAAGTACATCAAGATCGAAGACACGGACCGCAAGAGGAAGGCTGTGGAAACCAGGGCCCCGCACCAGGGCTACGCCAAGCCAGTTGCCATGAAGAACGTCAACAAGCAGCAGGGGGAGGTGACGCGGCATGACTCAAAACGGCAAAGGCAAGACAGGCCAGCGAGGCCGCAGTGGAACAGAGAGTTCACAGTACTGAACGCCCCCATAGACCAGATCCTGGAAGACATCAAGGGCGAACCATACTTCAAGTGGGCGCAACCGCTTGAACCCGGAGAGAGGGGAGCCAGAGATGCATCAAGGTACTGCAAGTACCACCAGAGCCAAGGCCACACTACCCTGCAGTGTCGGGTGCTCAAACAACATATTGAGGATCTTATTGAGGCCGGCCATATTGGCTGCTTTATTGACCTCCCTCAACGTAAGGAGATTAAGGCTGTGGGAGAAGTCCAGCGTCGAGCGACGGCACAGCGCTTACCGGGTCCTCCGCCAGAAAGGCGTCAGCTCCGAGAGGTAGATGCAGTCTACGGGTACCATGGCCTGGTACCATCATCCAATGCCGTCGACCGACAGGTGCGATGTATTGAACAAGCAAGGCAAGTCCACCATGTGGTACTCGACCCTGTCATCCGTCCCGAGCCAAGAGTGGAAGCTGCAGTACAGTTTTCGGCGACTGATCTGGTCGGAATAGAGAGGCCTCACAACCATCCCCTGGTCATACGGCTCCAGATAGCCAATTGCCTTGTGAAGAGAATTGTGGTCGACGCCGGAAGTTCAGTAGATGTGCTCTTCCTCAGCGCCTTCGACGCCATGCAGCTAGATCGTGGACAGATGACCGAGTCGTCGTCGACGATAACGGGCTTCACGGGGGAGGCTGCAAGGGTGGTTGGTGAGATCACCCTCCCGATCACAACAGGGCATCTCACTAATCTTACCCGATTCATTGTGATCGAAGCTCACTCGGTGTACAACATCATCCTCGGAAGACCGTGGCTCCACCACTTGGATGCGGTCCCCTCGCCGGCCCACCAGGTAGTGAAGTTTTGGACCGACAAGGGTGTGATGAGCATTCGAGGTGACCAGTCCTCGGTAGCCAAGTGCGAGCTCAGTGCCATCCATCTGAAGACGATATGCCAAATCGAAGGAGGAGAGCCAGGTGAAGGCGGCACTGAGTTGGGCATCCTCAACCTCTGGACTGCGAAGCAGAGTCAAGAAGCACCAACGCTCCAGCACCATGCCCTATCAAGCGCAAAAGCGCGAGGAGGCCAAGCATCTGAGAAGACCGACCTGTCAGTTGAACTTAAAGAACTGACAGTGTCGGGGGACCTGCTGAAGACCGACCTGTCAGCTGAACGTAAAGAGCTGACAGTGTCGGGGGACTTGCTGAAGATCGACATGTCAGCTGAACGTAAAGAGCTGACAGTGTCGGGGGACCTACAGAAGACCGACCATTCAGTTGAACATAAAGAACTGAATGCGTCGAGGAGCTTAAAGAAGGCCGGTCAGTTAGCTGAACTTAAAGAGCTAACTGGTCCGAGCGACCCGATGGAGACTGACCTACCAGCTGAAGGTAAAGAGTTGAGCAGGAGGACGCACCCTCAGAAGACCGACCGACCGGTTGAACCTAAAGAACCGGACGAGTTGGAAAGCCCAAATACGAAGTGGGAGGAGTCGCCTGCCGTCGAGCCAATTCTGCCCGTGGACTTAGGAGAAGCGGGCCATCCGAGGATAACTTTTCTCGGGTCGCAGCTGCCGAAGCATCATGCCGAAGCTATGACGACATTTCTCAAGGTAAACCTGGATGTGTTCGCATGGTCAGTTGAGGATATGCCAGGCATCCACCCCGAGGTAGCCTGTCATCACCTCAACATTCGAGAAGGAGCTGCACCTGTACGTCAGAAGCCCCGGTCGCTAGCACCGGAAAAGGCAGCAGCTGTCAACATGGAGGTAGAGAAGCTGCTACGAGCGGGCATCATCAGAGAGGCTCGGTACCCGAAGTGGATCGCTAACATGGTCGCCGTCCCCAAGAAGTCAGGAGCCATTCGGGTCTGCATCGACTTCACAAATCTCAACCAGGCATGCCCAAAGGACAGCTACCCGCTACCACGCATCGATACCCTGGTGGATTCCATGGCGGGACACGAGAGGCTCTCGTTCATGGACGGCTACTCGGGCTATCACCAGATCCCCATGAATCCGGAAGACCAGGAGCACACGACCTTCGTCACGGGTCGAGGGCTCTTCTGCTACAAGATGATGCCTTTCGGGCTGAAGAACGCGGGAGCAACGTACCAGAGGCTGGTGAACAAGATATTCGTCGACCAAATCGGAAGGAACGTGGAGGTCTACGTCGACGACTTGCTTGTGAAGAGTCAGGCTGAGGATACGTATATGCAAGACCTGGAGGAAACCTTCGCAACCTTGCGGAGGTACAGTATGAAGTTGAACCCGGCCAAGTGCGCCTTCGGTGTGACGTCGGGAAAATTTCTGGGATACTTGGTCACCCGACGGGGAATCGAAGCCAACCCGGAGCAGATCCGTGCTTTGGAGGAGATGCCATCGCCCAAGTCACGAAAGGAAGTCCAGAAGCTGACCGGACAGATCAACGCCCTCAATCGCTTCATTTCCAAGTCCTCAGACCGGTGTCGGCCCCTGTTTGAAAGGCTGAGTAAGCTTGCACCTTTCGACTGGGACCAACGCTGTGAAGAAGCATTTCAGGAGCTGAAGACGTATCTTGGACGACCCCCTATCTTGACAGCCCCCCAGCCAGGTGCAACGCTGGGAGTGTATCTTTCGGTATCAGAGGCAGCAATCAGTGCTGTACTGATATGCGAATGTGTAGGAGCGGAAAGGCCTGTCTACTACATCAGTCGCATCATGACGTCAGCTGAAACTCGGTACGCGCGGATCGAACAAGTAGCCCTGGCATTAGTTTACGTGTCAAGGAGGCTTCGCCCGTACTTCGTCGCTCACCCCATCGAAGTCATCACTGAGCACCCCCTGAAGGAAGTACTGGATAACTCTACTCGGGCAGGTCGGCTGAGCAAGTGGGCTGCAGAGCTGCAAGAGTTTGGTCCTTGGTATGTGCCTCGGAAAGCAATCAAGGGCCAAGCACTTGCGGACTTCCTCAGTGATTTCCCGGCGGAAGACACTGCACCGGTGCCGAAGACGTTAGAAGACCTGTCGGTAGCTGCCGGTCGACCCATGGGAGTCGGTGCGGCAGCAGGACAGGAAGACGAAGGAAAAGGCTGGAGATTGTTCGTGGATGGCTCGTCATGCGCAGTCGGAAGTGGTGTGGGGGTAGTCCTAGTAACCCCCGATCACACGAAGCTCGAAAAATCAGTGCGGCTACTTTTCCCAACGACGAATAACGAAGCGGAGTACGAGGCGATGCTGACAGGACTGGAGATGGCAACAGCACTGGGGGTGACCAGCCTGTAGGTCTACGGTGACTCCCAACTGGTAATCAATCAGATTACCGGTAGGTATGAAGCCCGCGATGCAAGGATGCAAGCCTACCTGAAGCTAGCCCGGGAGTTGATCGCCAAGTTCGAAGACATAAGCTTCCATCAGTTCCCCAGAGCGGAAAACAAGCAGGCGGATGCCCTCGCTAATCTAGCATCGGTACTCGGAGAAGACAAAGAGAAAAGGGTTTTCATCGAGGTGCAAGTTGAACCCCGAACTATCGGCCCCGCAGAAGATAGTTGCCTGACAAGGAGAACACAAGCCATTGAGGTGGCCCATACTATTGCGGTCGGAGCTGATTGGGTAGGCAACATGAAGAAGTACCTACTTGATGGGATACTACCGGAGGACGTCGATGATGCCCGAAGAACCAAGGCGCACGCTCCAAGATACACCCTCATCGACGACAAGCTGCACAAGCGTTCGTTTGGCGGACCGTACCTCAAGTGCCTCACGAAGGAACAAGCGGCAGAAATCATGAAGGAGGTACACGAAGGGGGGTGCGGGAACCACTCCGGAGGAAGATCCCTGGCGCGGAAGATAAAGCTGCAAGGCTACTATTGGCCCACCATGGAAGCAGATGCGGGGGGATATGCGAAAAGGTGCTTGCAATGTCAAAAGCATGCTCCCTCCATACATCAACCAGCAGAAGAGCTGCACCCAGTATCCAGCCCTTGGCCCTTCCAACAGTGGGGGTTGGATATTTTGGGCCCCTTCCCGACGTCGCCCAACCGGAGGAAGTTCCTCCTCGTCGCCACCGACTACTTCACAAAGTGGGTGGAGGCAATCCCGTTGCTGAAGATCGGGGAAGTTCAAGTAGGAAAGTTCCTATGGAGCAGCATCATCTGCCGATTCGGACTGCCGCGGGCTTTCGTTGCAAACAACGGGCGACAGTTCGACGCGGAGTCAATCAAGAAGTTCTGCGCCAGTAACAACATCAAGTTATTCTTCTCTATACCGCGGTACCCCCAGAGCAACGGGCAGGCAGAGTCGACGAATCATGCCATTCTCGACATACTGAAGAAGAAGCTGGAGCAGAAGAAGGGATTGTGGGAAGAAGCTCTACCCGGAGTTCTATGGGCATATCGGACAACACCGAAGCGACCAATGGGAGAGTCCCCGTTCAGTCTTACCTACGGCTCTGAAGCAGTCCTGCCAACGGAAACCCTGGTCCCGACACAGAGAACGGTCGTAGCTGCCGACCCGAAGCTGAATGACGAACTCCTGCTTGATGGCCTGGACTTGCTGGAAGAGAAGAGGGAGAGAGCGAGGGCGCGCCTAGCTAACTACCATCAGGCCATCAAGAGGGCATATGATCGCAAAGTCAGAAGGCGGGTATTCAAACAAGGGGACCTAGTTATGCGGAAGGTTTTTGACAATACCAAGGAGCTGGGAAGTGGCAAGCTGGGAGCTACTTGGGAAGGACCGTACATCATCGATGGTATGGGGAAAAATGGAGCCTACCGCCTGAAGACTCAAGACGGCGACGCGCTGTCAAGGCCATGGAATGCAGCCAATCTGCGCAAGTTCTACCAGGGTAGTTAAATGGGCAAGACGCGTGTAACCGTTTTGTAACTCTGAATCTATTCAATAAAAATGCACTTGCTCAATGTTTTTGTTCATGTGAGAGAATAATGGTTAACCGAGGCAACCTAAACCAAGTGGTACATAACACTCCGAGCGAGTTCTACCACTTGGCCGACCGGTCGACAGGTCCCTGCGAAGGGCGAGACCGGCCGGTGAACAACTGGAAAGATCGGTCGACAGACCCTGTCAGGGTACGACCGGTCAACCAGCCTAAACCAAGTGGTACATAACACTCCGAGCGAGTTCTACCACTTGGCCGACCGGTCGACAGGTCCCTGCGAAGGGCGAGACCGGCCGGTGAACAACTGGAAAGATCGGTCGACAGACCCTGTCAGGGTACGACCGATCAACCAGCCTAAACCAAGTGGTACATAACACTCCGAGCGAGTTCTACCACTTGGCCGACCGGTCGATAGGTCCCTGCGAAGGGCGAGACCGGCCGGTGAACAACTGGAAAGATAGGTCAATAGACCCCGTCAGGGTACGACCGGACAACCAGCCTAAACCAAGTGGTACGTGATACTCCGAATGAGTTTTACCACTTGACCGACCGGTCAACAGGACCCTGTGAAGGGCGACACCGGCCGATGAACACTTGGAAAAATCGATCAACAGAACCCGCGGGGGAACGACCGATCGATCAATGCAAACAAGGCAGGGTATATCACCCCATACTAATATAAGGGCCAGATTTTGGTCGCGCGTCGTCGACGTGTAGTTACGCGCGTCGACGAGTAGTTACGCGCGTCGTCGACATGTAGTTATGCATGTCGTCAGCGTGCAGTTACGCATGTCGTCGACATGTAATCAAAACATGAGAACCAGATTTTCAATGACACATCGTCGACGTGTAGTTACGCGCGTCGTCGACGTGTAGTCAAGACATAAAATCCGAGTTTTAATAGCAAGACATCGACATGAACTTGAGATGTAAAGTTGATGAAAAAGACAATGATCATGGCATTCAGATGAAATATTAAGAGATCCCAATACAAACAAGAGTTTTGTTTTATTACATCACGAAACAAAGTAAGGCAGCGAGTAAGATCGATCAAGCGTCGCCCCCAGCTTTCTACGGTCCCGACGGGAGCTTGCCGCACAGCTTCACGACCTTCTTGCGCCATTCTGCCGCCTGCTCCGCAAGAAGCGACTTGCAATCCGCGGTGTATTCAGCATGCTGCCTGTCAAGCGCAGCCTTATGCGCTATTTCGGCCTGGTCAAGGGAGGCCTTCAACGCGGCAATTTCGGCCTCGTGAGCGGCTTGGGCGGCATCGGCCTCTGCACGCTGCTCCCTGATCGTAGCCGCCTGCCTCCTGAACTTCGCCCACAGCTCGTCATTTTCTACCTAAGCAGAATCCAATGCTTCTTGGAGCCCGAAGGAATCAGAAGCGTTCTCCAGCGCGGCTTCGAGCTGAGCCTGGACTGCAGCAAGCTCTTCGGCGGGAACCCATCGAGCTTCCGCCAGCTGAGCGCGTAGCTCTCTCGACTCCTACCGAGCAGCCTGAAGGGAGGCCTTAAGCCGCGTCATCCTATGAACACCCCCCTCGACAAGTCGACAGCCCGCCTGACAAAGAAGGAAACAACATGTACCACAGAGTTAAGGAGAAAAGTTACTACTACAGTCAACTCGTTAACGACTCAGACTTACCTCATGAAAGTCGTCGAGCTGACGCTCCCAGCTAGGACTACCCACACCGGTATCATCTTCCTCTCCCTGACGAGCAGAGAGCCCGGGGGAACGGTGGTGAGATGTAGCTTCAGTAACCCCGAGGGGAGAACGAGGAGGTGGCCCGGCGGCGCCCCCAGAAGCAGAGGAGGAAGGCGAAGGCATGAAGTCCCGGACCTCTACGCGATCGAGCCTTCTAGCGGTAGGGACAGCAGGTGATGCAACGGGAGGTGCGACAGCAGGACCTCGGGGTGAAGCTCTCCCACGCGACCCAGCTGAGCCAGACGGCATGGCTCGCTCGCCTCGCCCGAGGGAGGGAGAGGGACTATGACCGGAAGACATCTCCGATTCTTCTATCTCCACGTGCTGCTTACCCGTCGACGGCACGTCCTCTACCCAGTCGTCGGGGAGGGAGCAAAGGTCGTCGGCAGCAGCACGTCGCATGGAGCGAGCGGGAGGAGCTCGTCCAGTATCTTCGTCGCTGGAAGACTCGTTCAGCAAAACTCGCCTCCTTGACTTCCCCGTCGGCGCAGCTATGTTGCGCGCAGCCGGTCGGCTGCACTCGCCTGCAGCTTTAGTCGACTTCACGCGCCGCCTGAAGACCACGCAGAGTTTAGATATAGCGGTGTTTGGGTTGAAGCGTCTGACGGAGCTGACGTACCTGTCAGGGAGCTCAGAAGAGTAAGTAATGGGTTCTTCTCCCCTACCGGACGCCGCAGGCTGTTTGCCTTTCTTGGGGGTGGTGCTGTAGGACCTGACGATCGGTAGCTTCGGAAACAGCTGCCGCCAGTCGTCGTTGTTGTTTGTCACCCGCTTGATGAGTTGGTCCAACTCCTCCTCAACAGCTCCGGGGCACTGAAGCTGCTTAGAGGGGTAGTACTCCTCGATGGTCGCGGCGAGTTGGGAGATGCGACTGGGAACGTCGAAGCCACCCCTCCAAGGTCCCCCGACCACGATGGGGCATTCTTTCCAAGTTCTCACCGAATCAGCTAAACCCCCAATAGGAGGGCTACTGCCTGCACGCGCCTACAGGCTGAAGTACGAGAAGACGCTGCCAAGCGTTACCTTGTAATCTTTGATGAAATACTTCTTCAGCAGATACGCGATGCAAAGCTGCTGCCCCGCCAGCACTTCTAACTCTTCCATACAGCAGAGGATCCTCCAGTCGTTGCCAGTTATCTGGCCAGGAGACACGTTCATGCGCTCCAGTAGACGACCAGAGAAGCTCGCCAGGGGAAGCCGCATGCCGCAGCGAAGCTGACCGAGCGTGACGACGGTGCGGTCGTTGTCTGACGGGTCCAGAGGACCGGTAGCGAAAGAAAGCGAAATCATGTCTGGAATACCGTATGCTGCCCGGACCTCCTCCATCAGAGGGAACTTGTTCAGCACTGTGAACCAGGTGAAAAACATCTTCGCGGCAAGTCCTCGACGTGTATCCAAATGAACCGACACGCAGGCCCTCGATGTGTATCCAAGCGAACACTGACACGCAGGTCCTCGGCGTGTATTCAAGCGAAACTTCTCCCGAAGGAACCTTCAGCCACAGAGGAGAGATCTGAAGCAGAAGAAAGAACTGAACCCTCAGGGTTCTATTTATAGAGAGAGTGGGAGCTGGATGGGTTCGAATTTCGAGGAGGCGAGATGGCGATGCCCGGTGGCGCCATGTGGCGAAAAGTCAAAAAAAGCCCAGATAGTCGCTTAGAATCCCTACCGCACTGGAGCCGAGGCGGGCGTGCAAATCGAAGTGGGCACGCAAATCAAGGCCACGCAAATCGAGATTGACATGCAAATCGAGGCAAAATGATCCTGACCGGGCGGGACCGAGGACCGTCCGGTCAGGAGGGGTATTGTGTGTACCATTCCCTTTTGGAGCCGGCAACGCAACAGTCGGAGAGAAGGAGGGGGGATCGGCCATGCAACAAACACCCCCCCCCCTCTCTGGGTCGGCATGTAGCCAGAAGGAGGGGGGGTCGGTCGGTCGGTCACCAAGGAGAGGAGGGCAGCACACCCCCCCCCCCCCCCTCTCTCTGGGTCGGCATGTAGCCAGAAGGGAGGGCAATACCCCCCCCCCCCCCCTCTCTGGGTCGGCATGTAGCCAGAAGGAGGGGGTGTCGGTTGGTCGGTCACCAAGGAGAGAGGGGGCAGCACACCCCCCCCCCTCCCTCTCTGGGTCGGCATGTAGCCAGAAAGGAGGGCAGCACACCCCCCCCCCCCCCTCTCTCTGGGTCGGCATGTAGCCCGAAGGGGGGGGTCGGTCGGTCGGTCACCAATGAGGCACACACCCCCCCCCCCCCTCTCTCTCCTGGGTCGGCATGTAGCCAAAAAGAGGGGGGGTCGGTCGGCCGGTCACCAAGGAAGCACACCCCCCCCCCTCTCGATGGGACGTGCAACGAGCCGAGGAGTGAAGCAGCAGTCGAACACGGAGGTCTCGCAATGCTGACAACGCTCCGCGGTTTCCGGGCCAGAGTAACCAGGTGTCAACCGTGCGCCACGTCACCGCGGCGGTTGAGCTCATTGCGGGGACACGTCACCCACCCGATTTTTGCGGAGCGTCGTAACCGTCACCCCGCCACTATAAAAGGGGACCTACCCTTTCAGCGAAGGAGGAAGAATTTTGGAGGAGACGCTGCCCGTTTCGTCCCGGAATTTGCGGAGCTGCGGAGATCGGTCGGTCTGCACCCTGAGGCTGTCTACGGAGATCGGTCGGTCTGCACCCAGAGGCTGTCTGCGGAGGTCGATCGGTCTGCACCCAGAGGCTGTCTGCGGAGGTCGGTCGGTCAGCAGCCAGACACTGTTTGCAAGCGACCTGCAGACAGACGCTGTCTGCAGCGGTCGGTAGTCTGAGTGAAATTGCAGAGGTCGGTAGTTTGGGAGACCGGTCCTCAGGGTATGTAATTGGGGTTAAGGTGAGAGATTGTAACTGAAAGAATAGTCTTAGTGCATTCTCGCCCCACCCGTGGTTTTTTCCCCTTCGTCGTTGAGAAGGGGTTTTCCACGTAATTCCCGGTCTGTCTTTATTTGGCTTGTTGGATTGTGCTCGCCACCCGAACCGCCCGGTTCGATTCAGAACCCCCCACAAAAGTCTCTCCCAGATTCCCAACTAATGGTTCAAAACAAGCCCAAAACCATTAGGAAACCAAATTCACTTGTGCGCAGGGTTTCCAATAAACCATAATTCAATACAGATTCATGCACCTGGGCAAACCTAGTCTCGCCCAGGTGAATTTTGACTATGTGAAGGGATCCAGTAGGGAATGCGAAGTCACCCGGGCGAATTTTTTGAGTCGCCCGGGTGAAACCTTCTTGAGTTATGCTAGTCAGGGATTCCTTCTCCAAAACAAGACAATAATCAATATAATGTGGATGGTGAGTAGGCCTGGTCAAGCGTTCCCGCTTTCCTCTAATATTAGCATCGACACCCAGTCCTCCTTTTCGAGACCTCTCCATTTGTTGTCCCTCAATTTCTGATAATTTATGGAAAGATGTGGGCCACATGTCATGAACGGCCATGATGAATGGTGAGTGGGTGTGGTTGAGCACTCCTCAATATGTAGCAGACTCCGATAGGGATGGCAACGGTGCTATTTTGGACAAAACCGAAACCACACCGCAACACCGAAACAACACCGCGACGATGTACCATTCATTATTTAAAACCGAAACCGGCACGCGACAATGTATCATTATGTAAAACCGAAATCGCACCATGCAGTGCGGTGTGGTGCGGTGCACCACGGTTTATCGTTGTAATGACCTAAACGGTACTGTTTTGGTTAAAACTGAAACCGCACTGCTACACTGAAAATCAAAAACCGAAACCGCACTGTACCGCGACGGTTTTATATTTTGGCAAACTAAAATTGCACCATGCAGTGTGATTTACTGTAGTTTTCAGTTTTAAACCGCACCGCTGCCATCCGTAGACCCCGATTATGACTCGCACGTCTTCGATGTATCCATCAGTAGTCGACTCTGCTTTGACTACGACATCCCTCCATTGATGATGAGAGATGAAGCAGTGGTGGGAGACAGAGGAGGGACGGGTGTCGATGGATGAGTCGGACCCTGAGGAGTGATTGTCCGGATTGGGATTACGCCAACAATAGAGGAGGGCTGGACGGAACCAGAGGAGGACTCGACCATGCCCACTCGCTATTCTTCGTGGCCGTTCATGCCATGTGGTGCACATCTTTCCATAAATTACCAGAAATTGAGGGGACGACAAATGGAGAGACTCAAACAAGATCTTCAATTTTAAGTCCACAACGCAAACCTAGGTTTTTTTCTTTATAAAAAGAAAAAAAAAAGAAGAAAAAAAAGGAAGGATCATAATTAAAGGAAAATGGTTTTCAGCCACCCAGATTGGGCCGTCCACCTGATCATAGCACGCTAACTGGACAGGTGAATCACACTCAACCAAAATGGCAGGCGAAGGGAAGGGACGAATGTTATCAACTGCCACGCTGGTTAAAGCCAAGTGGTCCGGTTTGCATCAAGACATGTGGATGTCGTTGTCGAGGCTTCCGTAACTTCCGCTAG
The DNA here is from genome assembly GCA_947650365.1 of Chamaelirium japonicum. Classification (NCBI taxonomy): domain Eukaryota; kingdom Viridiplantae; phylum Streptophyta; class Magnoliopsida; order Liliales; family Melanthiaceae; genus Chamaelirium; species Chamaelirium japonicum. The sequence goes on from OX393560.1 coordinate 65,235,823, forward strand.
GGTAAATTAGACTTTGCCCCCCTGAAGTTTAGCTCAAAAACAGTTAACCCTTTGCAATTTATTTTGGTGGTTTTTACCGAAATGGCCACCAACTCTCAACTATTGTTGAGAATGGACCCCGTCAAGAAATCTGAACGAAAATGGCCACCAGCACGTGGAAAACAAGTCGCACGGTGACAGTAAACAGGTAAAAAGACATATTGACCCTTACCACTGTAAAAACCTATCGTGGCTGGGTAACTTGGTTTCTTACCAGTTTGAGAGAAATCGAGCCTTTCGTCTTGTTTTCGTCACGAACAACCTTCGTCGAGGCTGCGTCCGACCACCTCCAACTCAACCGGCTTCCAAAATCCCGCTTTTCGCCGAGGGTTCGTCGTCGAGGGTTCGTCACGATCAACCGTCGTCGAGGGTTCGTCGGACCGGCGTCAACTTCAACAGTCGCTGAGGCTTCGTCGTTGAGGCTTCGTCGCTGAGGCTTCATCGTTCAGGCTTCGTCGGATTTAGCTTGCCTTGCCAAGGTATGCTCTATAGACCCAAATCTTAGCCCTATATTTTCATATAATTTAGTTTTTCTAATTATCCGACATTGTGATATGATATTTTTTTGAATTTGGTAAGGTATAGTGTTTTAAAGTAAAGAAATATAGTGTTTCTAAACCTTACATTCAAAAAATCCGACGAAATAACAAGTTTCGTCTAGTTTTCGTCGCAAACAAAATCACAGTCATTTCTGTCCGGGACTGGTTTTGGGCTGTGAGACGAAAATCAGACGAAATAACAAATTTCGTCTAGTTTTTTGTCGCCGAAAAATCACAGTCAGTTCTGGCCAAGACTGGCTATTGGCTGTGTGACGAAAATCGGACAAAATAACAAATTTTGTCTAGTTTTCGTCGCCGAAAAATCACAGTCAGTTCTGGCAGAGACTGGCTATGGTCTGTTTGACAAAAATCGGACAAAATAACAAATTTCGTCTAGTTTTCGTCGCCGAAAAATCACAGTCAGTTCTGACCGAGACTGGCTATGGCCTGTGTGACGAAAATCGGACGAAATAACAAATTTCGTCTAGTTTTCATCACTGAAAAATCACAGTCAGTTCTGGCAGAGACTGGGTATGGTCTGTTTGACGAAAATCGGACGAAATAACAAATTTCGTCTAGTTTTCGTCGCCGAAAAATCACAGTCAGTTCTGACCGAGACTGGCTATGGCCTGTGTGACGAAAATCACAGTCAGTTGACAAATTCTTTACCTGTATCCATGGACTAATGGAAGGATATTTTGTTCAATCTAGAAACTGAGAGATCCTCAAATGCAGAGGAGGGAAAATATAAGTAGTCAAAAACATCATATCCCCAAGCATTGGTGGGTTTATATCTCCGAAGACTAATCTTAGATATCAATTCTCTTCAAACAAAGCTTACAGTATTTTCGTATTTGGAGAATAACTAATAGTAGTTTCATCCATATTTTATGTATTGTTTCGTCCATATGTCATCCAAATTTTCATCATATATATATTTTATTGTGACCTCATTTAATTTATTGTATCTTTGTTATTTTGTTTACAGATGGTTAAGAGAAACCGTGGTCGTGGACGTTCTCGTGGACGTGGTGATAGGGACCCTGTTTCTGCTTCTATGGAGGGAGACATGTCCGGTATGATTACACAAACTATTGAAGTAAAAAAAAAGAAAAGAAAGATAGAAGAGGGAAAGAATGTTGAAGAAAAGAAAGTGGTCACGGAGCTAAGTGATAGATTGAGATATTTTGGTAAAGCTTCTGCAAGGAATAGTATTAAATACCTTAATGAAATTGAGGAGCACTTCAAGGCAATGGATACAAAAAACAATTCTACAGATATGATGGATAGGATGAAAAGGAGTTATTTTGGTTTCTTATTTGATTGGAGACGCGATGCACGAGCTATGATTTTCCCAAGTGTCATTCATTATTTGTGGCAAAGACACTTAGGTGGTCTCAAGTTTAATTTGGATGGCCAGATTATTTCCTTCTCGCCGTTGGAGTTTTCTTTAGTTTCTGGACTCCGGTATTGTCTTGGGCCTCCTCCTCCGATACTAGAGATAGGGTCAGACAACTTGAGAAGCAGATACTTTTCACACAAAGCTACTCAGGCCTTCTTAATGACTTCAATCATAGCAACTGCAGTTCCAGATAATGCAATAAAACTTTCTTTGGTACTTCTTTTGGAAAGTGTCATTCTTGGAAGCAACAAGAATGTGATCGTACTGGAAAGATATTTAAGATTGGTGGATGATTTGGATAGTTTCAATAGTTACCCTTGGGGTAACCTCTGTTATAGCCATATGATATCTGGGCTTGAAGGTGCAGTAAATGTTACAAAGTGGCCACCAAAGTATAATATTTTTGGATGCATGTACATTTTACATGTATTATTCTATACATAAACAATTCATAGTATCTATTGTTTGATATTTGTATTAATTTTTCTTTAATTATTTGCTACAGACATGGGCATTCGAACGGATTCCCCAACTGGGGAGTGTATGTGTCATGATGCTTGAGCATCCAAGGTGGCCGAGACTACTCAATTGGTATGACATAAAAGCATCATCACACCAAAGAATAAATGATAATGTGAATTCCAATAAAGTAAGTATACGAGTTTTTAATTGCTTAGATTAAAGTAATAGATGCATCGTATAATTATTAATTTTTTTGTCTGAATATATTAATAGGCTCAGATTTTGAAAGAGCTGACTCTCACAGAAGAGGAGAAGACAAATGATATGCTGCAAGACCTATTTGATGCTGAGGCTTCTCCCTTCCAAGAAAATGAGGGCAATCAGCTATTGTTGACTGCACCAGATCATAACGACAGATCCGATGAAGTGAAGTTTGAGAAAAGATTCTCCTCACTTGAGGAGAAATTTGAAAAAAAATTATGCTCACTTCAGGAGAAGTTTAAGGAAAGATTCTCCTCACTTGAGGAGAATTATGCAAAGATGATCTCCTCAATGGAGGAGAAAAATCAAAGAAAGATCTCCTCAATTGAGGAGAAATATAAAAGGAAGATCTTCTCAATTGAGGAGAGACTTGGAGAACTATTCTGCATCATTTTAGAGAGTCAGGTAAACCAATAACGATTCCTATGTATTCTATAATTATTTATTTTTTGTATATGTATGAATTAACTATATGTTTATCTTTAACGGTATGTGCAGAAGGAGAAGGAGAAGGAGAAGGAGGATGAGGAGGAGAAGGAGAAGGAGGATGAGGAGGAGAAGGAGAAGGAGAAGGAGAAGGAGGATGAGGAGGAGAAGGAGAAGAAGGATGAGGAGGAGAAGGAGAAGGAGAAGGAGAATAAGAATGAGAATGAGGAGGAGAAGGAGAAGGAGAAGAAGAAGGAGGAGGAAGAGAAGAATGATGAGAAGGGAGACGAGGTGGTGGAGACATTGAAAGTTTTAACATCACAGCGGTTGAAGAAACCTGGTCCAAAAATAAGCTCTTCATATACCATATACAAAAAGAAAAAGCTCTGTAAGGAAATTCAAGAAGAGGATGTCGTTGACGTGGAAAAATAGATAAAAAGACTATCGTCTAAAGAGCGAGAGACAATGATAGCTTTTCTTGATAGCAACAGAAATGATTTGTAAGTATAGTAACTATATAATCTATTTTTGAATGATAACATATTTTGCCTCTTAGTAATTAATTGGATCATTGTCAATATAGGCCTGAAGTTATAATTGATGGGTTCCATATAACCCCTCACTTAATTAACAAACTATATGAGCGAACATCATGGGTGACGAGCAAGGTGAGTTTATATCAATTATTTTTTTTGATATCTCTCGATATATCATATTCAATCTTATAAAACTCTATATTGTTGCAGCACATTGATGCATATATGTACTTACTTGAAGAGCGCATGTTAAGGAATAAGACCAGTACAACAAACATCATTTCTTTGGCTAGGACATATTCTTGGGTATATATCTCATTCTTAATAGTATTTATATAAAAATTTTTCTCACAATTCAATAAATATTTATTATTCATTTTTGAATTGCAGATAATATGTCAAACATGCTATAAGGAATGGAAGGAATTTATACAAAGTTACGATGGAAGCAACCTAGAAGAAGATCACCTTATGCATGCCTTCATTGCATCATATAGGTGGCCCAAAGAATTCGGGAGTCCTCTCAAAGATGATAAAGGGGATATCATTCCGTTATGGAAGTGTTCATACGTAATAATCCCTATCAATGAAGATAACCAACATTGGTATCTTAGGATTCTCCATATACAGGATAGGAAATTAGTTTTAATAGACTCTCTTTATAGTGACCCTGTTTCTAAGTATAGGAAAAAGGTAGAAGTATTTTTAGAAATTCTACCAATGTTTTTATATTATTTGGGAGATGAAAATGCATTACAGGGTGCAAAATGGATAAGCAAGAATGGTAAAGATCATTCTAGGCAAAACAATGGGTAAGTTTTTTTTACGAAATGCTGACAATAAAATATTAGTCCTTTTATACAACTAACAGTTTTATATGTCATATAGGTTTGATTGTGGCATATTTTTGATGTCTTTTGCCAATTATTATAGCTGCAACAAAAAGATCGATTTCAGTCAGGTATAATATTCAGTTGTTTGCAATGTAATATTCAGTCAGGTATAATATTCAATAATTACACTTGCAATCTAATTGTTTAAATTTGTAGCTTGATGTGACCTCATTTCGAAGGCGAATTGTATATCAAATATTGCATCAATATGTAGATTGAAGGGCTATGACTGAAGGACTCAATTTGGCTATGATGATTGGGATGACTCAATGATTTGGAACTTGCATCAAAGAACTTGTAATTTGTTGGAATTTGTTATTTGTAATATATTGTACTTTGTTGTAATTTGTAATGGAAGGGCTATGACTAAAGGACTCAATTTGGCTATGATGATTGGGATGACTCGATGATTTGGAACTTGCATCAAAGAACTTGTAATTTGTTGGAATTTGTAATTTGTAATATGTTGTACTTTGTTATAATTTGTAATGGAAGGGCTATGACTGAAGGAATATTTGCAATCTATTCAGTTGTTTGTAATTTGGATCAAAGAGTATTTGTAATCTATTCAGTGGTTTGCAATCTATTTAGTTGTTTGTAATCTATTCAGTTGTTTGTAATTTGGAATAGAATGTAATTTGCATCAAAGAGTATTTGTAATCTATTCAGTTGTTTGCAATCTATTCAGTTGTTTGTAATTTGGATCAAAGAGTATTTGCAATCTATTCAGTTGTTTGCAATCTATTCAGTTGTTTGTAATTTGGATCAAAGAGTATTTATAATTTGTAATTTGTATCAGAGTTATTTGTAATTTGGAATATAATGTAATTTGAATCAAAGAGTATTTTGCATCACAGTGAAACCTGCCAGAGACTGCCCATATGTAACCTATGAAAATATAGACGGAATTCGGACGAAATAACAAATTTTATCTATGTTTCGTCGAAGAAAAATCACACAGTCAGGCCTACCCGAGACTGTCTTTGGGCTGTGAGACGAAATCAGGACGAAATAACAAATTTCGTCTATGTTTCGTCGAAAAAAAATCACACAGTCACCTTCCCGTGACCAGCTTTGGGCTGTTTTCGTCTAGTTTTCGTCTACTTTTTGTCGCCAAATATTCACAGTCATTTCTGCCCGAGACTGTCTTTGGGTTGTGAGACGAAAATCGGACGAAATCCGACGAAATAACATGTTTCGTCTAGTTTTCGTCGCCAAAAAATCACAGTCATTTCTGACCGAGACTGGCTATGGGCTGTGTGACGAAAATCGAACGAAATAACAAATTTCGTCTAGTTTTCATCACCGAAAAATCACAGTCAGTTCTGGCCGAGACTGGTTATGGTCTGTGTGACGAAAATCGAACGAAATAACAAATTTCGTCTAGTTTTCATCGCCAAAAAATCACAATCAGTTCTGCCCGAGACTTGCAGTGAGCTGTGAGACGAAAGTTAGACGAAATTGGACGAAATAGCAAATTTCGTCTATGTTTCGTTGCCAAAAAATCACAGTCAGTTGCCCGAGATTGACATTGAGCTGTGAGACGAAAGTTGGACGAAAATTGGACGAAATCACAAATTTCTTCTATGTTTTCTTTCTCTATAATTTTTGTTCACTCTATAATTTTTATCTCTCTATAATTTTTTCTCTCTATAATTTTTTTCTCTCTCTATAATACAAGAAGAGGATGATTTTTTCTCTTTATAATTATTTTTCTCTCTCTATAAATTTTTTTCTCTATAATTTTTTCTCTCTGAGTATTATTTCGCTTATAACCCATTTCGAATCACTTGCCATATGGATCCGAGACATACATTCAAACAAAAACTTAAGATACGTCATTACATTACAAAACTTAAGATATGTCATTTACAAACTTAAGATATGTCATTACATTAAAATCCGAGATATGCACCATATTCAAACAGAAACTGAATAACTTCTTAAATGAAAAATCTTAAGAAATGTCATTACATTACAAATTTAAGATATGTTATTACATTACAACATTCGAGACATGCAATAATCCAGAAATATCATTATAATAGAGTTCCCCCTCACATGTCATTACTATCACCTTTATTCATATTACAATGAATATAAATATAAATACCATCATAGCCAAAAGTGCTCCTAACATACAAAACCCACACTCCCGAGGGGTAAACTTAGGAGCGGGAGGGACAAAAGAGATGCAATCCGAAGGTGTATGACGCTTGCTATCCAGAGGGATATCATGATGTTTATCAGGATGGAGATGCTCGCTTTGGAACTTGGATAAGTGACCTTCAGCCTCCTCCAAGGAACGGAATAAACGATACAAAGATCCTCCATAGCCATTAACTTGTCGTTGACACTCCTCCCAAGTGTAGTAAATCCCAGGCCTTCTACCCACAAATACCATATAGTATTTATTTGTCATAAGTACGATACCTGTATAATCATGTCATTCAATAAGTTTTATAGATGTTCAATAAATATGCAGAAATTAAAAACAAGAATATATATCATAATATGCATATAACAACAAGTAAAGTCTGGAGTTTTAATTGATATTGCTCCAAAATCATAGTGATTTCAATAATTCAGTCAAACATGTTATAATGACTGGAAGAAGTATGTGTAAAGTCATAAAGGGAACAAGTAAAAAAACATGATACCTTTACTCTGCAATAATAGGAAAGTTAAATGATTTTTTATTATGTCCAGAACGTTTACATCTAGCACATTTGACAGTCCGGCGCTCCTCACCCTGTGAGAGAATTCTTTTTTTCTTTGGCCTTCCCGATGTTTTTTTTCCAATATGTGGGATTAGTTTATTAGCTGATTTAATACTTTCTAGGGTCTTCCACTCACTTTTATCAGCAACTGGATAGATAGATTCTGCATAGGTTGTCTTGTAGTTATCCGATGTATAGTAGTGTGCACAAAATAGATAAGGATCCATCTTATACTGTGCAATTCCGGCTAATGCATGTGAACATGGCATGGCCATCACATCAAATTTACGGCATATGCATTTTCGATTGCTTAAAACTATATAATCACAATATTGTATAGATCTGACTATATACTCATCGAGATTAATAGGATGACACGCTGTGCCACGAGCTCTATCCATATCTCCGGCTAGCTGATTTTCTGCCCATTTTGTTAGTTTTGATATCAAAGTTGTTGCCGTATTTCTTCGTTTGAACCATAAAGCCTGGAGCTTTAACCGATATTGCTCCAAAATCATAGTGATGGGTAGTTCTCTGATATCTTTTAGGACACTATTGTAACTTTCAGAACTGTTTGTGGTTATAATATTATACCTTCTGCGTGTGAAATACGTTGTAGTCCATTTTGCTGGCTCAATTTCTCGTAACCAGTCATGTGCATCTTCATTCATATGCTTTATAGTTTTCATCACTTGATGAAACTTTGATTCTCTTGTTGCCTTTGCAGCTGTATAAAAGTTAGAGTATAATCTTTGTTGTTTGAATTTGGCATACATGTTTTGCGAAATATGGAACGTACAATAACCATATACATCATCCGGAAAGACAATAGGAACTTGAGCCAATAAAGCCTTGTATCGGTCGGATATAATAACCAAATCATTAACTTGACCCAAGCTGTCCCGCAGTTGTGTTAAGAACCAATTCCAACTTTCATTGTTCTCCGATTCGCCAATCCCAATAGCCACGGGAAATATATGATTATCTCCATCCAAAGTGGTTGCAATAAATAAAGTACTTTTGTACTTGCCTTTTAAATGAGATCTGTCAACGGCTATTACTGGTCTTAGATTTTGTCTTTGAAAACTACGTAAACATGGACCAAGAGCCATAAAAACAGCCTTAAATCTGTCTCCTTCCCTTAAAATATTAGTGATGGTTCCAGGATTATTTTGTGCAACTTCATGACAATATGCTGGAAGAATTACATACGAGTCCTCGTATGAGCCTCTTAAAAGAGTAATTGTCATCTTCCTTGCCAGCCATGCTTTTCGATAAGTGATCTACACACCAAATTCTTGTTGCACATCATATATAATTGCTTTGGGAGAGTACAATACATGTGCTTCTATTCGGGCTTTCACAAAATCACATATCAACTTGCTTGTAGCATGTCGATGATCAATTCCACGCTGCGGCAATGAGCAGTTATGTAGGCCTAGAAAAGTAATTTTGAAAATATCACACCCTTTTTGTCTACTTGCACGTAATCTCCAACTGTAATTTTCTCTTTTATATTTTAATGCATATCTTGTTCTGCTGGACTTCATCACCTTGTACTCAGTGTTTGTAAATAAAGCATTCTTCTGTACCATCTTGATCAATGTGTCTTTATCTATAAATATCTGATTAGGATAAAGTTATTGATAATCATCTTTTACTTCAACAGCAATAGAAAATTCGTTAGGTACGTATTTGTCTTCATAAACCATAACCGAATCAGGTATTGAAGACTTACGTTCATCGTTTTCCATCCAACTACTGCTGGCAAAACACTCTTTCTGAATATGTCTTAGTGGCACTTCTTTCTTCCTTCTTTTTTTTTCAGTCATACTTCTTTCTTGCTTACAGATAATATCCTTATCCTTCAGCTGACTATTCTGTTGAGTATGCTTTGGAGATACTACCATATCCGCAGGAGTGTCAATGAATAATTCCTCCAATACATCACAACCAGTAGGCTTCTGGTTAAGATCTATAGATAATTTTGCATCTCTTCTTGACCCATTATGATCGTCATCTGTATTCACCTTACTGGGCATATATTATTTAAAAATATATAAGTACATGAACTAATTAATCATCAAAATTACAACATAAGATATTTGGAAAAATTATTCATACCTTCTGTCATTCATAACAATGTCAAATAATAGAGGGTTGTCTTCAAGTTTCTCCACACTCTTGTACTCAATACATTGACTGACATCTTGACTGACATCTAGTGTGCATGGTACAAAACTGAAATCCTCGCCATAATTAATATCAGTCTTTTCATCCGTATGCAAATCTCCAACACCGAATGATGACGATATCGAACAATGAAGCTCCGATGATATCGAGATATTTTTTAAGTCAACGGGAGGGGTAACTACACAAGGTGTTTTACGAGACATCTGTGTCGTTTCTTTCAACTTCCTCTTACTACCGAGTGGTTCGATTTCAATCGACCTGTCAATAGATTTCGGATTTTTCAGCACTCTGCTTATCAGCAATGGGACATTGCTATTATTGGCTCGGATGTTATAGGCAATAAATACTGCAACATCATTATCATCCATAATTTCGGCAGGAGGACATGCAAGTGTACTTGGATATAAAACCTTCATTGTGATTTCATACTCTTTGAGACTATCATTTGTAATCTTATAAATTTTCTGAAGAAGACAGTCAAAATCCGATTTTGTAGATAAAATGATACTTTTAGTTCTTCCACCCCTGTACTCGTATTTTTCTTTCAAATATAAGAATTCTCCATCGTAACAACAAAGTATCGGTAATGTTGAATCCATATTTCAAATCCCTGTTAACATAGAATCACAATATCAAAACTCAGCAATATAAAATTTGATATCAAAGATTAATCATTTTATCGATTTCATCACTTTTTTATCACTTTTTCATCCTACAATGTGATGTTACTATTTTAAGCATAGAATCACAATATCAAAACTCAACAATACCAAATTTGATACCAAAAATTAATCATACGTATCCAATACATACTAGACTCATCACGACCAATACATACTAGACTCATCATAACCAATATAATATAAATTTAGCTAATTTTGTCGATTTCATCCCTTTTTCGTCCTAACCATAATGATGAATAGCCAATTTTATCAATTTCATTCATTTTTCGTCCATTTTTCATCCTAAAATGTGCTGTTAATATTTAACTACTTTTTATTGATTTCGTTCCTTTTTCTTGATTGGTTGTTGTTGTTAATGAAATCATAAAGTAATCAAATACAATGAAGAAGTTAATCAAACATATATGAAAAAAATCGCAAAGCATGAAGGTGAAGTATAGGAGTCGTTGAAAGGGGGTGAAGTGTAGGACTCATTACGACCAATATAATATAAATTCAGCTAATTTTGTCGATTTCATCCCTTTTTCATCCTAACCATAATGATGAATAGCCAATTTTATCAATTTCGTTCATTTTTCGTCTATCTTTCGTCCTAAAATGTGCTGTTAATATTCAACTACTTTTTGTTGATTTTATTCCTTTTTCTCGATTGGTTGTTGTTGTTAATGAAATCAAAAGTAATCAAATGGTACAATGAAGAAGTTAATCAAACATATTTGAAAAAAATCGCAAAGGATGGAGGTGAAGTATAGGAGTCGTTGAAAGGGGGTGAAGTGTAGGAGCCGTCGAAAGGGGTGAAGTGAAGGAAGACTCACGGGATTTGATGATCACCGTTGAAATGGGTGGCCGGTTGTCCCTCAGTTGCCGTCGAAAGAGGTGAAGGAAGCTGCCGTCCAAATGAGGGAAGTGAAGGGCGACTCAATGGAAGCTAGGGTTTTAGTAGTAAAGTAAAAGGGTAGTTAGGTCCCAAAGAGTTTCAGTGGTCATTTTGGTAAAGCCAAAAGCAACCTGGCCCATTCTCAACAATAGTTGAGAGTTGGTGGCCATTTCGGTAAAAACCTCTTTATTTTGCTCCAAATTGTTCCCTAAAGGTTGAAATTTTAGCACAATACCCCCCCCCCCCCTTTTGTCCACTACTTGATTTCGTCGTTTGTGATCAAAACCGAATTAATGAATTGGAAGGGGGCGGGGGACAAGTTGTACTTTTCTTAACTATAGAGGGTTAAGTATTTTTGAACATAACTTCAAGGGGGTTAAGTGTAATTTACCCATTTTCCCGTACAGTGGCCAGCACAGATCCTTTGCGATTAAGCAAGCAGGCGAAAAGCGGCATGGCCGATAGCTGAGCGGGGCAAGGAAAGAAAGAGGTGAAGGTGAAACAGAAGCAGCGAGTGGCGGAGAGAATGGGCGTGCTGTCGAACCAGATCGAGCGGGAGGATCTGAAACCCGGGGATCACATCTATTCATGGCGGACCGCCTACATCTACGCCCACCACGGTCCGTGCTGTGCTCTCTCTCTCTCTCTCTCTCTCTCTCTCTCTCTCTCTCTCTCTCTCCTCTTATGTTCCTACACCTTTCTTGTTCCTAAAATAAATCCCGCATGGTGGTTGGGCTAGAAATTGGGTCCTATCTCAGCATTGCGATTGGGATCGTTTACCATTTCGGGAGTTTGATTACCCGCTCCCTTCTATGCCTTCATTACCTCTCTTCCCCAATTTCCACCCACAAATGCCATTGTGCGCCGCACGGCACAACAATAAAGACTGCTCTTTTTAATAATTCTATACTCAGCTTTCCCTTTCTTGCCTCTACTCAGTTGGGATTTACTTGACCCTTTCTTCACATCAAATCAAGCAAGTAATAAGCTTCTTTTTTCTCTCACATTGATGGGAACTCATCATCATCATCATTATTATTGTTGTTGCTGTTGTTTATTTATGGGGTAATATAGAATTCATCCTCAATCAATTCTCATCTGCTGGAACACTGGCTATGTTGTGGATGATGTCCTCATTATTGATCAGTGTGGACAAGAACAATGACCCACTCAAAGAAATTAAAGGTAGTGAAAAAGATTCCAGTGGCCTCCATGTTGTAGCATTCTCATTCTTCCTACCTAGGATGAAAATTCTAAGACCGTTTTTGTGATGGTACAAGATGAAACGAGAGCAACCTTGTTGAAGATATGGCTCCAAACAAGCCGCATACAACTCCAAGGTCTATGCACGAAGAAACGGCGGAAGATAGAACGTCTGAAGGAAGGAAGGCTTGGCCAGGTACGGTCGTGCGCACGACTGGCATCGGTAAATTTTTCGGCGAGTAAACAAGTTCAAGTCGTGCGCAATGCAGTCAAAGTCGGTAGTCGGTCCTAGTCGGGACTAATTCGGGACTAGTCGGCCAAAACATATTCTAACCCCTCCCCCCCTCCCTAAACATATATGATATATGGACTAGCATAAATGTCAATAAATATATGATATTAGTTGGTTAATAATTTCATAGCATGGGTATAAATACATAAGTAACAGTCTAACAGAACACAATTGTATTGGCTTCATGCCCATGTCAGAAGACTCAGAACTAAGAATTCATCACAATATTTGTTTGATGATGTTTAATCTGTGAACAACTCCAATTTTGATTATAGGGTTATATGGATATCAACAAATAAACTAATTATTTGTCTATGTTTTTATCTGAGATTCTCAGGTGCTCAACAAATGATTACAGGGAAGAGCCATAGTTGTGAGTCTTGCAACTCAAGACTTTGAGCCAATATAAAAAAATCCAAACAAAATTGCTTGCAAAGACTCCTTTCAAAAAAAAATTTTGCTTACAGAATGCTGCCTGGGGACTAGTCGGGGACTAGTCGGGTCTAGTCGGAATTCCGCCCAGCAATGACAGAATCGGAATTAATCGGTCTGCAAAATGCCGCCTGGGGACTAGTCGTCGACTAGTCCCGACTTTGATAGCATAGGTCGTGCGCACGACTTCTCCAGGTCTACGCATGACTCCTCCAGGTCATGCGCACGACAGGTTACGGCAGCACACAGTTGACGCGGTTTGGCTTAAGTTTTCTCGTGAGTTTCCTTCTACAAGTCTTGAACTAATGTATGCCTATATAAGGGCAGGTCTAGGATGAACCTAGGTATGAAGAGAAGCCCATAAGAGAATAAGAGAAATCAATCGTCATCAAGGGAAAGAGAGAGCCACCCAAGGAAACTTGTGGGTTTCGGTACGTATTTCTTCTTTCTCAAGGGTTTGAAGGTTATGGGATCTATCTCTTGTGGGGGATTCTCTTTGTGGGTATTGAGAGGGATTGGTGAGAGACAAGATCTTATACTCGTGTTATCTCCTCAATAGTGAATCATTGATCGTCATTGCCGCATATCTCATTTGATTGCCTTGTGTTTGTGCTTCTTCTTTATTTGTTCATCTTCTCACTGGTGATGAGCCATCGTTTTTTTCGTGGAAGTTCCTCACTCGTCGGTGCTCCCTCGCTTCTTCCACTGCGCGAGGGTCTCAGGTCGCAAAAAATTTGTATCATAGCTCCTTGTTTGTGATTCGAAGTTGCTAGATCGATGTTGAAGAATTCGGAGATGACGACTCAATGTTCGAACTTATGGTTCGAGATCGAGAAGTTTGATGGCCAAATCAACTTTGGCTTGTGGCAAATATAAGTCAGGGATACGTTGATTTATGGTGGATTGCACAAGGCTCTAAAGGGCGTCAAGCCAGATAAGATGTCTGACGACAATTGGATTGAGTACGATTTGAAGACGGCGAGCGCAATTCGAATGTGTCTCTTGAAATTGTATTAGTAAACGTCTTTAAGAAAGAGTCCACGATAAAACTGTGAGAGAAATTGAAGAATTTGTACATGACTCGGTCTCTTACGAACCTGTTGTACTTGAAGCAGAAAATCTATGCTTTTTAGATTTTAGAAGGTACAAGGATTTCAAAGTATATTTTGGCCTTCAATCAACTGACGGAAGATCTCCTTAACGTCGGTGAAGACATGAAGGAGACAGACAAGACGCTTCTTCTTCTAGGATCTTTACCTAACTTCTACAAGCATCTGAAGGTCACAATGCTCTACGGAAAAGACACCATCAAGTTTGAGGATGTTACGGGTACACTCCTTGCAAACGCACTCCGATTGAAGGGATCGGGCAAGGCGGAAGGTGACAACCAATCAGAGGTGCTTATGATGGTAGCGGGTGCTGAAAAAGAAGAAGCAAGGCACTTGTTAGAAGTGCGCAAGACTTGGACACTTCAAATCGGAGTACAAGTGGAAAGGTGGAGCAAGACCAGATTGCCCAGGGTCATCCATAGTCAAGGATGACGCATTCACCAGTTATGGCTCATCAAGGGACTCTGATGAGGGGGATGTTTTGATGGCTACCACTGATGTTATATCAGATCGGGACTGGATAATCGATAGTGGGGCCACTTATCATATTTGTTCGCACAGGGCATAGTTCGACATGTATGCGGAGTGTGATGGTGGCAAGTTGACGGCTGGCGATGGCTGGTGACGGCTCCAAGGTATCGATAAGGGGAGTCGGAGATATTCGACTTGAGATGTCTGACGGTCAAGTACGACACTCAAGGATGTTCATCATATTCCGAGGTGGAGAAGTAATCTAGTCTCTCTTTCCAGGCTAGATTCCCTCAAATACACCTTCACCGGTTTAGGTAGAGTTGTAAAGGTTTTGGACGGAACCTCTATAATCATGAAGGGGGTCTTGGGTGGAGGCCTGTAAAGATTAGCTGGGAGGGCGGCAGCTCGTGCACGGTGATCGATGAAAAGCAAGGGTGCAGGTGGAGCACCCTCAGGGGCGAAGATCAAGAGGTGGGTTCCAATGGCTAAGTCGAAAGACTTGGACAATCACCAAACTCGGTGATTGGGCTCCCGATTTGGGGGTAAAGGCGGCAATGGCAATTGATTCACGGTGCAAAGAGAAGAGGTTCGTGTTTAAGAGGATACTCATGCCTTGTTATAAAGCCAATATGGAGATTGTTGAAGATATGACTCCAAACAAGCCGTATATAACTCCAAGGTCCGTGCGCAAAGAAACGGTGGAAGACAGAGCATCTGAAGGAAGGTTCGGCCAGGTACGGTCGTGCGCACGAGGCGAGGTTTATTCGCTCAACCCTCTTGTTCTTAAGGATACATGCAATAACCCAAGGGTGTAAATAAATAAGGCTCCAATCCTGCATGATAAGCAATCTTGGAAAGCTCACAGAGAATTGTTTAGAAGAAATCCAAATAGAAAAAACTCGTCAAGGCCCAATTAATTCATTATGATTTGAAGTTACAACAGTTTAGAATGCTACCCAGTAGGTAAAGATCGATGCACCCCCGATCACTTACAGCTTTTCCCCCAGTAATTTTTCAATGACCGATGCTCCCACGAACATATCACTATTGAAGTAGCCATGCATGGATGCACACACCACACGACCTCAAGTATGCGCTTACCAAGAACGGTTGCAACCGGATGTTATGTCCTGGTTGCCCACGATTAGATCTTACCCACCGATGATGAAGTGCTTTGAATGTTATGCACCAAAGAGCAAATCTCCCGCAAGAGAAAATCGAAGAAAATCGAAGAAAAACGATGAAAGGGCTTTGCAAATCAATGAAACTAAATAATGTGAACTTTACCTCATGGATTGGATCTCACAAGAGATGAATGATGAATCCTATATCCAAGAATTATGAGGAATCGGATGGAATCGATGAAGGATTGAGCACCAAGAAGAAGGCATAGGTTTCCCAATTGGGAGCTCTCCAAGAAAATCCCCATATCCCTTTAATTTTATCTTGTCCTTATCAGTCAAAAGGTGTTGTTTATGGCAGGGTTTAGCCCCTCATTGTCGGCCATTAGATTAGGACATCCGATGGTTGAGAACAATCCACAAGGTAAGAAAAACTCGCAATCAATAAAAACCCATAGGTAATACAACCTGGACGATCGCCCGGTTGACTCTTATAGAGTCTGTAGTCCCAACCAGGTCGGTTCGGATGACCATCTGGACCACCTATACAAAACCGCCTTAGCTGTCTAGACCAATAAGAGAGGTTCCGACCAGACCTTAGCAGTCTGTACGACCATAGCAGTCTGTTCGACCATCCGAATTAGCTTGGGAACCCTGTCCGAACGACTGTCTAGATCGGCCAAGAGGCTCTTCAACACTTGGAAATTTTCCAAGTGTTGGATCACTGTGGTGCCACCATGTGCAACATGTACAATGTAGGTACATGCACTGGGGGCCCACTATGGGACTTTACGCTATGACTAAAGTGCACGACGATGCACTTGCATAAAATACATGCAATAACACCCGTGCATTGTTATATAGCTAGTCTAAAACCAAATTTAGTTTCTGGGGCGTTGCCCTCGAATCCCCATAAGGCGGTTCTACCCCCCCCCCCCCCCCCCCCGTGAATTTGCGGGTGTAATGTAATGTAAATTCATGAACTCGAATAATTGTTTGAAAATCAAGTTTCAGAATATGTAAATTATAAAATATGATAACTTCGAAAACAAGCGCAAATACTGATATAATGTAAGCCTCTTAAACTATGAGAAGATAGTCCTAAGAGCATCTCCAATGGACAACTGCAAAATGCAGTAAAAAATAGGAATAGTTTTAGGTATATGCTGAAATGGAAGCCTCCATTTTATGTTGTACTCCAACCGGTGGCCTCCATTTTTTAACCTCCATCTTTGTTTTGTTTTTTTATCCTCCCAAAAACCTTTTAAAAACCTCTATCCCACCAACCCTCCATATAAATAGTTTTTGGAGGGTGGCCTCCAAATCTCACCAACTCTCTATATATGCAGGACGGATCTTCAAATCTCCAAAATAGAGGTGGAAATGGAGGCTGATTGGAGTGCCTTACTTCCATTTTGGAGAATTGCAGGTCGGTTGGAGATGCTCTAACAAGTAACAACCACTAAGTAAAACCACATATACTTGGGTTTTGGTGTGTGCGTTGATCTTGAATATTCAACTTGAATGCTTGTTGGGCGAGATATGATCATAAGTGCCAATCTCTCTCTACGACATTTTCTCTTTACATCTTTCTCATTATGACATTTTCTCTACAAAATTTCTCTATTTACGATACTATATGTATAACACTCTCTACAACTCTCTCGATAATTTTCTCTCTACAACATTGTCTCTCTATAATATTTTATCTATAAAAGCTTTTATCTACAATATTTTCTTTATAGAACACTTTGTCTCTACAACATTCTCTCTTCGTGACACTTTCTCTCTTAAACATTTTTTGTTTCAACATTTGCTCTGCAAAATTTTCTATTTCAGTAAAATTATATATGTGACATACTCTCTATGACATTTTCACTCTATAACCTTTTCTCTCTCCCCGACATTTTCTCTACAACATTCTTTATAATATTCTCTACAAAATTTTATGTTTCAACAATATTTTCTCTCTTTATAATATTTTATTTCTACAAAATTTTTATTTCAACAATATTTCCTCTCTCTACAACAATCTCTCTATCTACACCATGTGCTTTCTACGTTATTCTGTCTCCACGACACTCCACAAAATTATGTTTCAACCATATTTTCTCTCTATAAATTTTTTTATTTCAACACTATTTTCTCTTTCTACGACACTTCCTCTCTCCACAACTTTTCGCTCTCTGCGACAATTTCTTCCTATGACACTTTCTACAATATTCTCTGCAACACTCTCTCTACAATTTTCTCAGCGACGACAACGGTGGCTGGTGTGGGGAGGGGGTGGAGAGGGTGGAGTGGGGGAGGTAGTTTGACCCACAATCAATTCAAACTTCGTCGGACCACGATTCAAAACATTGTAATTTGTACTATGACTGATTTTGGTTGGAGTTCAAACTACAGCAAAAGAATCAATTTTGTAGTTTGAACTATAGTATTTTAATCGTGACCCTACCAACAAATAACGGTGTTGGGGGTCATATTACAACTCCATTAATCAAAGGGACCCTAAGTGAAGGGAGCAATGGTGGTGTTATTACATCATGATGTTGTTGCTTTCATAATTCTTCCATGCATCTCGCCTTTGGTACCCATGTAATGTGGATTTTAATTTGCATTGTCTGCATGTATCGACAAATATTGTACATGATTTGAAACCCATGATTTGACACGTGGTTGCACCAGACTTTATCTAACATCTTCTGACCAATAACTTGCTGCTGATGAGTTTCATATCAACTGCCCTGAACTGATTTATGGAGAAGTTTACTATATGTAACTTTGTCATTTGCCTGCAACTACTATACACACCTGTCACAGACTGATATGTTGTACAACCAAACTTTAGTAGCACCCATATGATTTTCAGCATTAGATTTGTTCAAAAACATATGAAGTCTCTATGGATGCATCCAAAGAAAAATAAGAAAGGGCATGTTGTTAGACAATATACTATTTTGCATTGAGGAAGTCCACCATATTTTATATGTTATTTCCTTACATAATTGTCATTCATTTCACAGGGATATTTGTGGGGGATGGCATGGTCATTCATTTCACACGGGCCGCGGGCCAGGAGACTGGAACAGGAACCATCTTAGACCGGGTTCTCTTCGGCTCCTCCTCTCCATCAAATCCAGGCGCCGTGTGCGAGCGGTGTGGGGACCAGAGCATGCTTCATGGAGTCATCAGTTCCTGCCTCGACTGCTTCCTCTCTGGAGGCAATCTCTACCTCTTCTACTATTCTGTCTCTCCTGCTTTCTTCCTTGCCAAAGGTCGAGGTGGAACCTGCACACTTGCTGCGCCAGACCCTGTGGATGATGTCCTCCACCGTGCCGATTACCTCCTGAACAACGGGTTCGGCATGTACAGCATCTTCAGGAACAACTGCGAGGACTTTGCGATATACTGCAAGACAGGTCTGCTGGTGGTGACCTCCTTCGGTGTCGGTCGGAGCGGGCAGTTAGCATCCTTGGCCGCGGCCTTCAGCGCTGTTGCATCAACCCCGCTTCGTTTCTTGACAACCAGCGCCGGCGGGTTGAGCATCGTAGTCAGCGGCATGTACTGCATTGGTCGCTATGTCTCCGATGTCGGGGTTCGGCGGGATGTCACAAAAATTCCGGTCGAGCAGCTGGTTGCACAGTCAGGCATGGCCAGGGCTGATGTGGCAGTAGAAACGGCGGCTGGAGGTTAGGTATTATCGAGATTGAACATTGTCTTGTACCAGTGGCAGCAAAAAAAAAAAAAGCTGTCACTGCATCTGTGTTATCTCACCAGTATTCCATGGTGAAGAAGGATGATGTTTTCTTACTTGTCATTGTTAACAAGTTGAACCATGCTTGTAACGTTTCTACTTTTATGAGGTCTCGAGTACCATGATTTGATCCCCCCTGATTATATATATATATATATATATATATATATATATATATATATATATATATATATATATATATATATATATATAGGGGCATGCTATGCTGCGGCATGCGGTGCGTGCGGCACTACACCGCAGCCATCTGATGCACGCGCTGCGTGCATCACATGCACGCAGCAGTGCATCAGACGGCTACGGTACAGTGCCGCACGCACCACATGCCGCATTATAGCATCTCTCTCTCTCTCTCTCTCTCTCTCTCTCTCTCTCTCTCTCTCTCTCTATATATATATATATATATATATATATATATATATATATATAGAGAGAGAGAGAGAGAGGGCTGTTACAGTGAGCTGTGGGCTGCCGAGGGGGGAAAGTGAGCTGCGGGTATTTTGACCCCCCAAGAAGTTATAGAATTTGATGAAATTTGGTGAGGTTGTTGCCTAGGATAAGATGATCATCCGCACCAATTTTCATCAAATTCCAAAACTTCTAGGGGGGTCAAATGGTCGAAGCAATTTCTGTCGTCCGTAGTCACCATTGAAATTGCTTCGACCATTTAACCCCCCTAGAAGTTTTGGAATTTGATGAAAATGGGTGAGAATGATCATCTTATCCTAGGCAACAACCTCACCAAATTTCATCAAATTCCATAACTTTTTGGGGGGTCAAAATACCCGCAGCTCACTTCCCCCCCCCCCCCCCCCGGCAGCCCACAGCTCACTGTAACAGCCCTATATATATATATATATATATATATATATATATATATATATATATATATATATATATATAGAGAGAGAGAGAGAGAGAATACGGGGTATGAGCTGATGGCCCAATTTGAAATTAGGCTGTTAGTTCTTAGCCGTCCGATTCCTATGATCCAACCGTTGGTTTAAAAAAAAAAAATTCACAGCTGTTATACACAGCTGAACCCATCTCTCTCTCTCTCTCTCTCTCTCTCTCTCTCTCTCTCTCTCTCTCTCTCTCTCTCTCTCTCTCTCTCTCTCTCTCCCCCTCGAGCAGCAGCCGACACACAGTCGACCACGGGAGGCGCCCTCACCCTCATCCTCTCTCTCGCCCCCCTCCGGCTCCAGTAGCCCCCTTCCCCTTCGGCACCGACGATGGATTGCACCAGCCCCTACCACCCTCCCACTTCCGTGCAGCCCTCTCCCCTTCGGCACCGATCGTAGGTAGCCCCCTTCCCCTTCGGCACCGATCGCAGGTAGTCCCCCTTCCCCTCTACCTCCGGCAGCCCCCTTCCCTTCCACCTCCGGCAACCCCCTTTCCCTAGCAGCCCTGATCTCTCCCCCTCCGGCCCCGATCGCAGCCTCGACCTTCCCCTTCGGAGGTGGAGGGTGGTAGGGGCTAGTGCGATCCATTGTCGGCGCCGGAAGGGAAGGGGGCTGGTGCGATTCACCGACCGGAGGGGAAGGGGGCTGCCGGAGCCGGAAGGGGTGAGAGAGAGGATGAGGGTGAGGGCGCCTCCCGTGGTCGGCTGTGTGTCGACTGCTGCTCGAGAGAGAGAGAGAGAGAGAGAGAGAGAGAGAGAGAGAGAGAGAGAGAGAGAGAGATGGGTTCAACTGTGTGTAAAACAGTTGTGATTTTTTTTTAAAAAACCAATTGTTGGATCGTAGGAATCGGACGGTTAAGAACTGACATCCTAATTTCAAATTAGGCTGTGAGTTCATACCCCGTATTCTCTCTCTCTCTCTCTCTCTCTCTCTCTCTCTCTCTCTCTCTCTCTCTCTATATATATATATATATATATATATATATATATATATAATGAGAGATGAAAATAAGAGCTGGAATTATTTGCACAAGCGCATTCTACTACGGTGTCGTGGTGAAATGCTCCGGCATTTTCTACTACAACAACAAAGTAAAATGGGAGATAAAAATGAGAGCCAGAAGCAAGTTCGATATGGAAGTACCTCCTTCGTTTCTCATCGGAATTCAACGATTTTGAATCCGTTATAATCCTCTAGTGATCCTCTACGAGACCATCCAGATGTGAGGATAATATAAAGTCAACACCACCAGTAGATTTTAATGAAAGATTAAATAGATGTAATATAAAAATAACAAACAAGAGCGAAGAAATGAGAGATGGAAATAAAACCTGAAGGCAAGTTCGGTACGGTGCAGCTTTTTTATTTCTCATCGGAATTTAGTGATTCTGGAGGCGTTGCAGTCCTCAGGTGATCGTCTATGAGATCATCTAGAGATGAGAAAAAAATAAAATCAGTACCACCAATAGCTTTTAATGGAAGATTGGATGGATGTAATGGAAAAACAGTGAACAAGAGAAAAAAAATAAGTGATGGAAATGAGAGTCGAAGGTAAGTCCGGCACGACGTATCGTCTTCGTTTCTCTTCGGAATTCAGTTATTCCGGATACGTGATCCTCTACGAGACCATTCAAAAGAGAGGATAAAATGAAGTCAGCACCACTAGTAGTTTTTAATAGAAGATTGAATGGATATAACGTAAAGTGAATAAAAGGAAGGAAATGAGAGATGGAAATAAGAGCCAGAATCATTTGCATAGGAGCATTTTACTGCGGCGCATCAATGAAGATGCACCGGCGCACCAGTGGAGATGCGTCGACGCCGGTGCATCTTTACTGGTGCTTCGGCGCATCTCCACTAGTGCTCCGGCGCATCTCCACTAGTGCTCCGGAGCATTTCACTGGTGCGTCAGTGTATCTTGACTAGTGCTTCGACTTATATTTAGTGATGCGTCGTAGTATAATACGCCTGCGCAAATGATTTCGGCTCTCATTTTCATCGGAATTCATTGATTCTGGAGGTATTGCAATCATTGGGTGATCCTCTATGAGACCGTCCAGAGTTGAGCATAAATTGAAGTCAGCGCCAGCCACTAGCAGCTTTTAATGGAAGATTGGATGGATGTAATGTAAAAATAATAAACAATAAAGAAGAAATGAAAATAAGATTTGGAGGCAAGTTTGGCACGACACAGCGATGACAGGTGGTGGTGGCATCCCCATAGGGTTCATCTCATGGACCAATCGTAGTCATTGAAATGCAACAACGCACATAATGTGCCGACGCATCAGTGAAATGCATTAGTGCGCATAATGCATCGGTGCATCAGTGAAATGCGCCGGCGCACAAACACATCAATGAAATGCTCTAGAGTATTTCATTGATGCACCGATAAATTTTACTACGACAACACAATTGAATGCGTCAGCACATTCTCCAGCACTGCAGTGAATTAGGAGATGAAAATAAGAGCCAGAGGCAAGTTCGGCATGACCGACGCCCCATCGGCCACCACCCTCATTGCCCCATCTGCCATCGCATGTGGTTGCCAATGAGGCAACGACAGTGGGCAACCGGTGGTCGACGACGTCAGCGATGGGTGGTGGCCGGCTAGGTGGTTATGTCGACGGGAGGTGCCCACCGGTGGTCGACGGCAATGGATGAGCAATGATAGCCGTTGGTTGACTACAGTCGGTCATGATACTAATATCCCCTAGGATTCTTCCCATGGTCCGATTGAAATGGGATGCACATGTCTCTCCCCAAAGCGTCAGCAATCGAAAGGGGAGACAGATCATCAGTGGAGCGGAGTCAAATCCCTTTGAAATTGAAAGTGAAGCCCTTTATAAGTCTCAGGGTTACTTTAGTCCGAAACAAAAAAAAAAATGGTCAGAAAAGTAATGCAAAAAGCAACCGGATCTATTCCCAGCAATACGATAGAGATGCGGGCCATTCTGAGAAAAACCTCCAGCAAAATCCTCCTCTTCAAGTCCATAAGTACAGGTACGACGAGACTGAGTGCTATGAAACTCGCCATGAACAATAACACAAAAAAGAAGGAACGAGAAATACAACAATGACAGAAGCTACCAACCATTAATCAGGTGGTTACAGAGAGACGTTGATCACCCAACGATCCTGCACTGCTAAGTGCTAACTCTTTGGTATGTTCTTCCCAACGATCTTGGCAGGGGCTATGCGGAGGAGATTCCCAGGCTTCCCAGGGACTGCCCCTTTTATCATGACGATCCGGAGATCGTTGTCGATCTTCACTATCTTCAGCTTCCGGATCTTCCTCTTGGTACCTCCCATCCGACCCGGCATCTTTTTCCCCTTGTACACACGCCCTGGAGTTGTTCCTGCACCAATGGAGCCCAAGGCTCGGTGGCTCTTCGAACCATGGCTCATCGGGCCCCGATGGAAATTGTGCCTTTTAATTCCCCCTGCAAAGATTGGGAGGTGAAAACGGGTGAACAAGTGCTAAGAAATGCTCTCCTCATCTTAAACGGTGTACGGCCCATGTTACTTCTCTTCCAGCATGCTCTACTCATAAAACACAGCAGATTCATAGATCCATAAACATAGTAGTCAAACTGAAGAGTTTACCAGTGGTATCAGTAAAATATTAGTAATCACTGAAATTTAACAATTTTTTGCTTGTCAAAGTGTACAAGTTTCTTCTACCAAAAAACAAAAAACCCCTATCTGGGACCGTCAAATGGGAATGTTATTTTCACTTCAGCTCTTTGGCCTATAATACTTGACCACGGATATGAATGTGATTACTCATGTGAAATATCGCTTTCTACTCTGTTTGGCTAGAGATTAGTATAGGAGAACCTTTGAGGGTTGCTCCCTGATTGACCTTGAACTGTGTAACCGACAAGGTAGGTCTCCCTACATGCCAATTGGACTGTTACGTTTCTTCTCAGCCACCTCTCTAGAAGAGTTGTCCTGGCCAGGTTTTCGGCACTAAACTTAGCAGACTAACGTCATCTGATCGGAAAATTTTTATCAATCATTTTGGAGCCTTTAGTTAGAGTTGTGCTCTATAGTCGATCCCATCTTGGTGGGCACTTGGATGATCCCAACCCAGCTCAATAACATGATTTGTGTTCATTTTGAAGTAAATGCTCCCAACCCTGCTCAATAACTTAATAGGATACTTAAATAAAGATAGTACCCATATCCTTGCACTGCAAATATGTCTGCTCATCACCAAATCCGGCCCAGATCCTAAAAAAGATCCAACCCAATCGATCCAGTTTGATATGTTTTGTTGGATCATGGCCAAATAGAATTTGCAATCAATGATGCAGAAAAATCGTGACCTAACTGGTGAGGACACCCTTTCTGCATCCGATCTGCGAGTATACCAACGTAGTTGTCACCTAAGAGCTGTTCCAGCCTTCCAGGTTCACTTTGGCTATGAGAGTAGCGAGACTTAACCAAAGGTCCGGCCCATGCTAGGCCCAGTTATCTTTATTGCTTTTATTAGAATTTATTTGTTAAATTCAGATTAATGAATTAGGCTATTTTAGACATATGTTTAAGTCATGTTTGAAATTTAGTTTGTTCCATATTCCATATTGCTTGGGAACTTTTATGGACATAAACCTCTTTAATAAGGTCTATTTGTCTTTATTTAAAGTGATAAAATAATGAATTAAAACTTTCTTCATGGATGGGATAACATTGAGGAGAATTCCTCTGATATCTAGTGGACTTGAGATCTCCCCCACTCTCTTTCTCTCTCTTATTCCCCTGCGACAAACCCTAGCCACCAGCATTTCCCCACAATCCTGGCGAAGTTGTCGGCCTCTCCTCTCCACTTTATTGTACCGTTGGACCGCCCTTCTCAATTCTACTTGAAGACGTGTAAGTGGCCACACCAGATCATCCCAGCAAGCCATGGGTCGTCCCTGGGCACCCAGGCTTAAAACAAGCCCACATGGTGACTCTGAGGTTCGTGCGTGAAGGAACAACGGAAGACGGAGCAGAGCAAGGGCCAAAGGGGGAGTCACTGCAGGCATTTTGCTCGGATGCCGACAGAACCAGAACACTCAGGTCTCCAAGTCTCGTTTGCCCGGGCACCCACTGATTTCGCTCGGGCGAATTCGGGCATCGTTTCAGCGTGGGACTCCTCAACCAAGTTGGACATGGGTTTGAGGTTATAAATAAGAGGTTCTAAGACGAACCTAGCATCGGATTGAAAGCTTTATAGGGTTGAGAGTTCAGTCGTCATCAAGGGAGATGGAGGGGCACCCATGGGAGGTTCTTCTTGTTCTTCGGGTTGGATACGGGCTGCAGGATCTTTTCTCCTTGGATAATCTCTTTGAGGGTGTTGTGTGAGGGATCGGCTAAGACAATCTTTGAGGGTGTTGCCTAAATCTTGTATGTGATTGCTAATGCATGGTTCTATCTTAATCTTGGTGGTGATTCTATCTTCTTCTCAGTGGTGATCGTCTACCGGTGCCGATTCTCCACATCTCGTGTTTTTGCCGCTACACGGACGTCTATTTCACAACAATTCGTATTAGAGTTTGTTTGTTGACAATTCCTGAGGCGCCAGGTCAAAGGCGAAGAAATCAGGGATGACGATCCACGGATCAAATGTAAGGTTCAAGATCGAAAAGTTCAATGGCAGGATAAACTTTGGCTTGTGGCTAATACAAATCATAGATGTATTGATCCAGGCCTGATTACACAAAGCTTTGATGGGTGACAAGCCGGACAAGTTGTCGGACAACGAGTGGGAGGAGTTTGAATTGAAGCGATTCAGATATGTCTCGTGAAGGGCGTGTTGGTAAGCGTCTTCATGGAGGTCTCTGTGACGAAACTGTAGGAGTTGGACAATATGTACATGACCCAATTACTGATAAACCGGCTGTACCTGAAGCAAATATTAGGTCTGAACCGAAAATCGGTGAATCGATGGGTTAATCGGATCGTTAGGGTGATGAACCGGCGCCGGATGGTGAACCGGACTCGAACTATATCCATGTTGGACCATGTTTGACATCTTTGCTCCAGCTTGAGGGAGAGTATTGGAGATCTTTATGTCATTATCTATTAGTATAAAGTCTAAGGGCTTATTCGTAATCCTTCTTTATCACATTTAATATAAAAGGAATTGGGGCTCTTTTTGATGCCCTAATTTTGATTCAGCTAATCTCCTCTGTGTTATTGTGGGTCGGTGGAGTTTTTTGAAGTAGGTATGGTTGGTTTCATCAGCCAAGTAAAAGAAAAGTCCCAAGTAGACAGCCAAGTAAGAGAAAAGTTGCATCAGCCAAGTAAGAGAGAGGTCTCGAGTAAAAAGGGTAGCAAAGCAGGACCTTGATATGCATAAGCGCTTTGTTGCCAGCTTCATTTCTAAATGCCATTATAATGTCCTTGCTCCTTTATATGTATTGAATATCTTTTTTATTCGATCCTTAAAGTATGAGTCATTTTTCATACCAATAACATGCAAAATTATCCATTATTCCTTTAACAAAAATTTAAAGATAAAAGGGCTTATGTTTACATATTAAATAAAGTAATCCATTGTCTAACTAATACCCAACAAATAAAAAGTGTCGGTATTTATGTAGTAAATTCTTTCGGAAATGCAATGGAAAACTTAACTCCATGTCCCTTACATGTTTATTTATTTTCATCGGTTGTTTTTCACTTGATGGCAATGGAGTATGATGTCACAATTTAGTAAGCAAGACCAGTGTTCTGAAAGGCTCAAGGCGCACATGAGGCACAAAGGTCTCCTATAGCCTAGGCGCAAGGCGCAACTCAAGGCATGCGCCTGATTGAAATAAGGCGCATATATATATATATATATATATATATATATATATATATATATATATATATATATATATATATATATATATATATATATATATATATATATATATATATATATATATATATATATAGGGCCGGGACGCTACCTCTCAAAGCAGCGTTTTTGCTGCTTTGACAACCAACCACGGCCGTGCCACATGTGATCTCCGGCCAAAATCAACATAAACAACCTCTGATCACCTCCACCAGTGATCTCCGCTGACACCACTTATCGGCTTCCACCGATAGAGGACTTTAGTAACTACTTCTATTGTGAGCCGTCCATTCATTACCCCATCTCATTCGGTGACCTCCGAGGACATCCGCACCCGGCAAGCACCTCCGGTGACTTCTAGCACTTCCCGATTATGAGTTCGAATGACATTTGTCGTCGTTCAAGGTTTTGATAGCCATCGGCAACCTATCAAAGCAGCGAAGAACGCTGTTTTCAAAGGTAGCATCTTGTTTCTCATATATATATATATATATATATATATATATATATATATATATATATATATATATATATATATATATATATAAAACATGCATAACTAAATTAAGAAAATGAATCTTAACACAAAAACTAAATTGGATAGATCGTTGTTGCAACAACACAAATGTTGTAGCCTTGTAGGTTTAAATTACGGCTCTACATAAGCTATTTAAAATATATTAAATCTTCAAATATGTATAGTTCAAATTTAATAACCAGTTATAAGATATCAAATGTGATATTATAGCAAACAAAAAATAAATAGTGAATGATTGAATGTATTATTTCATCCGTGTGCTTGTGCACATATTTCTAAATCAATATGAAATGTGCAAATCGAGAAAAAAAAAAAGAACTTATTGAATCTTACAATAGTTGAAATAATATTAAAGTCATCAAATCCAACTCACAATTGCTCATATGGTCCTACCTAAGAACTATAACAAATAATTTTGAATGTAAATAATATTCAATCAATGTGTCAATATTCAGACTATTGCAATCATGAATCAAATCTACGTAATAACATAATCATATTGCCAAAAATATCAAGCGCAAGCACATAATTGCACATGGTTCAACTAGGCGCGACTTTTTTACGCCTGGAGCCTAGGCGAGCGCCTTAGACCTACGCACACATCTTTCTAACAAAGCCTGGCCTTGTGCTTTTTGAGGCACAGGGGGTGAGCCTAGTTGAACCAGAGCCTAGGCGCGCGTCGAGGCACGCCTTTAATGACACTGAGCAAGACATCTTGAGTTTGAATCTCCATGGAAGCACAATCACCCATATGACGAGATAAGGCTTTCTTTTTGTTGTTATTGATGGCTGTATACTATGATAAATTCATATCAACAAATAATCTTTGTATATTGTAGGCATGAGTTAAATAAAATAAAAATATAGAAATAACTTGATTTTTTTTTCTTACACTTACCCCATATTATCCCATCTCTCTCTTATTCTACCCCTAAACCTTGCTTAAATATCCATATTCCCTACTCATCTCAATTTACGCACATCTCATTAAACATGTGAAGTAAGCTCATAAACACGTAAAATTTCCACAAATTCCAAAACTAAGGACCTGAAAGTCTTTATTCTCCCAAAGGTATAGAGTTGAACTCTTTAAAATCCATTCATTGCGCCATCTAAAAAGGAGGGAGATATGCAATAAACTTATTCTACCAGCTTTCTTACTATCCACAATATACATATACGATATTCGTGTTAGGTTCTGTAGATTCACATTAAATTACTTCATTGTCTTTATAACACCTTTTGATGTCTAAGGCTCTTTTTGCTCCATCCTTCCATTTTTTACGTGTATGGAAGGTACAATATACACCGCATTTAGCACTAGATACAAAGGATTAGCTCGTTTAGCAATAAAAGGCAAGGTTCTAAAAAGCGCTAGGCGCTAGTCGGGCGGTGGGGGGCCGCCTAACACCTAGGCGGCGCCTAGGCGTTTTGCCTTTTTTTAGTTATTTTAATTATTATTTTGATATTATATAATATATATATGTTTAAAAATTAATATAAGTTCAAGATTATCCCAAACCATTATTTTAAAAAACAAGTATATAACCATAATTCAAGATTGAGTGATTAACAATAATAAAAGCAAACATGGTCCGCCTGGCCAGCCTCAGCCCGCCTAGACTGCCTAGGCGGCCAACTTACCCCGTCTAGGCGGCCGCCTAGCTCCGCCTGGGAGCTTGGCCGCTTTTCTGGAGCGCCTAGGGCCTAGGCGAGGCGGTGGGGGGCCGCCTAGCGCCTAGGCGGCCGCCTGGACCGCTTTTTAGAACACTGATAAAAGGGCATGCAATCATGTCTAGCCCATGGTTGTATGTTATTGTTCATTCATATTCTACCTTTCATAGAGATCTCCATTTTTTTTGAGAGAGGTAGAGATCTCCATTTTTCTTACAACACATGGATGCTCTTTTTATACTCTTCTAATCTCAAAAGTACACTCTTTTTGTATTTGCACAACCTCTCTCATTTACTAAGTGATGCCCACTTCAGGCAAGTGATGATTATGTACCTTATTCATCAAGTGCATGCCTCTCTCTAATCATATACTCTGTTGTTTGAATTAACGTAAACTACATTCAAACTAAGACATTAATTAAAAGATAGACCAGATAAACAACTCAGTAGCATAATATCAAAGAGGCAGCACCTCGAACGTAGCCCCCACATCCAATTAATGTGATGTTCTTCACAACAGATATAGCCACATAATTCCTTCATCGTAGAAAAGATGCAATTTGAACTTCATGGTTACTAATTGGTCGTCATAAACTAAAGTCACATTATAGTCCCTACTAAAATCTCCGGAGGGTATCACCATTCCTTCAGTTTTTAGCGGGGCTTCTACTACGACAACCAAACCTTTCTTGTCTCAAGGGGTTGGCTATGGAGCACAGCTCTAAGGCCAAGAGTCTTCCACATAAAATCGAGCAAAGTTTTCTGAAATGGTTCAACTAAATTGGAGGAAAGCATGAATTTTTTGCTTAAACATAAGAAGTAGTTACTCCTAACAATAACAGATTCCAACAAAGGATATTTATCTTAAACTCATGCAGGAAAAAGCCCGGACATATAAATTTCAAGAAACCCATCAGTCAATCATGGCCGATATTACCTGATGTTTCATTTCTCAAAAAAAAAAAAAAGATATTACCTGATGTTTCTATTAATCAACACGAAGAAGGAGAGAAGAAGAGAGAAAAGATAGGCGGGGAGTGACAGACCTTGGAACCCCTTGCCGATGGTGTTGCCAGAGACGTCCACGAGGTCCCCCTCCTTGAAGATTTCATCGATGACAAGGTGCTGGCCGGGCTCGAAGCTGTCGACGGACTGGAGACGGAACTCCTGGAGGTGGCGCATGGGGATGGCGCCGGCCTTGGCGAGGTGGCCGAGCTCGGGCTTGGTGAGTTTGCGGTCCCGGACGCGGCGGTATCCGACCTGGACGGCGTCATAGCCGTCGGTGGCGGCGGTTTTGACCTGGGTGACGATGTTGCCCTCGCGGAAGCCGATAACGGTGACGGGGACGACGGTGCCCTCGGGCTCGAAGTAGGTCATCATGCCCAGCTTGGTCCCCATCACCCCGATCCCCGCCTCCATGCTCATCATCGTAACCGATGCTCCGCGTCCTCCGCCGCCACTCCTCCTGTCGCCCCCTCCGTGGGGGACGATGGACAAGGACGAGAAGGGGTTTCTGGTGACGGAGGACAAGAGGGTGAAGGCGACAGTTGGTCGGAATCCAAGGGGAAGACAGGCGTTAGGGTTCTTTTGAATCGGGGTGGGCAAGAAGGGTAGACGGCCCCCCATCGTCGTCGTCATGGCAGCCACTCTTTCTCTCTCTCTCTCTCTCTCTCTCTCTCTCAGACACACTCTCTTATCTCATGGCAGACATTCTTTAGGCTCTTTATCTCGACCTCACTATTGAAATTTCTTCAAAATTTATCGGACCCACTGGAAGTGTTGGGTAAGAATTCCATTCGGGTATTACCCGCGGAAAAGAAAAAGGGAAAGTTGGGATCATAAGAGTTCCAAAAGAAAGCTTTTTTTTTTTTGTTTGTAGAAAATCCAAAAGTCGATTTGAGTTAGAATCCACAGGACATCGCTAGCTATATTTAATCGTCAAATTATTTTAAAGATCCATTGATACTCTTCTGACTTTATTCAAATTACAAACTTGTCATCAATAGAAATCCAAACATATATAAGTATTGTATCAACTGTTACTATTTATTTTCCAAATTTTATTATTTACTACAGTGAAATCACTGTATCAAATATTTTTTTTGGATAACTTGATATTAAAATTTATATTTTTTTACCGCAGTAAAATTATTGTAGCAAATGTTACTCTGTATATCGAAATTTTACTCTTTATAAAGAGTAACATTTCAAATAATAAAGAGTAACATTTGCTATAATAAAATCACTGCAGTATTTTTTTAATAAATCTTGTTTAAAATAGAAAAATTATATACATCGAAATCATTGTAGCAAATGTTACTTTTCATTACTGAAACTGAAATGTTACTCTTTATAAAGAGTAACATTTCAATAATGAAGAGTAACATTTGCTACAGTAAAATCACTGTAGCAATTTTTTTTTTGTTAAATCTTGTTTAAAATATTTTAAAAAAAACCAACAATGAATCATTGTTGCACTTTTTTTTTGGACGGTGCATAAAATTCTTCACATGAAGAATGAAAGCATAAAAAAGATTGTTTTGGTCTTTTTTCAATAGTTTGTTACACGTAACAAACTCTGATCCGCTGTAGATGTGCCACATGTTTTATGAAATGACTAAACATTATTAAATTCATAATCATAGGGACCACAGCTACAACCAATAGTTTCGAGGACAGATCGGAGCAGAACACTCACAATATTCTTTTAAGGAGAGGTCCCAAAATCTTTTCATAAATCTGAAAATGCCCCCCTCCTTTCTCGTTCTTTCTCGAGCAACTAGTGACAACAACAGCGGCGAGCGGGGTCAACAGCGGTGGCGGCGCGAGTCGCAGCGGCGACGGCGAGCAGCAAAGACGAGAGGCGGCGGCAGGGGTCAGATTGGTTTAGATTAGATCTAGGGTTAGGTTAGGGTTTAGGTTTTAGGATTGGGTCTAGGGTTCACCCTATGGCATGTAGATCTTAGGTTTTAGGTTAGATCTAGGATTTAGGTTTTAGGATTAGGTCTAGGGTTCACCCCATGGCCTGTAGATCTTAGGTTTTAGGATTTGGATTAGGTCTAGGGTTCACCCCCTTGGCATGTAGATCTTAGGTTTTAATATTAGGTTTAGGTTTTAGACTTTAGGTTTGTTTACAGGAGAGTGGCATGCATTCATATCAAAAATTTGAAGCCAATTGAGGGGTATTTCCATCCTCTGTCCTTAGGCTTAAAGGGATCTCCTGTTTTGGTCTGTTCACTAAGTGTCCCTCCCCCCCCCCCCCCCCCAAAAAAAAAAAAAAAGAGGGGGGGGGGGGGGGGGGGGGGTGATTAGTCTAAGGCCCCTCTAGCTATAGTTTGATAAACCCGTCTAACTTTTGTCCTAGAGCATTAAGTCCCTCCCTCACTTTATTTTTTAAAAATAGCCATTTTGCTCTGATAGTAACTGTATAGTAAGAACAAATTGTTTTACAATTTATTTTTTTTAGCATATATTGTACAGTGAAAATCCCAATAGTAGACCCAAAACATTGTAGCAGTTATTATTTCAGAGTATCAATTCTAAGCAATAGAGTATCAATTTGGTTTTCTACAGTGATTTTACTGTAGCAACCGAAATGATATTTTTTGTATCGAATTGATACTCCAAAATCACTGTAGCTACTACAGTGATTCTGGAGTATCAATTAGAATAGCAGAGTGTCAATCCGATTGCTACAGTTATTTCAATGTAACAGCTACAGTGACTTTGGACTATCAATTGAATTGATACTCTATTGTCTAAATTAATACTCCGGAATCACTGTAGCAGATTCTAGAGTATTAATTCGGGTTAGCAGAGTATAAATTCGGTTGCTACAAAGGGGTAATGGAAAGGGGCATTTTAGTCATTTGATAGGGGTTGAATAGGTGAACAAGGGTTTAATGTAAAAATGTCTTTTTCATGATGGTTGGCTTTGTCGCAAAAGGTCAGGAAAGTCTGATGTGCAAGTTGCAAAGGTCCATTTATGGACTGAAGCAAGCATCCAGAAGTTGGAACATGCGTTTTGATCAGGCTATCAAATCTTATGGATTTAAGCAGAACGTGGATGAACCATGTGTTTATAAAAGGAGCGATAAGACTGCAGTAATTTTTGTAGTGCTTTACGTAGACGATATCCTACTCATTGGAAATGATGTTGGAACATTGTCTACAGTGAAGGTATGGTTATCCTCTCAATTTGACATGAAAGACCTGGGTGAAGCGAGTTATGTTCTGGGGATTATGGTAACTCGAGATCGCTAGAACAAGACTCTCTCACTGTCACAGTCAGCCTATATAGATACTATCTTGGTCAGATTCAGTATGCACAACTCCAAGAAGGGACTGGTTCCATTCAGACATGGAATGAAGTTGTCCAATGATCAGGGTCCTAAGACTCCTGAGGAGAGGGCAGAGATGCAGAAGATACCTTATGCTTCGGCTGTAGGGAGTCTGATGTATGCTATGTAGTGCACGAGACCAGATATATGCTATGCAGTAGGCATGATGGGCAGGTATCAGTCAAATCCGGGTCCAGGGCACTGGACTGCTATGAAAAGTATTCTCAAGTATCTCCATAGGACGAGAGATTATGAGTTAGTTTACTCTTCACAGGAACTGATGCTGATTGGATATACGGATTCTGACTTTACGTCAGATTCGGAATCCAGGAGATCGACATCAGGGTTTGTGTTTTCATTAGGAGGAGGAGCTGTCAGTTGGAGGAGCGTGAAACAGGGATGCATCGTGGATTCGAATACAGAGGCTGAGTACGTTGCGGTGTGCGAAGCAGCTAAGGAAGCGGTGTGGCTCAAGAAGTTCCTCACAGACTTAGGATGCGTACCGGGAGCTCAAGATCTTATTGTCCTTTACTGTGACAATAGTGGAGCGGTAGCACAATCCAAGGAGCCAAGATATTACCAGAAGATCAAGCATATCGAGCGAAAATACTACATTATCCGGGACTTGCAGAAGCAATGGGAGGTTGCAGTGACTCAGATGGCGTCTACAGATAACATGGCGGATCCTTTCACAAAGGCGTTACCAACCAAGGCTTTTGAGAAGCATGTGGATGCCATGGGAGTTAAGACTGTTGTTCCCCGCTAGGCCAAGTGGAAGATTGTTATAGCTCGTGTGTCCTTAGCGTGGATTTTCTGTATTAACATTAATAAAGATGCCTTTGGTTATTGCTTTAATTAGAATACTACTATGGTATATGTTAATACACATATAATAAAGGATCCTAGGGAACACAGTAGGCCACTGAGGTGCGTGGTGGATCCATGCTTGCGAGACCCAGTGGACCAGTTGTGTGTAGATCTAGAACTAGTTCACACCTTATGTGATGTTGGTCGCTTCATCGAGAACAAACTGTTGGCAGGTAGAGGATGTGGTGAAGTCTCCACCACGGGAACGTGGGATTCCCATTCACCTGACCAAGCACGATGATTATGTTGAACAGGAACCAAGACGGTGCACAGTTCAGTGATTTAGACACTGATGCATAAATCATCTTACTACTATAGATAATCTGTCATTAACCCTGAGGGACTATGTACACTGGGCCAACCAGTTGTGTGGTGCTTTGATGTGCCAACGTGTGCGGACCTTCCATAGTACAATACCACGGTACATTGGGTTACCCGGCGGGTGCTTGAGTGACATGTAATCCCTACAGGTTATCCGACGTCCAGTGTTGGATGGGTGCATTTTGATGAGTCAATCTGTTTACACAATTAACCCAGGCCTGGTGGTTGTCAGTATGACTGACGATTTTCTGGATGCTAGGCATAGCACCGGAAGGTGTGTGGTGTTATAGATGACAAGTCATCAATTCCTAGTCAGATGATCGATCGGGATCTGACGGTGTTCCCCAACGCCCGAGTCGTATCATGGCACCAGTAATAGGAGGGACTAAGGATTATCGGAGTATAGTAGAGAACAGGGTTACGAGGGAGTAACATAAGTTTAGGATCACTATAGTTCAACTCGCGTCGCACTTTGGGTGGCTATGCGGGTTAATCAGATTAGGGCTGATTAACGGAACTTTCGGTGTGTCACCGGAACAGTTAATCAGGGATCCAGTTGGAGCTAGAGATCCCAAACCCTGAAGGTTCCACCCTGTCATTGCGTATAGGAATTGTTCCCCGACCTGGTTGGATATGTTGGATGCGAAGTAGCGCGATGGAGCGCAAGCCCGGAGCCTAAGAACCTAATTCATATGTGTTAGGGGTCGTAGGGGTATTTTGGTAAATACTAAAATATGGCTCATAACACATTGAATATGGATCTTAGAATGAGCGGAATAATTCCAGGAGCTCATAGGCGCTGACGGAACCCGATTCCGAGTAGCGCACCTCACTCAATCTCTCTTTCAGTTTTTCACTTTTCGTGAAGGGCGTTTTCGTCTAGGCTTCACGATAGACACTTGGAATCCCTAAAAACCGACCCCCCCCCCCCCCTCATCCTAATCTAATTAGGGCCGGCCCTAGCTTGCGCATGGCACTAGGAGACCGGCCCTATATGTATAGAGGAGGGGGAGGGGCCGGCCTTTAGTGCCTTCCCTCTCCTAATACCCGAACCTCCCCCCTCTCCTCCTCTTTTGTGGTTTCGGCCAAGGAAGAAAGAGGAAGAAGAAAAAGGAAGGAAGGAGAAGGAAGAAGAGAGAAAGAGAAGGAGGAGATCTCGCGGCTCGTCATCGTCTTCGCAACGAATTCCTCCGTCGGCTCGTAATACTTGTACTCAGAGACGGGATTTCGAGGATTCCTCAATTCGCAAAGGACAAGGTGCTATCCGACAGCTTCCCTTGCGATTCCAGTGTGGTTCTTCATTATTCTGTTTTCTCTAGATCATAGATCCACAAAGTATGATGTTTCTAAACACCTAACTAGATGCATGCATGTCTTCCGTAGATCGTAGTATGCCTCTAGGGTGTCCGCACATATGCTAAGATCGTAGATTTGCATGTAGATTGTTTTGTAGAATTAATTGTAATGAAACATACACCGTATGATCTTTGGATCTATCTTTTGTTTCTGCTGTGACTCTGATAAGCGGATCCAAATCCAATAAAAAGATCATGTACGCTCCCTCTAAGCCGATTCGCGCCTTCACTACAGTGATGCTCATGGGCGATATCCTAGTGATTAGTATGTCACCTCTGTTGTAGCTCGTGTGTCCTTAGCGTGGATTTTCTGTATTAACATTAATAAAGATGACTTTGGTTATTGCTTTAATTAGAATACTACTCTGGTGTATGATAATACTCATATAATAAAAGGACCCTAGGGAACACAGTAGGCCACTGAGGCGCATGGAGGATCTATGCTTGGGAGACCCAGTGGACCAGTTCTGTGTAGACCTAGAACTAGTTCACAGCTTTGGTGATGCTGGTCGCTTCACCGAGCATAAGCTGTTGGCAGGTAGAGGATGTGGTGAAGTCTCCACCATGGGAACGTGGGATTCCCATTCACCTGACCAAGCACGATGATTGTGTTAAACAGGAACCAAGACGGTGCACAGTTCAGTGATTCAGACACTGGTGCAGAAACCGTCTTACTACTATAGATAATCTGTCCTTAACCCTGAGGGACCATGTACACTGGGCCAACCAGTTGTGTGGTGCTTTGATGTGCCAACGTGTGCGGCCCTTCCATAGTCCAATACCACGGTACGTTGGGTTACCTGGCTGGCGCTTGAGTGACATGTAATCCCTACAGGTTATCCGACGTCCAGTGTTGGATGGGTGCGGTTTGATGAGTCAATCTGTCCACACAGTTAACCCAGGCCTAGTGGTTGTCAGTATGACTGACGATGTTCCGGATGCTAGGCATAGCACCAGAAGGTGTGTGGTGTTATAGATGACAAGTCATCAAATCCTAGTCAGATGATCGATCGGGATCTGACGGTGCTCCCCACCGCCCGAGTCGTATCATGGCACCAGTAATAAGAGGGATAAGGATTATCGTAGTATAGTAGAGAACAGGGTTACGAGGGAGTAACATAAGTTTAGGATCACTAGAGTTCAACTCGCGTCGCACTCTGGGTGGCTACGTGGGTTAATCGGATTAGGGCTAATTAACGGAACTTTCGGTGTGTCACCGGAACAGTTAATCAGGGATCCGGTTGGAGCTAGAGATCCCGAACCCTGAAGGTTCCACCCTATCATTGTGTATAGGAATTGTTCCCCGACCTAGTTGGATACGTTGGATGTGAAGTAGCGCGATGGAGCGCAAGCCCGGAGCCAAAGAACCTAATTCACATGTGT
The DNA here is from genome assembly GCA_947650365.1 of Chamaelirium japonicum. NCBI lineage: Eukaryota > Viridiplantae > Streptophyta > Magnoliopsida > Liliales > Melanthiaceae > Chamaelirium > Chamaelirium japonicum. The sequence continues at coordinate 65,273,472 of OX393560.1, forward strand.
TACGGGCCGTAGGGGTATTTTGGTAAATACTGAAATATAGCTCAGAACATATTGAATATGGATCTTAGATTGAGCGAAATAATTCCAGGAGATCACAGGCGCTGACGGAACTCGATTACGAGTAGCGCACCTCACTCAGTCTCACTTTTAGTTTTCCGCTTTTCGTGAAGGGCGTTTTCGTCCGGACTTCATGATAGACACCCGGAAGACCTAAATCTGACCCCCCTCCCTCATCCCTATCCACCTAGGGGCCAGCTCTAGGCTCCTTGGATCCATGGGAGACCGGCCCTATAAAGGAAATAGGGAGGGGAGGGCCGGCCCTAATGCTTCTACTCCCTCCCCTCCAAAAATCCGACCCCTAGTCCTCCTCCTTTGTGGTTTCGGCCAAGGAAAAGAGAGGAAGAAGAAGGGAGAAGGAAGAGGAAGGAAGGAGAAGGAAGAAAGGAGAAAGAGGAGGAGAAAATCTTGAGGCTCACCATCGTCTTCGCAACGGATTCCTCCGTCGGCTCGTAATCCCTGCACTCAGAGACGGGATTTCGAGGATTCTTCAATTCGCAAAGGACAAGGTGCTATCCGACAGTTTCCCTTGCGATTCAAGTGCGGTTCTTCATCGTTCCGTAATCTCCGGATCATAGATCCATAAGGTATGATAAATCTAAACACCTAACTAGATGCATGCATGTCTTCCGTAGATCGTAGTTTGCCTCTAGGGTGTCCGCACATATGATAAGATCATAGATTTGCATGTAGATTGTTTTGTATCACGAATTATAATGAAACATACACCGTATGATCTTCGGATCTTTCTTTTGCTTCCGCTGCGACTCCGATACACGGATCCAATTCCAACAATTGGTATCAGAGCACGCTTTGGTGTATGTTTCATGCATGAATTCGTGAAAACATCATGTGAATATATGATGGCATATGTTTTCGTCGGGGTTCGGCGTAGATCATGCATATGGATTGTGCTATGTATCGTCTTTTTGCAGGTGCCGCGCTGAATAGTAATCTGTGATTGCATGCATCCGGGGGTCGGACCCCGGATTTATTTTTGCATTGATTATTGTGTGTACCTTTCTCTCTCGGGGTTGGCCACGCAACAAACACCCCCCCCATGGGCTTCGGTCAGCAGGTCATCAGACAAAGGTAGGGGCAGCACCCCCACCCATGGGCTCGGTCGGCATGTCATCAGACAAAGGGGGGTAGCACCCCCCTAGCTCGGTTGGCCGGTCACCAGACGGAAAGGGGGGGGGGTCGGTCGGCATGTCACCAGACAAAAGGGGGCAGCACCCCCCCTATCTCTACTTGGGTCGGCATGTCACCAGACCAAAAGGGGGGGGGGGTCGGTCGGTATGTCACCAGACAAAAGGGGGCAGCACCCCCCCCCCCCCCCCTCTCTACTTGGGTCAGCATGTCACCAGACCAAAAGGGGGGGGGGGGTCGGTCGGCCGGTCACCAAACCAAGGAGGCAGCACCCCCCCCCCCCCCCTCTTTGGTTCGGTCGGCATGTCACCAAGGGAGGAGGGAGCACCCCCCGCCCCCTCTCTACTTCGGTCGGCATGTCACCAGACCAAGGGGGGTCGGCCATGCAACAACCCCTCTCTCTCTCTCTCTCGATGGGACGTGCAACGAGCCGAGGTGTGAAGCAGCAGTCGAACCCAGAGATCTTGCGGTGCTGACAACGCTCCGTGATTTCCGGTCCAAAGTGACCAGGTGTCAACCGTGCGCCACGTCACCGCGGCGGTTGAGCTCATTATGGGGACACGTCACCCACCCGATTTTCGTGGAGCGTCGTAACCGTCACCCCGCCACTATAAAAGGGGACCTACCCCTTCAGCAAGAGGAGGAAGAATTCTAGAGGAAACGCTGCCCGTTTCGTCCCGGAATTCGTGGAGCTGCGGAGGTCGGTCGGTAGGTAGCCAGAGACTATCTGCAGAGGCCGGTCGGTAGCCAGATACTGTCTGCAGCGACCGGTAGCCAGATATTGTCCGCATCGACCGGTAGCCAGATACTGTCTGCAGCAACCGGTAGTCAGACGCTGCCTGCAGCGGTCGGTAGTCTGAGTGAAATTGCAGAGGTCGGTAGTTTGGGAGACCGGTCCTCGGGGTTTGTAATTGGGGTTAAGGTGAGAGATTGTACCCGAAAAGATAGTTCTAGTGCATTCTCGCCCCACCCGTGGTTTTTTTCCCTTCGACGTTACGAAGGGGTTTTTCCACGTAAATACTGTCTTCACTCTTCTCTTTGGCTTGTTGGATTGTGCTTGCCATCCGAACCGCCCGGTTCGACTAAAAACCCCCCACAATCTTGGCGCCGTCTGTGGGATAGTCTTCGAGACTTCCTACTAGAGCTTTCGACTGTTGACCCGTGGGTGTCGACCAGTCTGAGGCTACCTGCAACCAGCGATCCACGACCACACGATTGAAGAACGATGGCCGGTGGACCGTATCGTACCCGCTCGACGTCGCAGCTCCCATCCGAAGCTGCACCCCTCGGAGATGCTAATGACGTCGGGCGTCTTGTTCAACCATCAGCGGACACGGAGCGCGCAGTCCCGCTGGTGAATCCCATACTGGGGGTCGGGGACTCCAGTCAAGCTCCGGTAGCAACCCTGGCTCCACTAACCGGGGGTCTATCGAAAGCTTTTCTGGCCACAATGATGATGACCCAGCAAGCTCTTACCACCCAGCTCCAAACGATGCAACGCAACTACGAGGAGTTGCGTGACTTCGTGCGGGCCGCACCGACGGGCGGTCTACTCAATCAGGGCATGTTGGCCCAAGCGGGACAGAGCCTCCCCACTCAAGCTGCCCCACCAGTGCAAATGCAGCCGTAACCAGTGCCTCAGGTGGAGGTCAGGGTTAATCGCTTGGTGGAGGTCCAAAGTGCGAATCCCGACGGGCGAGACTCGAGTAGCCCGGAGCCTGCGGAAAGAAACAAACACGCCCGAGCTGTGTCGGCACGCTCAGATGTCTGGTCCCGACTCGGAGCACACCCCCGACAGCCGCCTGCCTCCAAGCATCACTCGAAGACGGACTCGGCACAAGTGCATCGCCCGAAGCGAGACGAAAAACATCATCGTCAACCGAGTGATAGTCATCACACTCGGATGACGCCAGCCAGTCGGCAACCGGCTTATACTACTGATCGGAGGAGCGTACACGAACGCATTCGGGTACATGCGTCGGAGCGACTCGGGGATTGAGAGCAGATCCAGCGAGACCGACCGGGGGTCCGAGCTCCTGACCGGTTGGAGGAAGTCACCATCCGAGGAGCCGCACGATCGCCGCTTGTCGAGAAGCTACTCCGGGAGCCATTCCCTCGCGGATGGAATCCTCCACGCCTTCCCAAGTTTGACGGATCAAAAGACCCAGTGGAGCATGTACTGGCTTTCCGGGATGCTCTGGTCCCGCACGAGGATGATCATATCCTCTACCGGACCTTCGCCAACAGCTTGTCGGGAACACCTCTCGAGTGGTTCCACAAGCTCAGGCCCTCGTCCATCTCCTCGTTCTCAGAGCTGAGCACGCGGTTCATTGACCAGTACCGATGCAATCGCCGGGAGCTAAAGACTCTGGAGTCACTCTTCGGGATGAGTATGACCCAGAAGGAGACGCTCCGACAATTCTACCATAGGTTCAGGTCCGAGTACCTGAGCTTGGAGGACGCAGACGGGCAGGATCGCATGGTGATCGCGGCCTTCAAGAACGCCATTCAGCCTACCTAGCTCGTCAACGTGTCGCTCATCAAGCGAACCCCGGAGACGATTGACGAGCTGTCGAGACGCGTTGAGAAGTACATCACGATCGAAGACGTGGACCGTAAGAGGAAGGCGGTGGAAACCAGGGCCCCGCACCAGGGCTACGCCAAGCCAGCTGCCGTGAAGAACGTCAACAAGCAGCAGGGGGATGCGACACGGCACGAGGCGAAGCGGCAAAGGCAAGACAGGCCAGCGAGGCCGCAGTGGAACAGAGAGTTCACAGTACTGAACGCCCCCATAGACCAGATCCTGGAAGCTATCAAGGGCGAACCATACTTCAAGTGGGCACAACCGCTTGAGCCCGGGGAGAGGGGAGCCAGAGATGCATCAAGGTACTGCGAGTACCATCAAGGCCAAGGTCACACCACCTTGCAGTGCCGGGCGCTCAATCATCATATTGAGGATCTCATTGAGGCCGGCCACCTTGGCTGCTTCATTGACCTCCCTCAACGTAAGGAGACTAAGGCTGTAGGGGAAGTCCAGCGAGGAGCGACGGCACAGCGCTTACCGGGTCCTCCGCCAGAAAGGCGCCAGCTCCGAGAGGTAGATGCAGTCTACGGGTACCATGGCCCGGTACCATCTTCAAATGCCGTCGACCGACAGGTGCGATGTATTGAACAAGCAAGGCAAGTCCACCATGTGGTACTCGACCCTGTCATCTGTCTCGAGCCAAGAGTGGAAGCTGCAGTACAGTTTTCGGCGGCTGATTTGGTCAAAATAGAGAGGCCTCACAACCATCCCCTGGTCATACGGCTCCAGATAGCCAATTGCCTAGTGAAGAGAATTTTAGTCGATGCCGGAAGTTCAGTAGATGTGCTCTTCCTCAGCGCCTTCGATGCCATGCAGCTAGATCGCGGACAGATGACCGAGTCGTCGTCGATGATAACGGGCTTCACGGGGGAGGCTGCAAGGGTGGTTGGTGAGATCACCTTCCCGATCACAACAGGGCATCTCACTAATCTTACCCGGTTCATTGTGATCGAAGCTCACTCGGCGTACAACATCATCCTCGGAAGGCCGTAGCTCCACCACTTGGATGCGGTCCCCTCGTCGGCCCACTGAAGTTTTGGACCGACAAGGGCGTGATGAGCATTCGAGGTGACCAGTCATCGGCAGCTAAGTGCGAGCTCAGTGCCATCCATCTGAAGACGACATGCCAAATTGAGGGAGGAGAACCAGGTGGAGGCGCCACTGAGTTGGGCATCCTCAACCTCTAGACTGTGAAGCAGAGTCAAGAAGCTCCAACGTTCCAGCTCCGTGCCCGATCAAGCGTAGGAGCGTGAGGGGGCCAACCCCTTGTGAAGACCGACCTGTCAGCTGAACTTAAAGAGCTGACAGTGTCGAGGGACCTGCTGAAGAGCGACCTGTCAGCTGAACGTAAAGAGCTAACAGTATCGGGGGACTTGCTGAAGACCGACATGTCAGCTGAACGTAAAGAGCTGACAGTGTCGGGGGACCTACAGAAGACCGACCATTCAGTTGAACGTAAAGAACTGAATGCGTCAAGGAGCTTGAAGAAGGCCGGTCAGTTAGCTGAACTTAAAGAGCTAACTGGTCCGAGCGACCCGATGGAGACTGACCTACCAGCTGAAGGTAAAGAGCTGAGCAGGATGACGCACCCTCAGAAGACCGACCGACCGGTTGAATCTAAAGAACCGGACGAGTTGGGGAGCCCAAACGCGGAGTGGGAGGAGTCACCTGCCATCGAGCCAATTCTGCCCGTGGACTTAGGAGAAGCGGGTCATCCGAGGATAACTTTTCTCGGGTCGTGGCTACCGAAGCATCATGCCGAAGATATGACGGCATTTCTCAAGACAAACCTGGACGTGTTCGCATGGTCAGTTGAAGATATGCCAGGCATCCACCCCGATGTAGCCTGTCATCACCTCAACATTCGAGAAGGAGCTGCACCTGTATGCTAGAAGCCCCGGTCGCTAGCACCGGAAAAAGCAGCAGCTGTCAACATGGAGGTAGAGAAGCTGCTACGAGCGGGCATTATCAGAGAGGCGTGGATCTCTAACGTGGTCGCCATCCCCAAGAAGTCCGGAGCCATTCGGGTCTGCATCGATTTCACAAATCTCAACCAGGCATGCCCAAAGGATAGCTACCCGCTACCACGCATCGATACCCTGGTGGATTCCACGGCGGGACACGAGAGGCTCTCGTTCATGGACGGGTACTCGGGCTATCACCAGATCCCCATGAATCCGGAGGACCAGGAGCACACGACCTTCGTCACGGGTCGAGGGCTCTACTGCTACAAGATGATGCCATTCGGATTGAAGAACGCGGGGGCGATGTACCAAAGGCTGGTGAACAAGATGTTCGTCGACCAAATCGGAAGGAACGTGGAGGTCTATGTCAACGACTTGCTTGTGAAGAGTCAGGCTGAGGATACGCATATGCAAGACCTGGAGGAAACCTTCGCAACCTTGCGGAGGTACAGCATGAAGTTGAACCCGACCAAGTGCGCCTTCGGCGTGACGTCGGGAAAATTCCTGGGATACTTGGTCACCCGACGGGGGATCAAAGCCAACCCGGAGCAGATCCGTGCTTTGGAGGAGATGCCGTCGCCAAAGTCACGAAAGGAAGTCCAGAAGCTGACCGGACAGATCAACGCCCTCAATCGCTTCATATCAAAGTCCTCAGACCGGTGTCGGCCCCTGTTCGAGAGGCTGAGTAAGCTTGCACCTTTCAACTGGGACCAACGCTGTGAAGAAGCATTTCAGGAGCTGAAGACGTATCTTGGCCGACCATATCTTGACAGCCCCCCAGCCAGGTGCAACGCTGGGGGTGTATCTTTCCGTATCGGAGGCAGCAATCAACGCTGTACTGATATGCGAGAGTGAAGGAGTAGAGAAGCCTGTCTACTACGTCAGCCGCATCATGACGTCAGCTGAAACTCGGTACGCGCGGATCGAACAAGTAGCCCTGGCATTAGTGTACGTGTCAAGGAGGCTTCGCCCGTACTTCGTCGCTCACCCCATCGAGGTCATCACCGAGCACCCCCTGAAGGAAGTACTGGATAACTCTACTCGGGCAGGTCGGCTGAGCAAGTGGGCTGCAGAGCTGCAAGAGTTTGGTCCTCAGTATGTGCCTCGGAAAGCAGTCAAGGGCCAAGCACTTGCTGACTTCCTCAACGATTTCCCGGCGGAAGACACTGCTCCGGTGCCAGAGACGTTAGAAGACCTGTCGGTAGCTGCCGGTTGACCCGTAGGAGTCGGTGAGGCAGCAGGACAGGAGGACGAAGGAAAAGGCTGGAGATTGTTCATGGATGGCTCGTCGTGCGCAGTCAGGAGTGGTGTGGGGGTAGTCCTAGTAACCCCCGATCACATGAAGCTCGAAAAGTCAGTGCGACTACTTTTCCCGACGACAAACAACGAAGCTGAGTATGAGGCGATGCTGACAGGACCCTGCGAAGGGCGAGACCGGCCGGTGAACACCTTGGAAGATAGGTCGACAGACCCTGCCGGGGTACGATCGATCGACCAACCTAAACCAAGTGGTACATAACACTCCGAGCGAGTTCTACCACTTGTTCGACTGGTCGACAGGACCTTGCGAAGGGCGAGACCCGCCGGTGAACACCTAGGAAGATCAGTCGACAGACCCCGCCGGGGTACGACCGGTTGACCAACCTAAACCAAGTGGTACGTAACACTTCGACCGAGTTCTACCACTTGGCCGACCGGTCGATAGGACCCTGCGTAGGGCGAGACCGGCCGGTGAACACCTTGGAAGATCGGTCGACAGACCCCGCCGGGGTACGACCGGTTGACCAACCTAAACCAAGTGGTATATAACACTCTGAGCGAGTTCTACCACTTGGCCGACCGGTCGACAGGACCCTGCGAAGGGTGAGACCGGCCGGTGAACACCTTGGAAGATCGGTCGATAGACCCCGCCGGGGTACGACCGGTCGACCAACCTAAACCAAGTGGTACATAACACTCCGAGCGAGTTCTACCACTTGGCCGATCGGTCAACAGGACCCTGCGAAGGGCGAGACCGGTCGGTGAACACCTTGGAAGATCGGTCGACAGACCCCGCCGGGGTACGACCGGTCGACCAACCTAAACCAAGTGGTACATAACACTCCGAGCGAGCTCTACCACTTGGCCGACCGATCGACAGGTCCCTGCGAAGGGCGTGATCGGCCGGTGAACACCTAGGAAGATCGGTCGACAGACCCCGCCGGGGTACGACCGGTTGACCAACCTAAACCAAGTGGTACGTAACACTCCGAGCGAGTTCTACCACTTGGCTGACCGGTCGACAGGACCCTGCGAAGGGCGAGACCGGCCGGTGAACACCTTGGAAGATCGGTCGACAGACCCCGTCGGGGTACGACCGGTCGACCAACCTAAACCAAGTGGTACATAATACTCCGAGCGAGCTCTACCACTTGGCCGATCGGTCGACAGGTCCCTGCGAAGGGCGTGACCGGTCGGTGAACACCTGGGAGGATCAGTCGACAGACCCCTTGGGGGTACGACCGATCGACCAATGCAAACTAAGGCGGGCACGGAAACCGAGATAGGCACGCACATCGGGGTGCACGTGCAAACCGAGGTGGGCGTGCAAGTCGAGGCTGACACACGGAATGAGGCTGCACATAAATCGAGGCAAAGTGATCCTGACCGGACGGGACCGAAGACCGCCCGGTCAGGAGGGGGTATTGTGTGTACCTTTCTCTCTCGGGGTTGGCCACGCAACAAACACCCCCCCCATGGGCTTCGGTCGGCAGGTCATCAGACAAAGGAGGGGGCAGCACCCCCACCCATGGGCTCGGTCGGCATGTCATCAGACAAAGGGGGCAGCACCCCCCCTAGCTCGGTCGGCCGGTCACCACACGGAAAGGGGGGGGGGTCGGTCGGCATGTCACCAGACAAAAGGGGGCAGCACCCCCCCCTCTCTACTTGGGTCGGCATGTCACCAGACCAAAAGGGGGGGTCGGTCGGCATGTCACCAGACAAAAGGGGGCAGCACCCCCCCCTCTCTCTCTCTACTTGGGTCAGCATGTCACCAGACCAAAAAGGGGGGGTCGGTCGGCCGGTCACCAAACCAAGGAGGCAGCACCCCCCCCTCTTTGGTTCGGTCGGCATGTCACCAAGGGAGGAGGGAGCACCCCCTCCCCTCTCTACTTCGGTCGGCATGTCACCAGACCAAGGGGGGTCGACCATGCAACAACCCCTCTCTCTCTCTATCGATGGGACGCGCAACGAGCCGAGGTGTGAAGCAGCAGTCGAACTCGGAGATCTTGCGGTGCTGACAACGCTCCGCGATTTTCGGTCCAAAGTGACCAGGTGTCAACCGCGCGCCACATCACCGCGGCGGTTGAGCTCATTACGGGGACACGTCACCCACCCGATTTTCGCGGAGCGTCATAACCGTCACCCCGCCACTATAAAAGGGGACCTACCCCTTCAGTAAGAGGAAGAAGAATTCTAGAGGAAACGCTGCCCATTTCATCCCAGAATTCGTGGAGCTGCGGAGGTCGGTCGGTAGGTAGCCAGAGACTGTCTGCGGAGGCCGGTTGGTAGCCAGATACTGTCTGCAGCGACCGGTAGCCAGATACTGTCCGCATCGACCGGTAGCCGGATACTGTCTACAGTAATCGGTAGTCAGACGCTGCCTACAGCGGTCGGTAGTCTGAGTGAAATTACAGAGGTCGGTAGTTTGGGAGACCGGTCCTCGGGGTTTGTAATTGGGGTTAAGGTGAGAGATTGTACCCAAAAAGATAGTTCTAGTACATTCTCGCCCCACCCGTGGTTTTTTCCCCTTCGACGTTGCGAAGGGGTTTTTCCACGTAAATACTGTCTTCACTCTTCTCTTTGGCTTGTTGGATTGTGCTTGCCATCCGAACCGCCCGGTTCGACTAAAAACCGCCCACAATTATTATTATGGATTGTAAGGCTCTAGATGGGCAAGGGTGGGGGTTGACCATCCTCGGTTCCCTGGCCATGTTTCTAGGATTGTCTTCTTTTCTTTCTAGCGAAATTATACACGAACGAGCACTTGCTCGGAGCGTGTTAGTTTTTCGGTCACAGGAAGAAGGAGATGATGCTACATCCATGGTTCGGGCAAGCGGTACCATAGCGTGCAAAGACCCGGCGAAAGTGTGCACGTTGGCGATGAAAGGGATCGTCGTCAGAGATCGTGCAGAACGGAAGAGCGGGATATCTTGGCTGTGCTATTCAGGTTCAGGGGTCGGACCCTGGACTTGATTCAGTTTGGATATTTTTCTGTTGTTTCTCTTTATTTAGTATTTAGAGAACCCCGATGATAATGTGATTATCATTCTTGCTTGTGAGTTTGTCTCTAGATCAGGTTTAGGGTTAGTACTAAAATTATGGATTCATCGGTGTCTCTATATGCTTCTAACACGTGAGAATCCGGTGGCTAGCTAAAAGAAAAGGTGGTAACCGCCCTCGTGGTAGTTCAGGTAGCCAAGTACTGTGCACCGAGATAGACGCAGTGTTAGATTTGTTTAGAGATAATTAAATAATATCTTCACAAGAAATATGATAACCCTAGTGGGATGCCCTTTCCCCACGTGGTCCTAGCGACCAAGTTAGGTTAGGATTTCACAGTGTGATACCCATTTCTAGATGACGTTTGATGGTAGTATGAACTCATCACGATTTGGTTATGCCACCATTAGGTTGAGGTCCGGGATGTCCCTATTTGGCCAGCATCGAAACCTGTAATGAGATGAGGTCTACTATGACATCAGGCATCAAATTGTGAACGAGACATCATTATAGTGGGAGCCCTTTCCACGTTGACCTTAGGCTAGGCTCCAGATCTTAGGATTGTGGGCAAACTAGTGAAGTATCGGGATCTTTGGAATCTATGTAATGTGATCCTTGCAAGAAAGACAAAAGCTAAGTATTCAAGGTAGGGACTATGATATTTTTCGAGGATACTAATGGTTTGCGGAAAGGTTTATAATCCTAGTGAGAGCACGGTAGACCAGGGTCTATGTCTAGGAGGTCGTGACCATTCTAGATATGCATAAAACCTCATAAAGAATGGATGTGTAAGAGGTTCCCTCCAAAGGGGAGGCCCTGGCCTCCACAATCAACCGGCTAAGGGTCTGGGTGGGAGGTACGCAGTTCGATATTCCCACCGGGTGAGAGCTGTGTTTCCTTCCATGCTGGTTCGCCTAGTGGTTTCCTTCGGGACATGGAGGATACCGGTGGCAGTGGGTGACGGTTTTTTCCTGTACCGCGGGAGCCTATGAACCCCCCTACCGACACCACCTAGATTTATAGGAAGCATCTGAAAGCTTGTGTGAAGCCGCTGTTGCTGCGCACGCGGGTCACATAAAGCTGGCCAAAAGGAGACTGGGAGGTCTTTCAGTTTGCCGTGGGTAATTCTGATGAAGACTGGGTCATAAAAACCCCATTGGCAGAAGCGGTTACATGCTCTTACCGAGATGCTGTCTCCAATTCAGGGCCGATAGTCTCAATGCTCGAGCCTAGGGAATTTAGATTCCTGGATGTCTCCACTTGAGGTGGTGAAGACATAGCGGCTGGAGTAGACATTATCTATTTCTAAATTCCATGAAATAGATTGTAGTAGACTCTAACTATTGCTTTAAACCATTGTTTACAGAAATCATGACCAAGCTCGACCCCCTTGCCTCCATACTTAATGATAACAAACTTACGGGACCAAACTACGAGGACTGGAAGCGTAACCTAATGCTCGTCCTAAGGGTTGGCAAACACACAATTGCCCTAAGTACCCCCTCAACCGGCCATACCGAGACCAAGTGCAACTGAGGTCTAGTTAAAGGAATGGAAAGACTAGCTAGATGCTGATGAGATGTGCAAGTGCTACATTGTGGCATCCTTGCAGACCGTCCTTCAGAAGCAAGTCGAAGACATAGCCTTTGCTTCAGACATGATGCTCTACCTGAAGGAAATGTTCGAGGGTCATAGTCGGGTAACTCGTTACCTGACCATCAAGAAATTGGTGTCCACGAAGATGGCAGAGGGAACTTTAGTTCGGGATCATATGCTGAAGTTGTTTGGCTATGTGAATAAGCTTGGTTCCTTCAATGTCATCTTGGATGCAGAGATCCAGACCGATATTTTCCTTGCGTCTCTGTCAGGAGCGTTTGAGGGCTTCGTTACCAACTTCAACCTTAACCGGTTGGAGATGTCTAACGCAGAGCTCCTAGCGGCACTCCAGGCGGCAGAGGACGGGATGAAGGCAGGAGCCCAATCCCTGAACGTAGAGCGGAATTCTTCTCTGAAAGCCAAGGACAAGTTTCAGAAAAGAAAGTCTAAGAAGCCCGTGAAGATGGGCCAGGTGTAGTTGCAGGTTCCCAAGCAGAATGGTCCGGCGAAGCCCAAAGGAAAATGTTTCCGATGTTGCAAGAAGGGGCACTGGAAGGGCGACTGCCGCGCGGCTCCCAAGAAGGCTGAGACAGGTATATCTCAAATCCACATAGTGGAATCCCTTGTAACATCCAGTTGTTCTCTAGTTTTATGGATTGTGGATTCTGGTTCCACTAACCATGTTTGCAATAATTTGCAGGGGTTCAAGGAGACAAAAAAACTGGGTGCAGGAGAGATAATCCTAAGCATGGGAACTGAGGCCGTGGCAGAGGCTGAAACAGTTGGAGATGTCATCTTGCAGTTCCTTGATGGAAGAAGTTTATTACTTAGAGACATACTTTATGTACCGTCCTTGAGACGTAATTTAATTTCTGTTTCCTTATTGAATAATGAAGGTTTTTCAGTTTTATTTGATGCTTCTGGTGTGTCAATTAAATTGAATGGTTCCTTTGTTTGTAAGGGAAAGATACAGAATGGTCTCTATGTAATTAACTCCAATCATAAGCAGGATAACATAACTGAAGCTTGTGTGATTAATTCATCTAAAAGGAAAAATCCCTTAGATATTCCAACACTCCTTTGGCATCTAAGGCTTGGACACATAGCCTCAGATAGGATTCACATGTTGGTTAAGGTAGGACTCTTAAGTCCAAATGTTTTAGAAAGTCTACCGACGTGTGAGTCTTGCCTGGAAGGCAAGATGATTAAAAGGTCTTTCCGAGCCAAAGGTAGCAGATCTAAGGAGGTATTGGAGTTGGTACACACTGATGTATGTGGGCCCATAAGTGTCCGTGCCGTAGGAGGCTTCGAGTATTTCATCACCTTCACGGATGATCACTCGAGGTTTGGATACATATACCTAATGCGGCGGAAGTCTGAATCCTTTGATAAGTTCAAGGAGTTCAGAGCTGAAGCAGAAAAGCAGACGGGTAGAAGTATCAAGTCTCTTCGATCGGATCGAGGAGGCGAATACCTATCGGATGAATTTATTGGGTACCTGCGTGAGCATGGGATTGTATCCCAGTTGACTGCACCAGAGACACCACAACAGAATGATGTATCTGAGAGAAGAAACCGAACTTTGTTAGACATGGTTCGGACTATGATGAGTTATACAACACTGCCACCTAGTTTTTGGGGATATGCCCTAGAGACGGCAGCATATACTTTGAAGTTTGTTCCATCAAAGTCAGTACCCCTAACTCCTTGGGAGCTGTGGTTGAAGGGAAAGCCAAGCCTACATCCCTTTAGGATTTGGGGTTGTCCAGCACATGTGCGAAAGGACAAGCGAGATAAGATGAAGTAAAAAACAAAGGTATGTCTGTTCGTTGGGTATCCAAAAGGGACAAAGGGTGGTTTATTTTATGATCCTGAGGATAGAAAGGTTATCGTCTCGACGAACGCCGTATTCCTGGAGCAGGATTATTTAATAGACCATAAGCCCACCAGTAAAGTAGTTCTTGAAGAATTGCTTGGTGCTGATGGGAGTACACAGATAGAAAACATAGTGGGAGCCGATACCACTAAGATTAACGGTACTGTAGAATCGACTCCTATGGAACCACCGTAGGTTCATCACAGTGAGAGGACCACAAGTGCTCTTGATAGATACATTGGAGAAGCCTTTATGGTTGATCCAGAGTTTCAGAAGAATGATCCTCTGAACTATGACGAAGCGATGGTATCCACTGACCATGCAGCATGGCAGGAAGCCATGGAGACAGAACTGACATCGATATCCCAAAATTCGGTTTGGACACTTGTAACACCACCTCACAACATTAAACCTGTTGGGTGTAAGTGGGTGTATAAAAAAAAAGAGGTCCGGATGGTACCGTTGAGACTTACAAAGCTAGACTAGTCGCTAAGGGTTATACCCAGCGAGAAGGGATCGACTATGACGAAACCTTTTCGCCAGTGGCTATGCTTAAGTCTATCCGGATCCTCTTATCCATTGCAGCCCATTATGATTGGGAGATCTGGCAAATGGACGTCAAGACCGCATTCCTCAACGGGGATTTGGAAGAAGGCATCTACATGTCTCAGCCTCCAGGCTTTGTCGCAAAAGGTCAGGAAGGTATGGTGTGCAAGTTGCAAAGGTCCATTTATGGACTGAAGCAAGCATCCAGTAGTTGGAACATGCGTTTTGATCAGGCTATCCAGTCTTATGGATTTGAACAGAACGTGGATGAACCATGTGTTTATAAAAGGAGCGATAAGACTGCAGTAGTTTTTCTAGTGCTTTACGTGGACGATATCCTGCTCATCGGAAACGATGTTGGAACGTTGTCTACAGTGAAGGTGTGGTTATCCTTTCAATTTGACATGAAAGACCTGGATGAAGCGAGTTATGTTCTGGGGATCAAGGTAACTCGAGATCGTCATAACAAGATTCTCTCGCTGTCACAGTCAGCCTACATAGATACTATCTTGGTCAGATTCAGTATGCACAACTCCAAGAAGGAACTGGTTCCATTCAGACATGGAATGAAATTGTCCAAGGATCAGGGTCCTAAGACTCCTGAGGAGAGGGCAGAGATACAGAAGATACCTTATGCTTCGATAGTAGGGAGTCTGATGTATGCTATGCAGTGCACGAGACCAGATATATGCTATGCAGTAGGCATGATGGGCAGGTATCAGTCAAATTCGGGTCCAGGGCACTGGACTGCTGTGAAAAGTATACTCAAGTATCTCCGTAAGGCGAGAGATTATGAGTTAGTTTACTCTTCACAGGAACTGATGCCAATTGGATATACGGATTTTGACTTTGCGTCAGATCCGGAATCCAGGAGATCGACGTCAGGGTTTGTGTTTTCATTAGGAGGAGGAGCTATCAGTTGGAGGAGCGTGAAGCAGGAATACATCGCGGATTCGACGACAGAGGCTGAGTACGTTGCGACGTGCGAAGCAGCTAAGGAGGCAGTGTGGCTCAAGAAGTTCCTCACGGACTTAGAATGCGTACCGGGAGCTCAAGATCCTATTGTCCTTTACTGTGACAATAGTGGAGCGGTAGCACAATCCAAGGAGCCAAGATATCACCAGAAGAGCAAGCATATCGAGCGGAAATACTATATTATCCGGGACTTGTAGAAGCGAGGGGAGGTTGCAGTGACTCAGGTGGCGTCTGTAGATAACATGGCGGACCCTTTTACAAAGGCGTTACCGACCAAGACTTTTGAGAAGCACGTGGATGCCATGGGAGTTAAGACTGTTGTTCCCCGCTAGGCCAAGTGGGAGATTGTTGTAGCTCGTGTGTCCTTAGCGTGGATTTTCTGTATTAACATTAATACAGATGACTTTGGTTATTGCTTTAATTAGAATACTACTCTGGTATATGATAATACTCATATAATAAAAGGACCCTAGGGAACACAGTAGGCCACTGAGGCGCATGGAGGATCCATGCTTGGGAGACCCAGTGGACCAGTTCTGTGTAGACCTAGAACTAGTTCACAGCTTAGGTGATGCCGGTCGCTTCACTGAGAACAAGCTGTTGGCAGGTAGAGGATGTGGTGAAGTCTTCACCACGGGAACGTGGGATTCCCATTCACCTGACCAAGCACGATGATCGTGTTGAACAGGAATCAAGACGGTGCACAGTTCAGTGATTTAGACACTGGTGCATAAACCGTCTTACTACTATAGATAATCTGTCCTTAACCCTGAGGGACCATGTTCACTGGGCCAACCAGTTGTGTGGTGCTTTGATATGCCAACGTGTGCGGGCCTTCCATAGTCCAATACCATGGTACGTTGGGTTACCCGGCTGGCGCTTGAGTGACATGTAATCCCTACAGGTTATCCGACGTCAGTGTTGGATGGGTACATTAGAGAAGCCTTTATGGTTGATCCAGAGTTTCAGGAGAATGATCCTCTGAACTATGACGAAGCGATGGCATCCACTGACCATGCAGTATGGCAGGAAGCCATGGAGGCAGAACTGACATCGATGTCCCAAAATTCGGTCTGGACACTTGTAACACTATCTCACAAGATTAAACCTGTTGGGTGTAAGTGGGTGTACAAAAGGAAAAGAGGTCCGGATGGTACCGTTGAAACTTACAAAGCTAGACTAGTCACTAAGGGTTATACCCAGTGAGAAGGGATCGACTATGACGAAACCTTTTCGCCAGTGGCTATGCTTAAGTCTATCCGGATCCTCTTGTCCATTGCAGCCCATTATGATTGGGAGATCTGACAAATGGACGTCAAGACCGCATTCCTCAATGGGGATTTGGAAGAAGACATCTACATGTCTCAGCCTCCAGGCTTTGTCGCAAAAAGTCAGGAAGGTCTGGTGTGCAAGTTGCAAAGGTCCATTTATGGACTGAAGCAAGCATCCAGAAGTTGGAACATGCGTTTTGATCAGGCTATCCAGTCTTATGGATTTGAACAGAACGTGGATGAACCATGTGTTTATAAAAGGAGCGATAAGACTGCAGTAGTTTTTCTAGTGCTTTACGTGGACGATATCCTGCTCATCGGAAACAATGTTGGAACGTTGTCTACAGTGAAGTTGTGGTTATCCTCTCACTTTGACATGAAAGACCTAGGTGAAGCGAGTTATGTTCTGGGGATCAAGGTAACTCGAGATCGCCAGAACAAGATTCTCTCGCTGTCACAGTCAGCCTACATAGATACTATCTTGGTCAGATTCAGTATGCACAACTCCAAGATGGGACTGGTTCCATTCAGACATGGAATGAAGTTGTCCAAGGATCAGGGTCCTAAGACTCCTGAGGAGAGGGCAGAGATGCAGAAGATACCTTATGCTTCGGCAGTAGGGAGTCTGATGTATGCCATGCAAGGCACGAGACCAGATATATGCTATGTAGTAGGCATGATGGGCAGGTATCAGTCAAATCCGGGTCCAGGGCACTGGACTGCTGTGAAAAGTATACTCAAGTATCTCCGTAGGACGAGAGATTATGAGTTAGTTTACTCTTCACAGGAACTGATGCCGATTGGATATACGGATTCTGACTTTGCGTCAGATCCGGAATCCAGGAGATCGACGTCAGGTTTTGTGTTTTCATTAGGAGTAGGAGCTGTCAGTTGGAGGAGCATGAAGCACGGATGCATCGCAGATTCGACGACAGAGGCTGAGTACGTTGCGGCGTGCGAAGCAGCTAAGGAGGCGGTGTGGCTCAAGAAGTTCCTCACGGACTTAGGATGCGTACCGGGAGCTCAAGATCCTATTGTCCTTTACTGCGACAATAATGGAGCGGTAGCACAATCCAAGGAGCCAAGATATCACCATAAGAGCAAGCATATCGAGCGGAAATACTATATAATCCGGGACTTGCAGAAGCGAGGGGAGGTTGCAGTGACTCAGGTGGCGTCTGCAGATAACATGGCGGACCCTTTCACAAAGGCGTTACCGACCAAGGCTTTTGAGAAGCACGTGGATGCCATGGGAGTTAAGACTGTTGTTCCCCGCTAGGCCAAGTGGGAGATTGTTGTAGCTCGTGTGTCCTTAGCGTGGATTTTCTGTATTAACATTAATAAAGATGACTTTGGTTATTGCTTTAATTAGAATACTACTCTGGTGTATGATAATACTCATATAATAAACGGACCCTAGGGAACACAGTAGGCCACTGAGGCGCATGGAGGATCCATGCTTGGGAGACCCAGTGGACCAGTTCTGTGTAGACCTAGAACTAGTTCACAGCTTTGGTAATGCTGGTCGCTTCACCGAGCATAAGCTGTTGGCAAGTAGAGGATGTGGTGAAGTCTCCACCACGGGAATATGAGATTCCCATTCACCTGACCAAGCACGATGATCGTGTTGAACAGGAACCAAGACGGTGCACAGTTCAGTGATTCAGACACTGGTGCAGAAACCGTCTTACTACTATAGATAATTTGTCCTTAACCCTGAGGGACCATGTACACTGGGCCAACCAGTTGTGTGGTGCTTTGATATGCCAACGTGTGCGGGCCTTCCATAGTCCAATACCATGGTACGTTGGGTTACCCGGCTGGCGCTTGAGTGACATGTAATCCCTACAGGTTATCTGACGTCCAGTATTGGATGGGTGCGGTTTGATGAGTCAATCTGTCCATACAGTTAACCCAGGCCTGGTGGTTGTCAGTATGACTGACGATGTTCCGGATGCTAGGCATAGCACCGGAAGGTGTGTGGTGTTATAGATGACAAGTCATCAAACCCTAGTCAGATGATCGATCGGGATCTGACGGCGCTCCCCACCGCCCGAGTCGTATCATGGCACCAGTAATAGGAGGGATAAGGATTATCGGAGTATAGTAGATAATAGGGTTACGAGGGAGTAACATAAGTTTAGGATCACTAGAGTTCAACTCGCGTCGTACTCTGGGTGGCTACGCGGGTTAATCGGATTAGGGCTGATTAACGGAACTTTCGGTGTGTCACCGGAACAGTTAATCAGGGATCCGGTTGGAGCTAGAGATCCCGAACCCTGAAGGTTCCACCCTGTCGTTGCGTATAGGAATTGTTCCCTGACCTAGTTGGATACGTTGGATGCGAAGTAGCACGATAGAGCGCAAGCCCGGTGCCAAAGAACCTAATTCACATGTGTTACGGGCCGTAGGGGTATTTTGGTAAATACTGACATATGGCTCAGAACATATTGAATATGGATCTTAGATTGAGCGGAATAATTACAGGAGCTCACAGGCGCTGACGGAACTCGATTCCGAGTAGCGCACCTCACTCAGTCTCACTTTCAGTTTTCCGCTTTTCGTGAAGGGCGTTTTCGTCCGGACTTCACGATAGACACCCGGAAGACCTAAATCGGACCCCCCCTCATCCCTATCCACCTAGGGGCCGGCCCTAGGCTCCTTAGAGCCATGGGAGACCGGCCCTATAAAGGAAATAGGGAGGGGAGGGCCGGCCCTAATGCTTCTACTCCCTCCCCTCCAAAAATCCGACCCCTAGTCCTCCTCCTTTGTGGTTTCAGCCAAGGAAAAGAGAGGAAGAAGAAGGGAGAAGGAAGAGGAAGGAAGGATAAGGAATAAAGGAGAAAGAGGAGGAGAAAATCTTGAGGCTCGCCATCGTCTTTGCAACGGATTCCTCCGTCGGCTCGTAATCCCTGCACTCAGAGACGGGATTTCGAGGATTCTTCAATTCGCAAAGGACAAGGTGCTATCCGACAGTTTCCCTTGCGATTCAAGTGTGGTTCTTCATCGTTCCGTAATCTCCGGATCATAGATCCATAAGGTATGATGAATCTAAACACCTAACTAGATGCATGCATGTCTTCTGTAGATCGTAGTATGCCTCTAGGGTGTCCGCACATATGCTAAGATCATAGATTTGCATGTAGATTGTTTTGTATCACGAATTGTAATGAAACATACACCGTATGATCTTCGGATCTTTCTTTTGCTTCCACTGTGACTCCGATACACGGATCCAATTCCAACAGCCTCTCCGGTAGCTGCCTCGACACTGGGATAGACCGATGAGAAGCTGTTATTTCTCACGCCTCGGTACGAGGTAGCTCCTTCATGGGCTCCTTCTTATGCCGATGGCGTGGGTTGTGATCTCTCCCTCGAGACCGCTTCTGAATCGTCCGAGTCCACACTTTGGCTTCGTCGACGAGGTCGGTTTATTACTGAAACATTGGGTAAAAGGTCGCTGCAGTTGCTTGAGAGTCGTCCCTCTCGCATTGCGCGCTACTGTGTCCTCTACAAGGGGCTCCTGCTGGGATGCCCACCGTGTGGGCGCCAATGTAGGTTGATACGACATTGGGACTGGGGGAGGTTGCGTAGGGGGAGCAGTCCCCTTCGATACTACAGGGTGTCGGGGTTGAGTCGCTGATTCTTCCCTCCGCGGGTCAAACCCGGGGGAGGGAAGATCAGTTCTCCTGCTCGTCGATAGAACCTGGCGCAATCGCGCCAGTTCGTCCATCATGGCCCGCTGAGTAGCTAACATTTCCAAAAGGAGCTGATCATTGAGTGGGATAGGGGATTGGGAAGCTTGAGCGAATAGCTCGCTTCACATAGACCCGGTGTGGGCTTTCGCCTGTCTCTGTCCCCGTGTAGTCGGAGCCATCAGGGTATCCTCTGGAAGCAAGGATTTTGATCGTGGGGTCATGGGCATTCTCGCAGGAACCAGTCGAAAGATTCTACAAACAGCGCCAAATATTGGGGGATAAAGGCAAAGGAAAACGTGAGAAAGGCTAGCTCCCTTAGGAGCACATACCCTCCGACGCTCAAGTCAGTCAAGGTGTGAATAAGGGAGAGCTGTAGTAGTTGGAAATGGTTAGGGTTTTTGAGTTTTGAATCTGTACTTTGGAGCTGGTGGTTGTACCTTTATAGATTTTTTGTAGACCGCCAAAGTTTGACCACGCTTCTTTTCGCACCTTCTATGCCCCCATGTGTTAGCCCACATGGGTATTTATTGGACTTTCTCATTTAGCCAGCCAGGCGGTAGCGAGGGGGAACTCACTGGTCTTGTTCGTGCCAGGTGAAGATTCTGGAAGGCTCCAGTCTTGGAGGTCCTAGACCGACTTTGGCCGGCTTTCATGGCTGGCAGTCATCCACGTAGCTCCACGGGGGTGGTGACATCTGCCGGCTCGATACCGCCCTACTTTGGGCGACCTCTGCGGAAAAAAGGATGAGCTCCTTGGTCGTTGCTCCGCCTATTCCTTCCTATTCTTTGGGTTCGGCCATGGGCGACCTCTTCCGTGCGCGAGCCGATTGTGCACGGTCAGGGTTAGCCTCGGGCGAGCTGTGAGCACCAGCCACGGGCGACCTCTATAGGAAGGAGGGCAAGCTCCATGTCAAGGGCGGACCTTTAGAACCTCTTTTAGTATCAACAGGCGAACTCTTAGACTATTGCATGACTAGGCGAGCTCCTGAACGAGCTAGGGGTGTTGCGCCTTCTAAGGGGTTCTTTGAATTCTACCAGGAGCGATCTCTTCCGCGGGCGAGCCAATCACGTGCGGACAGAGCAAGCTCCCTGGTGAGCTGTTAGATATTGGCGATGACGAGTGTATTCTTCCCAACTGGCAAGTTGCGTACAGAGTTTTGACTCGTAGTATCTCATGAATGAGGCCTCGAGGAAGATACTGCTCTGGGCGGGCTGTGAGCACCAACTGTGGGCAACCTCTTCCATATGCGAGCTGATCGCATGTGGTCAGGGTAAGCTCCAGGTTTACTGTGAGCACTAGCTACGGGCGGCCTCTTCCGCGTAGAGAGCTTTGACTCGCAGTACCTCATGAATAAGACCTCGAGAAAGATGTTGCTCTGGGCGAGCTGTGAGCACCAGCCACGGGCTACCTGGAAATGTTCTTTAAACTCAAAGACCTGTCCTGGTCATAAGGCTACTTTCCCAAAATCGCGGTTGACCTTGAGTCTCGAGCCCTCCGGAGGGGTGGCTCTTGCTTTGATCACCTGAGGTCGCCCTGGGTACACCCAAAGTCATGGGCAACCTCCCTAGGGACTTTTGCCATCTCGTTGTATTCTTGTCCCTACTGCTTCCACGTGGCCGTCTCATTGTGTTCAGTATAAGGGTCATGTGGATAGCATAGGGCTTCGAAACTTATTGTATGTTTGATTATGCTTGTACTTTTCCTTTTCAACAACTAATAAAAGTTTTTTATTTCCATCTCACTCTGGATATGTATACTTAAGTTTGTGAGACATACAGTAGGACCTCAGAGTAAGTTTTGTTTATTACTCATAAAGTTTGATAACCATATAAAATGCTTATTCAAAGAGGATTGGTTATAGTGTAATACGTGGAAGGGAGTGTCTGCTCGTAAGGATATAACCATCACGATTCATGTGACTATGAATTTCTGTCTGAGTGAATGAATACCTCTTAAAGTTATGAGCCTAGTTTATTTTTGCAAAATACAGTATGCGCACACTAAGATCTTTTCAAACTGAGTTATTACCCACTAGCGTGTGTGTTTTTCCAAAATAAAATTTTGTTTTGTTTTTGGGTTTCGTTTGTCAAGTGGGAGAGTGTTGGGTTTTGACTCGACTTCTCCCAACAGGTCTTGGACTCGATCAATCTAGTGGGTAATTA
Organism: Chamaelirium japonicum; assembly: GCA_947650365.1. Taxonomy (NCBI): domain Eukaryota; kingdom Viridiplantae; phylum Streptophyta; class Magnoliopsida; order Liliales; family Melanthiaceae; genus Chamaelirium; species Chamaelirium japonicum. Next base: position 65,295,610 of record OX393560.1, read on the forward strand.
GTCGAGCTCAGAGGTATGTGGCTAATTAATCTTAAACCAACTCGAGTCCTACATGTGTCAGGATTAGATCTAGGGTTTGAGTGGGTGCGGGTCCCAACTATGGTGCAACGAGGATGCGTCACACCTAGCGCACCTTATTAGTAATCTCGAACCTAGTAGAGACCCTCAATTGGAAATGGAAAAATGCATTAAGATTGTGGTCTACAGGGATTTAAGGGGGGGGGGGTGCCAATCTCACATGTCCGTAGCTTGTGTGCGAAAACCGAGAGGAGAGAGAGAAGATCTCACATTGTGTGATCTCCCCCCTCCCCTTTCCGTTTGGCTGTACAAAAAACCACAGAAGAGAGAGAGAGAGAGAGAGAGAGAGAGAGAGAGAGAGAGAGAGAGAGAGAGAGAACCAAGGCCGTGGCCCCCTCTCCCTCCCATATCCTCTTTTCCCGTGGGCAAAAGCGAGAGAGGGAGAAGAGGACTGCAGCCCTCTCTCCCTCCCCCCCTTGATCATCTCGACCCGCAAGAGAGATGAATGCAAATGAGAAGGCTCGTAACCCTTCTCATCTTCCCTTGGGTTTTTTTTTTTTCGCTCCTTGTTAGATTGCATTAGAGAAAGAGAGGATTCTCTTGCTTCCCGATTCCTTTCTCACCTCGTCGATCTTACGGGATCTCTACAGATTTTCGATCTCCAAGAAGAACCGGAGTTGAAGGCTCCCATCGGTGATCATCGCATCGCGCCGCCATCTCTTCCTTCATTGCGATTAGGATCTCGCGAGAGGAAGATCCGTCTACATCAACACAATTGCGGATCGTCATCGTCCCACAAATTATGACCGGAGGTATGTTTCGATCCACCGCTTTCGCTTACGGTCTCTTTGTTCATCGTTTTCAAAGCTAATGGTTCTCGATAATAGAGACAATTGCATACTTCTATGTAGAATATTTCTTACACTCCGAGCCCGAGCATCTCCCTCCAACGGTCTCTGAGAGCACCTCTAAAGGCATACGTGGAAGGAAAAACGGGTCCCACCCGCTTGGGACCTCCGAAGGCTTCTACAACCTCCAGAGCTCCTTCAAAGCCTTGAAAGAGTGGCCCCCACGTTGTTTTTTAAAAAATCAGTCCCTTGTTTGTTATATAGATGACACGTGTGCACTTTAGTTCTTAGTTGCGATATCGTTGGAGAGGGGATTCTCTCAACTATGAGTTCGTTAGATATGCTCATAGGTGTGTGCACCGAAAACCTCTTTCCAATGCATATGGCAACATAAAAATTCGATTCCAGCTGTCTCCCGATGCAGAGTTATGAGCAAACAAATTTCTTAATGATTATGCCAAATGGAGAAATTTCCAACTGTTCGATCGATAGCATACTTTTAGAAGACGTAAAATGATGCTCAAGGATAAGACTGTTGATATCTAGTTATCCGGTGCTAAAAAGATACAAGTATTAATTGCATCCATTGCGAAGACCTCTTCCTCTCAAGAGCGCACACCACCGTCAATTAGAAAATGATCATTTAACCTCTCTTAAAAAAAAAAAATCATCTCACGTGATCTCATCTGCTAGGCACATTGCATGTTCGGGCTCCACATCATAGCCGTCGGTGCATTGTGTTGTGTGTGGTTTTTATTTTTTAATGGATAGGCCATGTGGTTTGCGGACAAGGCGCTGGAGCACAGGCTCAAAGAGGTCTGGATATTGAAATGGAGGAAGACTATTTTTATTAAATCCCAAAGTCGCATGAATATGACATCAACGGCCATGATTCACACGTGCAAATGAGGCAACATATCGGTCTTGAGGAAAAGTTTACTCCGTGGTGTCCATAGGGAGAGTCGAACAAGGACCCTCTCCAAAAAGGGGGAGAGGAAGTACTAGTCGGACAAGAGGCTGTTGGTATAATTAGCTCATACTAGTTTCATGTGGCTTACACATTGGGGGGGGGGGGGGGGGGGTATTTGGTCATTAGTTACGGAAAGCGGGATATACAAACCCATATCCAAAAATTGACGAGATTTGATTTTTAAATGTGGTTGTATTTGGAGAATATTATGTTGTAAATATTAACACAATATCATACCCAATATTTCATTTGGGATATTTATTTGGAACGTTGTGTGTGTTTGGAGTCCCACATCTCGAGTGAGAAAAGAGAATTGAGAAAACCCAACCCGAGCCATGTGGGAATAATGACAACATATTTGTTTCACTAGTTTCTTCCCGGTCTCGCTTTGTCGGCCCGCCGTCAGTTGCTTTCTGACCCCCTATGAATCTGTCTGTCATCCCCTCTTCCGCTCCCCATTTCCAGCCCTCGTCGACTTTATTTTCTTTCTTTTGGTACAGCTCTGCATATTCCGTCGTCTCCTTCTTCCGCTCCGGGCGAAACAAACACAGCTAGAGATAGTACCTCCTCCTCCGCCTATGTTCTGTAACCCTAGCCTAGCCTAGCCTAGCCTAGCCTAGCCTAGGCTACATAATCCTATCCCTCTCCTCTTCGTTTTTCTAAGGTCAGCCTCAAAATCTTGAAATCTTGATCTCAAATTCTAATCCCACCTCAATATATCCACGGTTCCCTTTTCCTGCACACCAGGGCAGGAGGTTGGGGGCAGTTAGGGTTCCTCCTCCGCCTCGCCTCACTTCTGATGTTCTGCTGATGTGCAGCGGGTGCAAACCTAGCACGCACGCACAACTCAACTCCTTCTAAAGGTCAGATCGTGGTTACTTCGTTTACACTGCGTGCTGTGGTTCCTCTTTTCACTCGGATCACCCTCTTGAATCGGTTGGTGGTTTTCTGATAGCCGCGCTGGGCTGTTTCCCTCCTGTTCCAGGGATGGCACCCATTTACTTCGTCATCGTCGCATTCCCATGCATGGTCGGGGCTATTGCCCTGGCGCTGCTCCATATATATCGCCACCTCCTCAACTACACCGAGCCTACGTACCAGCGCTACATTGTCCGCATCATCTTCATGGTTCCGGTATGCACTTTATGTCCCTGCACCTTTAAACAGAATCAAAATCTGCTGCTGCTACTGCTACTGCTTCTTTTTAGTCCTAGAATCTTGATTTATAGGATGGTCGAACAATCGCATTGCAATACGTATATTTTGCACCATGTTGATTGAGCCAGGACTTAACTTTCTTTCTTCGATTGCTCCCCTGAATATCTAAACCTCCCTAACTGCAGGATATGCTTTTTTGCTCATCATTTGAAATACTTTAAAAACTTAGCTTTGGCCAAATGAAGCTAATCCCATTTTCAATAACTTTTCGATGACACTATGCACATTGAAATAAAGAGACGAGGGAAAATGTCTCTCCTTCTCCTTCTATCATTTGTTTGTAGAAAGTGGCATGGTCCTTATTCCTTTCCCATTTGCAATAATACCACTAGGGGATAGTCATCACCCTAACTCTCCTTGATGTCCTACCATTTGGGAGAGGAATCTTATGGTTAGATACACTTTCTTTGACATGGTCATCGTGCAAACCATGCTGCCTCATGAAAGTGTGATTTTATTCCCTCATCCCAAGATATGGATCGAATCTATAAAGGGAGATATTATACTAGAGGAGATTCTACAAGCCTAGACTACTGGATCCATCTAGAAACTTATATTAACTAGAAGCCTTACATATACCCATTCAGATCCCTAGTTTTTTGCAACACAGATAACACACACACACAAATTGTCTCATATTAATTTCAATATAACATTGACACATCCCTTTCCTTCTTAAAGCATATTAAATTGTCTCATATTAGTTATTACTCTATCATATGCTTTCTCCAATTTAGTAAAAACCATAGGAATATTATTTTTTTCGCTCTCTCTAAATCTTTGCATTAATTATCTCAACAAGAAATTGCCTCCCTTGTTGACCTTCCTTGGATAGATTCGAACTAGTTCTTCGAATTTTTTGTCATCTTTCTTAACATTTGTTCCATCACCTTCCTACAATTTTATGTTGTGACTAATAAACTTAATTCCACGATAGCTGGAATAATTTTGAACATCACCTTTATTCTTTTATAGAAGTCTCATAATATTTCTCCAATCATTTGGCATCCTTCTTGTTGTCAAGATTTAATTAAATGAACAGTTAACAGAATTAAACCATTTCCTCCCAAAAATTTTCAAACTTCGATTGATATACCATCATGGCCCGGTGCCTTATCCTTATGCATCATTTTTAAAGCCTCTCGCACTTCAGTTGTTTTAATTGAATTGTCGTAGACCCTTGATTGTGGTTGTTCTAAATACACTCCACCAATTCGGTTCTCATTTAATAATATGTGAAAATTGCCTTTTTATATGTCTTTAATTTCACCTTACTTCACTAAGATAGTATTGCCATCACTCCTGATGAAACTAATTTGATCTATATCTCTATTTTTCTTTCGTCGTTCTTACTAATTTGTATATTTCTGTCTCGCCTTCCTTAGACTAACTTATCATACAAGTCAGTAAAACCTCCAAACTTAGCACTATTAGTTTCTTAGCATTCTTTTTAGCATTTATTATACATTTCTTAGTCCTCAATGTCATTTGTTTCTGCCATTCGTTAAAGTATGATATCTTTTCCTTGATTGCCTATTGCACCTCATCATTCCACCACCAAGCTTTTTTATCCTTACGTCGATAGCCTCTAGCTTTTCCAAGACTTACACAAGCAATCTCTTAATACAATTCGCTAATCGATCCCACATCATATTTGGTATATTTTTCCATATCCAATCCCTCTCGTTTACCAACTTCTCTTTAAAGGATATCATATCATTCCCTTTTTAAATTCCACCATCTTATTTTTGGGTCTATTGTAGTTTTGTTTTCTTTTCTTCGTACTCTTAATATAAATATTCATAGCCACTAGCCTATGTGTCGTCAAACTTTTTCTTAGTATCATATTTCAATATTTGCATGTATCAAATCTCTTTGTTCTTCTTAATAAAAAAATAATCTAACCGTGAAGCATTTGATCCATTCTTGTAGATAATTAAGTGCTCATCTCCCTTTCTAAAATAAATATTAGCTACCACTAGACCATAGGCCACCACAAACTCTAGTATAGACTCTCCAATTGTATTTCTATCTCCAAACCTTTGTTCCCATGCGCTTTCTCATATCCTCTACTATTTCTCTCAACATGACTATTTATATCACCACATGCAAGTATTTTTTCCCCTTTGGGATTCCTTGTGTTAATCTGTCAATTTCTTTCTGAAATTGCCTTTTTCACAATTTTACCCAATCCTACTTGTGCATATGCACTAATGACCTTTATACTAGGTTTTTTTTTCAAAATAACATTTTGAAAATATAAAATTATTAAAATATCATTATAACTTTTATAAGTGACACTGACGGCCACGTGGCGGGTCAGTTCTGAAAAGCATGATTCTCGATGAACATTGCATCTTGGATGCTGTGTTCATTAACAACAAATTGGATTAAACTTGGAGTGTAGGATTATAACACTTCCTATTAAACACTGCAATCCGGTTGTAGGGTTAGTTTCGACACTAAACACTGCAATCCGGTTGTAGGGTTCAGTTTCGGCACTAAACATTGCAATCCGGTTGTAGGGTTCAGTTTCGAGTCTTTCGCCACTAAACACTACAATCTGGTTGTAGTGTTTCATTACCGGCTTAACCCGATTTGTTGTTAATGATCACTACATCCAGGATGCAGTGTTCATCGAGAATTAAAAAAAAAAAATATACGGCTTGGCCAACGTGGCAGTGCGCATTTCGGCACTGAGCAACCACGTGGCAGTCAGAGCGTTACTTTTGAAATTACAAAAGTTATAATGATGTTTTAATAATTTTATATTTTCAAAATGTTATTTTGAAAAAATAAAATCCTTTATACTATTGTCACCTTAAACCAACTTTATTGCCAACAATCTATCACTTATTATTCTAACCTCGACAATAATATCCCCATATCTTTATCCAATAATATGCCAACTGGGAATGAAGTTACTAAAGAGCTTCGTGATTCATTAATACAACGAACTCCCCATGGAACATGATGATGTTGATGTGTGTGTGTGTGGGGAGAGAGAGAGAGAGAGAGAGAGAGAGAGAGAGAGAGAGAGAGAGAGAGAGAGAGAGAGAGAGAGAGAGAGAGAGAGAGAGAGAGAGAGAGAGAGTAATCACTCAATGGGTGCAATGACTATGTATAGGCTATACACAAGATGGGGTCACCTAAGGTGAATATACCCCTAGGAAAAGACTAACCTATACAACAAGGCTAAATATATACACTCTAATACCTCCCTCGAACTTAAGGTGGATCATACACCAAGAGTTGAGGTACCAAAAACGCTGAATGGTGTCTTCGTAAGGAAGTCTGCAATTTGCTCTGTAGAAGACACATTAAGAAGGAAAAGCGTGCCATTCTTATAACGATGCCGCACGAAGTGACAATCAAGCTTGATGTGTTTCGTGCGCTTGTGGAACACCGAATTACTATTGTCATAGTATAGGGGAGTCGATGAGGTCAGTTGAACACCTATGTCACTGAGTAAACATTGTAGTCAAATAATCTTACATGTAGTCCATTCCATAACACGACACACGATCTCAGTGTTGGAGAGAAAAGACATCCTGCTTCTTGCTCCCTTAGGAGATGAGCGAGTCACCTAAGTAAACGTAGAAGTCGGTGGTGGATTGCTGATCATTTGCATCTCTTGCCCAGCCAACATCTGAAAAGGCACGTAGCTTCAAAGAGTAGAGAACAACTGCGGGGAGTGAGTCAGCATGACCCTAAGATAGCGAAGAATGCTCAACAAGGTAGCATAGTGATTTGAGCGATGGGCATTGATAAACTGATTAACAGCTCGGACGACATGTGCAATATCTGGGCGAGTGATTATCAGGTAAACAAGAGTACCAACAAGCTGCCTGTAATGGGTGGGATCCAAAAGTGGCTCACCATCAGTGGGACGAAACTTCACACTAAGCTCCATTAGTGTGTCAACGGTCCGGGAATCAGTAAAACCAACACGACTCAGTACGTCCGAGGCATACTTTTGCTAAAAGACTATGTATCCCGTAGAGAAGAAGCAACTTCTAGATCAAGGTAGTAGTGAAGTGATTCAAAGTCTTTCATCTCGAACTGTTGTTGTAGGGGCCTCTTCAGAAAGTCATTGGTGGCAATATCATCACCAGTGATGATAATGTCATCAACATGGAGAAGCAAGATCACATTACCATGATCAGAGCTGCGAGTGAACATATCATAATTATTCATATTCTTTGTGAAACTATTTGCAAGCACCGAAGACCTGAAGCGTTCAAACCAAGCCTATGGTTCTTTCTTGAGCCCATAAATGACTCGATATAATCACAATTACATAGACATCAGACATGTTGGGGAGGAGATGTAAGACCAAGAGGTGGCTACATGTAAATCTCCTTAGAGAGGTCTCCGTGAAGAAAAGCGACCGAAACCGAAAGTGGGTTTCGACCCTTGTTTCATTTCGGTCATGGGCAAAATTGAAATATTTTGTCGAAATTTCATAATTTATACCGAAATTTGAAACCATGATCCCAACCAAATCTCTATCTATCAGGCCAACTGAACCATCCCAACAGAAGTCTGCCTGGACCAGCTGAGTCGAACAATCCTCTAGGTCCAGTTAGGAGCTCGATCGACGTGCACTCGGCCCCCCGACACTTGCTTGGTTGCGCTTCTTCTCTGACGATCTTGATTGTGGCGTGGATTTCATCCTTGGAGCATACCTCTAACATCCAAAGGCTTCAATTGTTTTCATTGCTTGCATCCGTAACCTATAAATCTAAATACCTTGGTTAGATCGTTTCATCACTTCAAATAGAATCTATATTTTGTGAAACAAATTGTTGGTTTATTTGTAAGTCCATACTAACATCTTTAAAACACACTATTTGAAAACTACTTGAAGCTTGAAATTAATTTATTCAAATCCTTTTAAAGCAAACTAAATTTCCTATTAGGGTCTGTTCTTTTCGCGAGTAAAAGGCCTGAGAAATTACATTACCCAGGAAAATAACTATTTTTTGGTGTTCTTTCACTTTTCCTGATGAGAGATATGTTTCATAAGAAATCAAGTTACTCATTTTTACATGAATTTTTTTCCCCAACCGAAGAGGTGTCAATCTAAAGTGACGTGCGGCTCGAGAAAAATCAGAAACACGAGCGCTCTCGACCCGTCTTCTGTTCGTTCCTCTCTGCAGTGGTCCCATGTTCCCTCGTCTCCCATGCCTCCCGCGCCGGCCCTAGGATTCAGATCTGATCAAGTGATTCCTCTCTCTTTCTCTCTCTCTCTCTCTCTCTTTCTCTCTCTCCCTCCCTCTCTTTCTCTCTCTCTCTCTCTCTCTCTCTCTCTCTCGTCCTCCGGTGGTTCGGTCTTGAAGTGTCCCGGTCGATTTATTGTCCTCGTCGCCGGCAAAGACCATGGCATCGGATTTAGGCCGAGATTAAATCCAAACCCAATGGAGGGCTGGGGGCGGATGACCAGAGGTGGGGAATGGAGGGCTTTGAAGATGGGTTTCGACATCAAGGTAAGATTTTGATGTTAGGATAAAAGATGAAGAGGAGATGGGTGATTGGGGTTTGAAGGAGGAATGGGTTTCCACCTGATCCTCAAAGTAGAATTTGGTTCTATCCTGGTTGCTTGCGTTAGGAAGATAGCTTTCGGTCGGCTTAAAGCACCGATTAGAGTCGGGGACTCGTAGGGCATTATAATCCCTTGTCGACTGCTCAATCGGTTCGCGTGTTTGACGTTTCTTCAAATTTTCAAATTTTCTGCATTTGATTTGATGCACCTTTAGGTTGATTAATCTATGCATATTTCAAGCATGTTTTGAATAAAAAATAGTATAATCCAATCATTCGACTCTCCCTTAATTTATCGATACTCGATCGAGGCATGAAGGATCAGTGTAGCATGTTTTTCTTGAAACTTTGACCACCTCTATGGCTCCATGTAGTGTTTTTTGAATATCTCAGTTTATTATGGATTTTTTTTATCAAGTCGGGGTAGTACCAGATCAAATAAAAAGAAGAAAACACGAGACTCATGTGCTGAGGAATTGTCTGAGATCGTCTCCACAATGAAAGTTCTCGCAGATGCTATTCAGGCCACGCCAGGAAAGGTGGAAGTCAACAAGCTGATGGATGAGGTGAGGAAGATTAATGAATTAGATGAAAGTTTTAAAGTAGATGCAACTAAGTTTCTATCGTTGGACCCCAAGAAGGCGGACTTCTTCCTATCATTACCACAGGGCATGCGAAGGTCATGGCTGATAAAGCGTCTTTCGTGATGATTGATTTGTTTATGCTTTCAAAATTTTAGTTAATAACTACTTAAGTATTTATCTGAATTGGTTTACTTATTTTCAGTACTGATGTATGTTGGATTTTTGTTTAGATTGGTGTTCCTTGCAAGCTGTGTTGGCAATGGATGATCCATCTTATGAATAAATTAATGATCCATACTCCCAATGAATGTCGGGCGTGCTGGTAGGTGTAGCTTTGCATGGCCATTTATTTAATCTCTCGAGGGTTTGTATTGTTTTGTGCCATCCCTATTCTCCTAACATTCAAATCATCCTTATTTATGTTGGATATAAGAGGCGAATTTAAAATTTAGAGATGGTTTCCCCTCGATTAAAACAAATTTAAAATTTAGAGATGGTTTCCCCTCGATTAAAACAAATTTAAAATTTAGAGATGGTTGAGCTTGAAGTGATCCCCGACCCCATCCCACCAACCCAAGTTACAGCCCTAGCATGTTGAGAGTAAAGCTCGCTCACAAAAGCATTCTCGCCATTCTCAAGAATATGTTAGGTCTTCTTGATTAAGGTGACCATGAGGTGAACAAATATATCTTATTGTGAAGATCCTAGATAGCAATTAAAACCGGAAATGGGTACATGTAGCCCACTTAATATGAGCCAACATACAGTTCGAGATTCATTACCTGTCACTTTGTCAGCAACCTCGACATCTTAGGACTAAATTAATGATCCATTCTATTAGTTTTGCCAGGGTCAAAAAGAACACCGAAAATTGATGTCTTGGGAAAAAGTGATGGAATTCTCTAGTTCAAAAGAACATCGGAAATTTTTTCTCTAGGACACCAATTGCTTGCGTAATTTGTTGCTTAGGAAATTAATTTTCCTAGGTGATCTTTTTCTCGCGAAAAGAACGGACCCTTATTGGAAAAGTGAAACCTTAGTCATTGGAATCTCGACTTCCATCGATCGGTTAATTGCATAATTTCCGTGTTTGACAATACGTGCAAACAATTAGACCTTTTAATCATAATTTCTCTGCTATTTGAATATTCTATGTAATTGGAGTTTGCTTTAGTTTTATTAGTTGATTTCTTGTTTCGCTCGCACTTGCACGCATTTCCAGCATCAGAGTGTGTGTGTTGTGGTAACTGGTATATATCTGTATAAAACGGCCTTGGTCATTATAATAAGGCACTGGAAGTTGTTGAGTTTCTCTCTTATTACTATGATCCTGTTGCAATTTTTACATTAAGATGACTCAGAAATTCCTTGACACGATGCCTCGGAAGTGCTAAGGTGCCAACTCCGTAATTTCTTGCTAAAACTGCAACTCTTCTAGTAGTTATCCCCCACTTCAGTATCTCTTGAAATTGTTTGTTTCTCAAAATTTTCAAACTTTTCATCCAGATTAATTGAATCTTCTAGTTCGTAGCCTAGTCTATCAAATAGATCATCTAGAAGCCTGACCTATTCCCTTCTAGTCCTTGGTATTTTTGCAATATAAATAAACTTCAGCAACCCTCTTTTAGAGATTCCCTTCACAAATCCGTACTCTCATAAAACCCTTTTAGATCCATATTTGTCTTGGTAGTAGATCCCTTCTTGTATTCTTTTTAGATCTCAAGGCTACTGTTGCACTGCAATTTATGGTCAAACACAGGCCTGGTCGTACTTACAAATCTCTAGGTTTCTTTCCAAATTGCATCCTCACGCAAATCTAACATGTCCTTTCTCTCTTGCATCAGACGCTCTTTTGAGTACCATTGGTCAGTTCCCCTTTCTTCTTTTCTCTATTCATCCAATATGTTATGAAAAATACAATTAAATTGGGTCTTTTCCTTTAAGGGCTACCTAAATGTTTTGCTTGCAACATTTAGTCGCAGTCTCAATCAAATTTTACGCATTCACAAGAAGTAGTAAATAAGGCGTTTCTATTTTTACACTTCGAGAGTTAAGGTTCCACTGAATCAGGTTTCTAATAGGCACTATTCACTTGATTCGAGACAAATTTCAGTTTAACAAGCCCAATGCCATATTTCAGGTTCTATTATTTTTGTGTGTGTACTTGACATGAAGTGATTTAATTCTGAAAGCAGTGAAAATGCTGTTAGTACATATACTGTTTTACTTGATGCTCTTTTCATCCTTGGTTTGGTACTTCTCGTTGTAATTGTTATATTGATGTAACATAGAATTAATTTTGTCAAATTTCAGTTTAACAAGCCCAATGCCATATTTCAGGTTCTATTATTTTTGTGTGTGTACTTGACATGAAGTGATTTAATTCTGAAAGCAGTGAAAATGCTGTTAGTACATATACTGTTTTACTTGATGCTCTTTTCATCCTTGGTTTGGTAGTCCTCGTTGTGATTGTTATATTGATGTAACATAGAATTAATTTTGTCAACATTCAACATCACCATTCACTTGGATGAAAGTTTTATGGGCTCGTGTAAAGGTGACTGAGGATCTACCCATAGATATAAATAATTAAATGAGGGTACATAAGTGAACTTAAATTAATGGCATAGGGTTTTCTGATTATACATGTTTTATGTGTATTGGGATTAGCCTTACGCTAGTTGCATTTTTTCCTGATATTTTTGTCTTGCAGGTTTATGCGCTGATGTCTTTCTTGTCGCTTGTCTTTAATGAAAGCTCGATTTATTTTGATTCAATCCGAGAAGTGTAAGTGTCATTTTCCAGATTGATCCTGAACATTTAATACCATGTTTATTTAATGAATATGCAAACAGGTCATTTTTTGTTTTGTCTTGTGATGAGGTTTTCACTTTTCCTTTGCACGTCTTCAATTAACAATACATATTGTTTCATATAGATATGGAATTATAAATACTAGGGGCTATTTCAAAAATCATTTTCTTCTTGTAAATAATGAAAAATGCTAACCAAGCTGTATGTCACAGACTCACAATAAAGGATGAGTTTCACAAGTTTTACTCAACGTGGGATATAGATCACTGGAATAAATAATGTACTGTAGTTTAATTTCACTTATGCTGCATAACAAAATGAAGTGAGATAATGAGAAAAAGAAATACTTGCCATATGGTAAATTGTTTAGAGAACTTTGTCCAATATCTTCATTGATGTGTGTTTGCCAAACAGCTCGATTTGGGATTTAATATTGGATAATGTGTACCATGGAAAGTGGTAATACCAATGTTATGAAAGGCTCAAGGCGCACATTAGGTGCAAAGGTCTCTTGGAGCCTAGGTGCAAGGCCCAACTCAAGGCGAGCTCCTAATTGAAGGCGCATATTTTTAAAAAATATTAATTATAAAAATATTCATAACATGCATAAAATTTGTAACTAGCCAAAAAAATAAATCTCAACCTATTAGAATGACGTGACACCCAATCACAATGCCCCTTTGTCTGCTGGTCTGGTCTTAGTGGGATTCACCGTTATGTGCTGGGTGAAACGGATGGATGTGATCATGACACATCATTTAGTGTGAAAGAATCGATAAAAACTATTAGGTAAATAGTATTTTCCTTTGTTTTTGTTAAGTCATCTGATTCATCTTATACCCTCTCATTGTGCATAGATTCAAGCTGACGTGCCTTTTCTGCGCTTGGAGCCTTGGTCCCAGGCGTGTGCCTTCTTAACAACACCTTGCCTTTTGCGTTTTTGAGGCGCAGTGGTTGAGCCTAGCTACGCTTGAGCCTAGGTGCACCTTTAACAACATTAGGTAATACAAAAATTCAGTTGGAAAAAGAAGTATTGAGCTTCAAAGAAATAAAAAAGAGTACCAAGAGACATGTTTAATATGAAGTCTAGAAAAAGGTCTATGTACTTGAATTAATGGAGATATCAAGGGATCAAAATAAGAGCAAGGGATTTTGAGTTGCTCCTTTTTCTCTCGACTTGTGGTTTGAGATGACAAGATTGGAATTGACATTGATCCCTGAATATCAATTAATGGAGAAGTCGTATCCTCCATGTTGTCATGTTCGGTCGCATATGCGGCTCGAGACCATAGAAATGGTTATGTTGACGTCGCACAGGTTGTTGAGCGATGTGCGGCTACACATGTCATGTGTAACCGTACCACTTCATCGCATAAAAATTGACAGTTGGAGTTGTGTGACCGCACAATGACATGGACGGTCGCATAATTCCAACTGTGCAAGTGGAACGATTAGCTTTTGATAGAAGAGCAGAGGAGATTGAGATCAAGATGACACTTATCGAGGGGTAGCAGCAGTGCAAGCAGCAACATTGGACATGGTAGTAGCAACAATCAAGTATCATTCGAAGGAATGAAGACATATTGTGGTCTTGGTGATACTTCAGAGATTAAGAAATCTTGGATGGCGTCGGCTGACCTGGATGAGGTTCTTGTCAGGGCGGATGACTAGGAGACAGACGTCGACTAATACCTAGGAGGAGGCAACTTAGATACTGATGGGCTAGCTAGTGGATCTAATGATGGTGGTAGTGGAGATATCTCCTGATTGAAAATTGAAAATTATATGGACTTATAGTTTTATTTTTCTCTTGCAGTTGTACTTGTATACTTGTATTCAGGGTTGTCATTTCGTGCATCTTAACGCGTTTGGTTTTTCAGATTTACGTTATTGTGTATCGTATCGTGTATCATAAGATATGCTTAATTTTTTTAATAAAAGAATAAAAAAATATAATTAAATATGCAAAAAATATCATAAAAATCGTAAATGCATACAACTAATTTGAGGTATTTTCATGAAAATGAAGGCGTTTAACCATTCACACATCTATTATATCATATGTTTGTAATAGTATAACACAAATAAAAAACATTAGGCCTTCATTTAATATTCAAAGCCAAAATGATGTTTCATGATTCAACATTATGTATCCTTCTGGATGTTGATAGCCAGATGCTTGGCTACTAACAACAACAAAAACAACTACTACGGACTATAGAAATTTCTCTAATATATTTAATACAACTGTAGAGAGATCATGGTTAACTTAACAATAACAACTATAGAAATTACTTAAAATCAATGGATGTTTAAATCTTAAGAACAAAAACCAAAACATCATCATAACAAGAAAAAAAGGACTTCAGCATCCCCCCCCCCCCTCTCTACGAAAGGAGACAATAGAAAGAAAAAAAGAGAATTGTAAGAGAATACCTAAACAAAGAAAAAGAACGAAGTGAAAAATTCGAGGGTGAAGCAGTGACGACGAACATATAGGAGGGAGAGGGACATCCCACAATAGGCATTGGAGACGTCGGACGCCACATACGACATGATAGGATATCGGAATAGGGTTTTGAAGAACCCTCTCGTGCCGGATTAGGGTTTTGAATAACCCTCTCACAATTTGGATTAGGGTTTTGAAGCCGTGATTAAGGTTTCGAGAAAACCTGTGAGAAATCCTTGTTCTCTTGTTGGGAATGATGAGTAGAGACTTTGATCAGGATTATTTTCCTTTCGATGGGGCTGGGCATCGATGTTTAAGTAGTCGGTTCAACCATTGGACTGGGCTGTGATTTAAAGTTAATAGGTTCAGCCGGCGTAACCCACAAATCCTCAATTAAACCTGAGTTAAACCCCAAAATGGTTGTTTCAGTTGTATCGCGATACCTTGCGTATCAGACGATGCGTACCGCGCATTGTAGGATACACATCATTTTCGATACGCTATTCCGAAACGTATCGGTTTAGGTCCGATACGATACGTATCGTGTATCGTACGATACTAAGTTACTAACAACATTGCTTGTAATTGTATTTGTTTTATTTTAATTTATTTCATTACTTCTTTCATCTTGTATGCCATTAGCACTTCTACTTTCCTTCGTTACTTGAGTTGACACTTGTACATGTGTACCTCATTTTACTGAAATAAGTATAGTTTATGAGTTCTCATTTTAATCGTCTTTTGAGTAATATTGCAATTTGGTTATGCGATTGTAAAATTGCATATGCAACTGGAGAAGACTAATTGCGCAGACCGCGTACCACACTTGACATCATTGTGCATCCCTAAATGCGGCCCCAAATTGATGAGGGTTGTCTTGTTGTGCAAGAAACCTTTGTTTTCATAACATTAACATTTGTTTGTGCTATGAATAGAACTAGAAAGCAGGAACTTATTCATTGTACCACTGTAGAATTGATGATCTGTCCTATGTTTGAGCATTTTTTGTGAAATTTGAAAAGCTTAGTTTGATTGATGCATGTTGTGGTAGTGCAATCTGCCTTCAGTATGGTTTTTGATACAATATATTATGATACACTGTTGGATGTTACAAGTGATAATTTAATGTTGACACATTAATCTTTACTGTATAACCTTGGATGTGTATTATGTGTCTCTTCCATTATTATCAATTGCAGTCTATCAGATGTTTTATGAACTTTCTAAAGGCTTTCTTTTGTGATCAATCACACTGCATGAATGCATTCACTTTGTCCTTTTAACTTCTATTTTAATGAACGTATGATTTGAGTTATGCTAGCAAAGATTTTATCACTATTCACACTTATATATTATGCTAGTTTGGTACTATTATCAAAGTCAAGAATGTTCCCTTGCAGTTATTCTTAGTTGTAGTGCTACATGGCCAATTACCTTTCCTTTTTCATTTTCAATGAGAAATGCTGATCCTTTACTTCTCTAAGTCGCTTGTCTGGATGTTTCAGTTGATGTTGTGCTCCTGTAGTGCAAGAAGTTATATTTTCAAAATGTTGTATAGAACCTTGATTTTAATATTCTCTAAACTGTTTCAGCTATGAGGCTTGGGTCATTTATAATTTTCTTTCACTTTGCTTGGCATGGGTGGGAGGCCCAGGTGCTGTCGTGTTAAGTTTAAGCGGTCGAGTTTTGAAGCCATCATGGTGCCTGATGACGTGCTGTTTTCCTGCTATACCTCTTGATGGGTGCGTGAGATGAAACTATTTTCTTGCATGACGTTTTTTGATCTGTTCCTATGTTTCATACAAGAAATGCATCGATCAGTTTCTTTATTCCTTAAAAACTTCTGAAACTTTTGCTTGATTAATCTAATTGCGATCGTTGTTATTAAGTTATACATCTCCGTGCTTGTTTGTGTTTGAACAGGCGCTTTATACGAAGGTGCAAACAAGGTTGTTTGCAATTTGTGATTCTGAAACCTATTTTAGTTGTAATTACCTTCATACTATATGCGAAAGGGAAATATGAAGGTGGAAACTTCAGTGCGAACCAGGCCTATCTTTATATCACGATCATCTACACTATCTCATATTCAATGGCACTGTATGCACTCGCCTTGTTCTATGTGGCATGCAGAGATTTGCTTCGTCCATTCAACCCGGTGCCAAAGTTTATTATGATCAAATCTGTCGTTTTTCTCACGTACTGGCAGGTATTTTTGTTTCCTCAATTTCGATCCTGTTTACGGCCCGTCCTGACTTGAATCTCGTCCGTGGAAGGGTGAACTGACTGCTTTTATGTAGACTACTTTTTGTAGTGTGAAGAAGAATTTGTTATTATTGTAGGCCTTTATGTAACTACTGCTGCTCATATGCTGGTTAAGTTTTGAAAACCCACCCTTTGGCTATTTTATTTTAATGGAGAACTCTTATCATGCCTAAGTTTCTACATTGTCCATCTTTGGCTCGAGATAACAGGACTAGTTATGGTTTCGATTAAAAAATTGGTGAGAATCAAAGCCGATTGCTCACATAAAACACTTGCAGCTCTGTGATGAAATGTTATAGAGAATCCTTCTCATTTCCCCCTATGCTCTTAAGCATTAGGGTTTTCTTTTGTCTCAGCTTTGATAATACATACACACAGAGGTCTATATACCCTTTTTTATTGGTAATCTAATTCACCTCTATCTTCAGTATATCACCTTTTAGATGGTACCTTGATCCTTGGTAAAAAAAACCAAAAAGAGGACAGACCATACCCCCCCCCCCCCTTCCAAAAAAAAAAAAAAACCCAAAAAAATGGTGTAAATTATAAAAAAGACCTATGCCTTTTGGTTTTGTGTTTCCCTTGCTTGTCTTTTTTTGATGGTTTAATTGTAGTTATTAAATTTTACTGCATTTCTGGTTTTTAGGAATGGAGGTGGAATGAGTTTTCAGCGTCAAAATTAGGAGAGTTTCCTGTGATTATTAATCAGAATCTAGTTCTTAATGAGATAATCAACGTTAAGGAAATAGTGGCATGCAACCTTTTTATTATCTGTAGTCATCAGCTTGAATCATTGTTTCCCCCTGTAATCTAAGATGCGTCTCTTGATATTACGTCCACATTTAATTATTAAACTCCATCCAAATTGGTACATTTGGGTGACAACCTTTACTGGTAGAAAGCTATGTGCATATGACGCATTGCTTTTTAATTACAGTATTAATTCATATATCCACTCGATTAATAGATGCTCATTTTGTTCTTCTTTACTCTTGTGAGGCATAATGCCCAGATCACAAGACGGAGGCCTTGAGGAACTCCTTAGAAGTATATATATGCATTTGCAAAACTTGTTTGTTAGACTACAGAATACCAACCTTCTCTCTTCTGCTGCAACGATGTTGATCTTTTCATTATTTGTTTTTTCGTTCAGGGTGTTCTGGTTTTTCTAGCTGCCAAGTCTGGATTCATAAAGAACGCAGACGAGGCTGCTGATTTCCAAAACTTTGTGCTGTGTGTTGAGATGCTTATTGCGGCCGTGGGCCACCTTTATGCCTTCCCCTACAAGGAGTATGCAGGTGCCAATGTCGGTGCATCTGCCGGTTTGACAGGAAACATTACTCATGCTTTGAAGTTCAACGACTTCTACCATGACACGGTTCACCAGGTAAAAGTTTCTTGATATTATAGCCTTGCTTAGTAGACCTTAGTTTGAAGTTATAGCCTCAAATGATATATCTTTGTTATCGGCCCAGTTTGATGTTTTTTTTTTGCTTAAAAAAAAATTATTTGTACAGTTTGCCCCCACGTATCATGACTATGTACTCTACAATAATAACGAGGGTGATGAGGGAGCAAGAAAGTACCGGTCACGCACGTTTGTGCCGACTGGTCAGGAGATGGATGCTGTGAGAAGGAACAGGCATATGTATGGGGGCAGGATGGACGAGGTACAGCTGTCCAGCGTCTCCACATCTGGCTCCAACAGCCCGGTGGTACCGAACTCATTGCTGGACCAGCAGGCCGACCTGGAAGCCATCAAGTCTTCATTGCTCAAGGAAACTCCTGCGTCGGCACAGCCGTACGATCTCTCACTGTTAGTTGACACGGATCTGTCTAATTACCCCACTAAGGTTCCTGCAGTTGGTGAACCGAACGGAAGATGATCTTTGATGACTGAGAACTGAAGCTTTGGGGTTCCACTTTGAGCGGCGGAAGTAAGCTTCTTCATACGTGACTTTCGCCGGCAGTGGCTATTGATGAGTGAGTGATTAGATGTTTGCCTTGGTTCACTTTGCTCATACAATCATTAGATTGCTAGAACGGGGTTGGTGGACGTTTGTTGTTATTTTTTGTTGCTGTTGTACATATATATGGTGGTGTTCTATCACTCTTATTTGATGATGGTGGCATTTTGTGACATCTTCTGTTTCTTTGTTCCTTTTCTCCTCAACTGACTTCATTAACATCATATGATTGACTCTTTTAATGATCTGAGGATCTACATTGCATCAAGGTTGATTCACCTTTTTATTCTTTCTTCTCTCCTTTCCTGGCCGCATTGTTCTCCTTAAGCCTGGAGGGTTCTCCAGACGATGCCAATGTTTCAACTGGGCAATGTTTGGGTCCCCGTCAAGATATTAATCCAACTTGAGTGTGAGATGTGGAGATTTTTATGGGGCAACGGAGACGGTCGGAATGGGTTACACTTTGCTGGGAGGATATTTGCCTTCCTTAACGTCTTGGGGGCCTTGGAATCCTTCGGCTCACCTTAATGGGGAAGTAGGTTTTCCAGGTTGTTGCCCTGCTTGAGAATCTAGGGGGGTGTTTGGCATCATTCCGGACCCATGTTCTTTAATCATACAAAGCCCAAAGAGTGTGTGATGGTGAGCGTGGAATGCACGTTTAGGATGCAGAATCTCTCTCTCTCTCTCTCTCTCAATATGCTTATACAGTATTTTCATCATCAGTAGTAGTGTTAATGGCAGGTGCCTTTAGTCAAATCAGCTGCCACAGGTTATCCTAACATGATCGAGCACCGACTCCTGGGGCTCGATTCCTGCGGCCTTCATCTCGTACAGGAACCTGATGGCCTCCGTACAGCGCCCTCTCTGTGCATAGCCACTGAGCATCGCATTCCAGCACACGGTGTCCCGGCTATTGATTGTCGTCTCAAAGGCCCGCCTGGCATCCCCCAGCAGCCCACACTTGGCGTACATGTCCACCAAACCACTCCCCACAAACTGATTCGAGTCCACCCCGACTTTGATGGCATGGCAATGGACCTGCCTCCCGCTCCACCCATGGTCCTCCATCCTCGCACAAGCCGGGAGGATGCTCGAATGCGTATAGCTGTTCCTCCTGCCCCCTGCTCTTCCCATAGCCCTGAAGGTCTGGAGTGCTTCCCTGAACAGACCATCTCGACAGCACACATTGATCATGCACGTCCAAGCCGCCGCATCGTGAAAAGGCATCCTTTCGAACACTTTCTGCGCGCTCTGGTGGTGTCCCAGCAGAGTGTAGAACTGGATCAGAGGACTGCCCAATAGCCGGTGGTCTCCATCACCTGCCACCATTTTCAGAGTCAGCCCATGAACCTGTTGCCCCAAACCCAGCTCTCCCGTCCTGAGGCAGGACCTGAGAACCGTTGTGATGAGCTCCGCATGGCAGCAGGTGGTCAGTTCTCCCACCAGCCAACCATCTGCAAACAACTGCAGTACCTCCCTGTGGCTACCGGTGTCCGAGATGGCGGCAATCATGGTTGCCCACGAGATGGTGTCTCTATGTGGCATTTGGTCGAATAGGCGACGAGCGCTGTCGGGATGGCCACAAGAGCAATACATGATTAGCAGGCGGTTAACGAGGAGGAGCCCAGCGGGGCGGCGGAGGAGAGTCCCACAGTGTTGTTGGATGTGGGCATGGAGTTGAGCGCCTTGGACGGCGTCCCTGGTGTCGGTACATTCCTTCACAAGGGACAAGTACAGGTCCTGCTCCACAGGGAGTCGCAGGCTGTCCATGAGGCGCAGCACGTCGGTCGCTGTGGCCAGGTCACCGCTAATGTTGTTTTGATCCTCCTCCATGTGGTTGCCGTGCTCATAGTTGGTTTTGTGGGGGTAATGGTCGATGGTGGCGAAAGGATATTGTGGGCGATGCAGCAGCGGGGGGAGAGCCGCCGCCTCTGCTTGTATGGAAGCCTCTTCTCCTCTCCGCCACCTCGTTGTGGTGTTGCCGGTGGCGGTGGTTCTGAGTCTACCGGTGCCGATGGCGCAGCAGCAGCTGCACTTGAGCAGTCCCCTAGTGCTGCTGCTGCTGCTGCTGCTGCTGAGGTTGGATGCAGGTAGAGACACCACATGTGCTCTCACCATGTGACCAGACAGAGCCATAGACAGACTGCTGCCGCTGCTTCAAATTCCGATCCGGTGATTGGTTGTTAATTATCCAAAAAAAACACGTTCCCTTGTCGGACTCTGATGCCATGATTATTCAACCACCCAATAATTCCATCCCATTCAGACGTTTTTAGAAGCGATTATGGATCTACAGAAGATCAAGACAACTTCTTGATGATCAAAATAACCTCTTTACATCCGCCCCGCCCGCACAAGGAGAGGCATTTTGAGCGAGGAGAAAGAAAAGTCCGGCGAGACCACTCGGGAGAGTCAAAATGGGACCTAGCTTTGATACCAAGTCACGAATCCCGTTTCCCTAAAAACCGATCATAAGGGGGAGGAGGCAACGGATATATGAAGACAATTTTTTAACAATGTAACCACTCGAGAGAGACAAGATACGACCTAACACTGATACCAAGTCACGAATCTCATACCCCTTCAAAACTATGCAGAAGCTTCAAGCTCCAACTAACAAAAATTCAGCCTATCTTTCACCCTCACGCATTAAGGCTTGGGATCAAATCCTGCTTTCACCGAGTAGGGGTAAAAGATCCCCACCTTAAAACCCCTCAGGTGTCAAAGCAGATTCTCTCTCTCGCTCTCTCTCTCTCTCCACAAAATTCAGGTTAAAAAAACTATATGCACAAATTCAATAAAAAAAAACAACACGAACAGGATGAAAATTCAGCACAAACACTATCAAGGGAACATTCACTTTGAAGCAACTATTCCCTAGATGATATGATATGGCCGTCTTTATATATCATGGTTGAAACACACAAAATATATACATACATCTAAAACATGCACACATATACTCAGTCATATGAGTTCATACCCAATTGTGTACACTACTTAACATGCAGAATAGCCGTCTTTGCAAGGTTCTTTCAAAAGAAAGAGCACCAAAGCAGAGTAATGGGCTGCACACATCCTGATCACTATATATCATTAGAATACATGCCAGACACCTGATTCTCAGGTAAGCCATCATGTAGGGGCATAGCTGAAGAATTAGAGCCCGCCTATTTGGCCGTAGTAGGTTTGTTGCCTAGATGCAAGCCTAAATCACCCAAACCTCCACTCTCTTCATCCGCCTCCTTGTTCTGTGAGGTCGAATGTACACTCTGCTGACCGGCCTCCTTGTTCTGTGAACCTGAGTTCTCAGATGTAACAACACCGGAATCATTACCATCATCATCATCATCTTGGCCATGAAAGAACTGCGCAAGTGATAGAGGGTTGTAAGTTGAGCTGGCTTTGCGAAGACCTCGTATCGCTTTCATCGCAGCCAGAGTGCTCCTGTAAACATCGTCAACTTCCTCTTGGACAGACGACGATGCCTCGGGAACATTCACGTTGTTGCAGCTCTCCATCTTTTCAGGTGGGCCTGATTCAACTACCTCTGCTTCCAACGGGAAAAGGAGCTCGAGGTTGCCTTCACACTCCCGGACCAACCTGGTCAGAGGATCCATCGTAAAAAATGGCTGGTGAAGCGCAAGTTGGGTGAACGGCAGACTCAAAAGAGCGCCCGTCCTTTTGTCATACTTCTTCAGTATCTTCACTAGTCCTGTTTTCGCATCGTAAAGCTTAAAATGCTATGCTTTTGTTATTAAGGTCACAACCGGGGAGGAAAACTAAAGATCTACCTGCAAAGTTAAGGGAGCTATAGTTTTTCAGAAGCACCATTTCCCCATGGATGGTGACAAAGGCTTTGCGGATCTCCAACATCTCCTCGCTGAACTCACTTTTGGATGCCAAAACCCCGCTCTTGCTTGCCCTCACTCTCTCAATTCTTTCCTTATGCTCCTGCAAGTAAACATCATAGGAGTAGTTTGGTGACTCACATCATCAGATGCCTCCCTAACCAGAACAAAACATAGGTCTCTAAGCTAATTGGCTCCAAAGTTCAAATAAGCTCAAAAGATTTGTCACAGGTTGGACAGTGATATGAATCTAGAAGAAGTGTAAATCTGCTGGTACTGGTGTTGATGCCTGAGACGGCATATATATATATTTGACCTTAACAAGCAAACAATCTATATGGACTGTCATTTACAGATTTAAGTCTAGCTAACAAGGCTGCGCAAACAGCAAGTAGATATATGTTATATTTAATTGCTACTATAAAGTAAACATGCTCAAATTGACTTAAAACACCCATAACGTAAACAAATGCAGCAATCAGGAAAAAGAAAAAGTCGAGAACAACATAGGAAAATGCCATAATGGAAAATCTTTAAAAGTCTGCCTCCAGAATGGGGAGAGACCCAGTCCATAGAATGCAAGGCTCTGATTGCATGTCTTCATTAAGCGGTCAAGTGCACCAACCTTTACTCATCTATACTATATACTAAAACGGAGCCCTCTCTCCCGTGGTGTGACACGTGGAGCCCTATTGATTACAAAAAAATCCCTCATCCCTGTGTGAACACGGATACCCCTGTGTGTACCCGATATTTACATGCATTATGAGGAGAATAAGCCATTCATAACAATTTAATGCCATTTACTGATTTACCCCATTCCATAATCCTCTCACCAAAAAATTTAAAAGTTTTTTCCCTCCAGATGTACCGGATGTTTACATGCATTATGAGGAGAATGAGCCATTTATAACAATTTAATGCCTACTATGAAAATTCATTAAATGCCTACTATAAAGATCCGAAT
This sequence comes from Chamaelirium japonicum, assembly GCA_947650365.1. Taxonomy (NCBI): domain Eukaryota; kingdom Viridiplantae; phylum Streptophyta; class Magnoliopsida; order Liliales; family Melanthiaceae; genus Chamaelirium; species Chamaelirium japonicum. The sequence goes on from OX393560.1 coordinate 65,319,105, forward strand.
ATGCATGCTTTTCAAAAATCCAATAAATGCATCCTTGGACACGTCCCACAGATAATCCCTCTCGCAAATCTGCATTTGAGATGGGGCGTGTCTCTCCGTATTCCCGTTGGGGAATTGAACGGTTGTGATGCATGAGGCTCCCAAACATACGGGAGTGGAACGTTTCCCACAGACCTTTAGCTATATATCCTATTCGTTTTTTTTTTTTCAATTATAATGCCTGAGTTATTTCATCGTGTTTTAGAAACACATGAGCCATCAAATGCATTTATTACTATCTTTTTTATTCCTTCTACAATAACTAGGGCTGGCAATTTTGGACCCGACACGGCAGACCCGACACAAAATTAGCGGGTCTGGGTTTAACGGGTTCGGGTCGTAAACGGGTCGATATGATAGACCCGTTTAATAAACGGGTCGATATGATAGACCCGTTTAATAAACGGGTCGAGTCCGGGTTTAGGGTCTGGACACGGTAGACCTGGGAACACCAATTTAAAATTCAACGGGTCGTGTCGGGTCGGGTCTACCTGCAATCCGATACTGTAGTATGTAGTACCAGTGGGTCATATCGGGTCGGTCGGGTCGAGTCGGATTAGGTCAACTGAATAGACCTGTGTGGTAAACGGGTCTAACGGGTCTTATCGGATTTACCCGTTTATGAGCGGGTTGGGTACGTGTTTAGGGTCTAGCACGATTAGTTAAACGGGTCTGGTCTGGGTCTAGGGGTTTTGGACATGACTCGAAACTAGACACGAAACGAACCCGACCCGACACGACCCATTGCCACCGCTAACAATAACTGATTGTATTTTGAAAGCACAATCACAATCATTCACTTGAACATGATACTTGAAGAGATGTATCTGTTCACTTGCCATGTTTATGAGAGTCACTTGAATGTTAAGGCACTGATGCATGCACGAGTGGTATCCATGCACAAGCTGCTGCTGAAAGCCTTGAAGCGCAATCGTCTCTCTATTTCATCAAAGGACCGTAAATGATGCTAATAATTGATTTTTGAGCAACGCTATTCAGCCCAAAAGTTTGTCTCAAATTCGCTGGCCTGAAAGACGTGGCAGTGTGCAACTGGCGATTTTAAAATCTTTAACAGCACCAGTTGCACGCTGCCACGTCTTTCGGGCCGGCGAATTCGGGACAAACCTTCGGGCCGAATCACATTTGTCTTGATTTTTATGGCAATAGTTGATTTTAAGGATTTAATGATTTTTATGAAAAATCGGAGAAGAAAGGGGAAAAAAAATTATTCTCTCTTAAATTGTATAGAAACCAAAGTGTCAATATGCACCCTTAAACGTCGAGCATCATATCTCTTCTATTTTTTTCAATTCATTCTACCATTTAAATTATTTATAACCTTTCTCACCTTCCTCTCTATTCTCTCATTCTTGAACCTTAAATCCATTCAGATCTCGAAAAGATGCTCAAACTTGAGGCTCATGGAGTTCGACATGGACAACAATAGTGGCGGTTGTCGATCGTTGCACAAGGGCGGTGCCCGAAAGTGGAAAATGTGGGTTCTTTGAATTATGGATGGACAACAATAGTGTTTCTTTCTTCTAGGGTTTCTTATCCTTCGAGCAGTGGTGAGGTGGTGATGGGGAGTAGCACAGAGGGCAATTCGTTGAGAAACTTGAGAACCTGAAGAGGCTAGAGTTGGAATCTAATCCGGAATCGGGGGATATTTAGCTTGATCAATGTGTATATTAATATATATATATATATATATATATATATATATATATATATATATATATATATATATATATATAGAGAGAGAGAGAGAGAGAGAGGGGTGTTACGTTGTGCTGTGCGCTGCCGGGGAGCAAATGCGCTGTGCAACGGCCACCGTCCGATCGGATTTGATCAACGGCATACAGAAACCCTCTCAAATCCTGCTCCACTATCTCGGCGTGAACCGTGACCGTCTGATCCCCTGGATCAGACGGTCTGATCCCGTGCAGCGCACCCCGCCAACCTATAATCCGTCGGTTCGATTCCCATCCGTCGGATCGATGGGAATCGAACGGACGAAATCGATTTTCGCTGTTACTGTAGCATGCACGCAGCGCGTGCATCACACGGCTGCGGTGCGATGCCGCACGCACCGCATGCCGCATTCAAGCATTTCTCTCTCTCTCTCTATATATATATATTGTATAAACAGACGAACAAACAGATCCCATATATATATATATATATATATATATATATATATATATATATATATATATATATATATATATATATATATATATATATATATATATATATATATATATATGGGATCTGTTTGTTCGTCTGTTTATACAATATAAATCATTTTGTTTGATTTTAGCTTAATGGATTAGCAATATATTTCTTCATTCTCCTTATTTTTGCCCTATAATAATTAACTAATGGTCTCTTAAAAAAACTTCATCCCCATCTAAATTCAGGTATTTTGGATGTAGTTTGTAATGAATGATGTGTGCCTTTCGCTATCTTTTGCTCAATTAGTTCTATGTCACTGACAATATATATATATATATATATATATATATATATATATATATATATATATATATATATATATATATATATATTTAATTTCATCTCGTGCATGGCACGGGTTCAGTGCTTGTATCTATTATAATAAGGGATTAGGCGACTAGATGTGCGGCTCAGATATATATCATAAGATAAAAGATATCTGGATCGTCGATCCATATGCACAAAGACAAGTGTGATTTACCTATTCAATGGCTAAGATTTAAGCATATGCACCATTAGCCAAATGAGAAAGCCAATTAAAATCAGCCACCATGATTAAGGTAGACCGATTAAAATAAGTCCTACAAATAAAGAAAACCCATTAAATGCCCCACAGTTAATTCCTCACGATTAAATTTATTTTTGGTAAGCTCACAATTATGGATGGCCTATTACAATAAGGAAGACCGATTACAATAATAATGGTAGAATAAGGAAGGCCGATTAATATGTACTCTCTTTATAGAGTACAAATGGATAGAGGCATACGTGCTTAGATATCCAACGGTGGTGGTGATATCTTTTATGTGTAGTGTTATAACAAGGGTGCTGCTATTCGCACCAACAAAATTACTAGGGCTCTGAATATCGACACCAGCTGCTTTCGGGGGCAAAACATGTTGGCTGTCTTTGGTCGCGGCGGCTGCTACAGTGTCGAGTGTCGACAAGCACGGGAAATATACTAGTATCATTAAGCTCCAATGTAATATCACCATGTAATATGGATTCAATGGAAAAGGGTAGAGGGTAAGCATATGAAGTGCTAAAGTGAGGTGTTTTCACCATTCCTGTTCGATTATTAGTGTACATTGATTATTTTAATTCAAAGAACCAACGTTAAAAATCGTGATATTGATCACAACATCGGCCAAACCAAATATGATATGTACCAGCAACCGATATAGTTTTTTTTATATAAAAAAATTAAACAAAATAAAAAAATCAGGAAAAATTCTGAAAAAATATGCTTCATAATTTTAGATTTTATTTACATTGAACTAAAGTTGAACAATCATGAGGTGTATGATTAACAATTTAGTATTTAGTCATTTAGTGTTTAGAGTCTTTATACTTTGAAGTTTGAACCAGTGTTTTAGAGGCGCCTGAGGCGTGCCTCAGGGCAAGGCGTAGGTAAAATGCCCCAAAGGCGTTGGTTGAGGCGTTCAAACACGAGGCATACGCCTCAAAGCTTGAGGCGCACCTGAGCTTAAGGCGAGGCGTACACTTCAAGTCCGAGGTGTACACCTCAGAGGTGTGATTTTGGTGATTTTTTTTTAAATTGTGATTTTTTTTTATTATAAACGTATTGTTTTGTGGTCCCCATGGATTAAGTGCTACCTATAATATAAAAATACTAATTTTTATTATAAAAATATTGTTTTGTGGGTCATTTGGCTTGGAACTTAGAATTTTATAAATATTGTATCGAGTATTGTATAATTTAGATGAAATACTACACTTTACATATTTTATGGAAATATTTTGGTAAACTATTATAATGAGTTGTGGATGTGGAGTCGTGGATTTTGATTTATAATATGAAAATTTTAATTTTCATAACATTATCTAATTTTCTCTTTATTATTTAATTTTTAATATTTAGTTATATATTTAATAGATATTTACTTAATTAAAAAATACACCCGCGTGAGGCTTACGCCTCAAGGCTTTGGCTAGTCAAACGCCCCGCATGAAGCCTTCGCGTCTGAAAACTTTGGTCTGAACCATCACTCCCTGAGGTATATAATTGAACAACTTAGTCAACTACTTAAGCAATAATTGTAAATTATAAAAGGCCACACATTATGCATAAAAATTTTCATCTCGAATTGCATGATCTCTAATTATCTTTCACCAATTACATATAAACCATACCTAGTAGGGACCAAGGTTCAAAATTTTCATTTCGGTCAATATTTCGACACTCTGGATATGAAAATATTTTGTGAAAGTTTTTGACAGTGTGGAAATATTGTGATTTTATAGAAATGGTGAAAATATTGATTTTTTAATGGAATTTTTCAGTGAATCTCTGGATAGTCAGTTTCATAAAGCATGTATTCTGTATTTGAGTATGTGAGTCTTGTGCAGCCTGGTTTGGTCCTGTTTTGATCAATATTTTTCAAATGGTTTTTAATCTTTTCTGTGGATAAAAATATTTTCAAACTAAAGATTAGTTGATCGTTAAAATAATGCTTCAAACGATTTTGAAAACGGATTTAAAACAAGAAAGTTGTGCAAGTTTGAAATCGTACAAAAATTATGCTGAAATACAAAACTGTTTTTTTACTAAGTTTGGAAAAAGAGTTTCTATAAAGAAAAGTTTTTATTGATTCAAAATTTTCTTTAACGGACCATGGTTTTCTAGATGTACTTGTAGTTCTACATCTTGTGGAATTTTTTGAGCTAAAAAGTTGATTTAACCACTTTTCTCAACATAAAAAATTGTTTTCTCCTACTAAAACTGAAAGTATAATTTTTGATTCACTTGGTTTTTTATTTTTTTGATATTTTTATTGAAATCAAATGGGGGTATTTACTTATTAACATATAACTTAATAAAACGATATTTACTTAAATGTTATTATATGTAAATAAGCTGCTGAGAACCAGGTCCACCAATCCTCTTTTATAATCAGTCAGTCCCAATATTTCGATGCCAAAATCCCGAACTTCCTTGAAATTTTCCGAAATCTTCTGAAATTTCCACGAAATTTATGTGTCTCGGTGTATTTTGGCACAAAATATCGTGATATTTTGTGCCGACAAATATATCGTGCAAAATATTGCGATATTCTCGTGAATTCATTCCATTCGATACAACATATGAGATTTCATGTCGAGGTTTCATAAAGCCGAGATATTTCGCGATATTTCACGATTTATTTCAAGATTTTGATCCTTGGTAGAGACTCACTACTAGTGACTAGTAAGTGAAGTACAATGCCACTAGTTATTCATATTTCATATAAAGTAGTGCAGTACCAATTTACGATGACCACAATTCAAGCCAACTCAACTACTCAAGTACTCAACTCAATACAACACTTATAATCAGTCTCAAAAGTCCCAAAGTGTGGTACGGGAGGATTCATCTTCATCATCCTTATCATGTGGAACGAAGTAGGATGCATATGCGCATGTGCATAGGCATACTGGCCTCCCGTATAACCAAAGATGGAATGCACCATGTCCTTATGCTCCTGCCTCTACTACTGACCATAATCATATCTGTAGCCGTAGGTGGACGACAAATTAACATGATATTGTGCTGGTTCTCTGTAACCATAAGTGTCGTTCGATCTATTTGAATGAAAAGGTCGACATATCAGGCTCCGGGTATAGTGCAGGTACAACCTCGTGAGCGGAGGTCCTCCTTGGGTTCTCTTTCTTGGCAAACCAAGGCACAAGAAGGCTATCATCTTCAAAAATACAATCAAAAGTAATTGGATCATTCCCTCCTTGAATTGCTAGTCGATTTTGATTTCGAACCCTCAACTTCATGTTGTAATGAATGAAAACCAGTTTACCTAATTTAGCAGATCACGATCAGTTTCTTGTTCTAGTATGAATAAAGTAGGGGTGTTCATCGGTTCGAGTTGACCCGCCAAACCGAACCGACCCGATCTATTTGGTTCGGTTTGGATCGGGTACTTTTGACCGTTCGGTTTGGTTCGGTTCCAAAAAAAAAACCCCGCTATGATCGGTTCGGTTCTGGGTTGTGAGTTTTTTAACCCGAACCATTGGTACTATAACCTCAGTAGTTACTACTATATAATGTACAGTCTCACTAATATTGTACATTACATGGTGGTGACCTCAATTACCACTATTCAGTGTATTCAAAACTTTCAAGTGTTTAACGGTGTGATGAAACTAAAAAGCATCCCCAAATCCCAACTTATGAAATATCTCAAAGTGAAAAATTAAGGGCGTTACTAGTAATTCTATAGGGCCAAATAGCAGCACCCAAAGTTAAAGGCTTAAAAAAAAAATCTGAACCAACTCAGCGGCTCAACCATTCACACCTCACGGTGTGATGACAAGCGATTTGAAAGACCCGCAAAACCAAACCAAACCGAACTTTTCCGGTTTGGTTTGGTTCGGTTCCATTTTCTAGAGAACCGATCAACTTCGGTTCGGTTCCAAATTTATCAAAAAACCGAACCAACTCGAACCATGAACACCCCTAGAATAAAGAACGTACTCTAGTTAGGTGCTAAGCAAGTTTGACAAAAAACTCGTAACAATTTTCTAAAGATAAGCGCATTCACCATGGATATCCCACCATGAAGCTAAAATTAATAATAAAAAGTTACTCTCTAGACTTCACATTGAGCAACCAGCACTCCCTAACATATATGATTGAACAACTTTGTCTTTTAAGGTTTAAGCTTTTAACTTTAAAGGGTCTAAACACTAGACTTCAGGTGAAAAAAATATAATTGCATATATGTACTAAAAAATAATAATTGAATAAAAGTTACATGGCGGGCATGGTTTTGAAAACCGTTAATGCGTTGTCGAGCTTTGTGCATAATAAAAGGCTTCAATCTGTTCCATTGCTTTGTTTTAAGTCTTTTGACTTTATACATCAGGCTCTACTCTAAAGTTATATCACTTGTTTAAGCCCACTCACAATTTTTGCATGTTTGGACAAATTTATGCTATACTGGAATTAGAAAATAACCTACACAAAACATTGAATATAGTAATCTAAGAGATTGAAGCTAAAGATTGAAGGAAACAAAGTATGATGATATTTAAATTTTAATTTAATTAAAAGTTACCTATTGCATGCAATGGATGGTGTAATGTCTTATATCCCATTTAACATCTATGCATTTTCAGTATTTTGACACCATATTTTGGTCTGAGCTTCAAGGCTGCATCTTTGAATGCAAGCTTGTCCATGTTCATAGGTTCATATATAAACCCCATCACTGGCTTCTCGTCAGAGTCAACCAAGCTAATAACTTGTACCAAAGGCCATACTGTTAATCCATGCCACAACTATGTCATTTTCTTCAGTTAAACGTTAGCACCATCGTTTGAAAATTTAGATTGGACTCGGGGGATATGTCAACCAAAATATTAAAAAAAAACAAAAAATTGGTACTAATTCAAGCTTGATTAGGCATATTCCAACTTGATTTTGCTTAATCGGGAAACCGATTCGGCCTTGTTCAAAACTGATTCGATCAAACTGGATCTTAACTTTGTCCAAACTGAATAAGAATCAATATTTCAACACTGTTGGATATGAAATATTGCATGAATTTTTTTTGACAGTGTGGAAATAATGCAGTTTTATAGATACTCTGGAAATCATAAATTTTTTTGACAGTGTGGAAATCATGCATAAATACACACTTCGGAACACTTAAATCATATTTCTACACTATCAAGGGGTGTAGAGCTTTACATATCCTGTATTTCTATATGTGTATTGTGCAGATATATAACAGTCTAAACGTAGAAATTACAGAATATTGCTTAAATGATGGAATTTTGAACAACCATTAATCCAATATATACACACTTTTCAAAACTAAAATAACATTTCTACACTACCTACTAATGTTGAAGTCTACGTAACATGTATTTTTATGCAAGTGCAGAAACATAATAGTCTAAGGTCTACAACATCTCCAAAATGGAAGTGATTTCATTAGCATTAAGACTTCATTATCGGGTTTTCTTCAAATACTAAAATACCCCTTGTTCTTTGAAAGGTAGAACCAATGAATCCAACAGTTCCGCAAATTCGATGTGAGAACATCAAATCTTTATAGTGCTATAAAATAGCTTGATGGTATTGGTTAGTATATTGGTTCGAGTGCTTCAATAGATTGGTTGCTGGGGGTTTGGGGGCTTGAGACCCTGCTGTAAAATGCTCGTTTAGGTTCGACTGTATTCTCGTTTTTTTTCATTAGCTCTTTGTAAAGCCAAATTAGGGTTATATACAGCCATACAGGTTTAGGGATTAGGGTTTAAAGATTATTGTTTAGGATTTAGGGAAACTTCTAGAAATTTTGGATGGAATTTTGAGAAATTAGGATAAAGGTGTAAATTTTGGAAAATCAGGCAAATTTTGAAAAATTATGGTAAATTTAAAATGTTGGGTTGGAAGTTTTTAAAATTTTGGGAATTCAGACAATTTTTTCAGAATTACATCAAAATTTTGGGAAGTAAATGTAAAAAAACATTTCAATTGTTTCTGCCACAAATATTTCGTTTTGGGGGGCAGATTTTTCAAAACATTTGGCAAAATTGGAGGAAATATTTTGAAATTTAGTACCTTGGCACTAATTATGTACGTATAACTGTTGTCACCCAAAAAAACCACAATGTAGTAAATAACACTATACCATACACTTGTTGGTTGCAACATTATTTGTGTCCATTCCCTAAGAAATGAACTTCTAGCACCTACCGGTTTTCCTGGAACATGTTTCTGTCTATAACGGTGGATGACTAGGTAAAAAAGGGGTATCTTATTATTCCGCTGATAAAAATTAAAATTGTTGATGCCAGATCTAAGTCTAGATTCCATTTTGGCTATGTTTGAGTATTATAATTGGACTATACGCAGATTGTTAATGTATATACCGAGTCGGGTTCTATGTACAGTTGGGTCGGATTGCTTGTGTATTGATGTACATATATATTGGGCTTGAGTACCTCAATAGAGATCATCTCATTCTCTTAAAACCCTAGCCGTCATCTCCTAACATGGTATCAGAGCTCTAGGGTTCTCCGATTCCGACGATGACGACGACGGCTGCTTTTCCTCCTCTCATCCGTCCCCCGATCTCCCTCCGGCTCCGATCTTCTCTGCCTCTTCCTCTTCCCGGCTCCTGATCTCCAACCATAGCCCCCCTGGCCCTCCTCATCCACCCGCAGCACCCCCCTCCGGCGCTTGCAGCCCTCCCGTCTGGTTCCCGTAGTCCCCCAGCCATCCTCCTTCACCCGCGTTCACTCGGTCCCCGATCTCCACCAGCAGCTTCCCCCCTCTCCGGCCCCGGCAACCCTTGATTTCCTCCTCGTAGCCCCCCCAGCTATCCTCTGTCACCCGCAGCTCCCCTAGGCCCCCGATCTCCACCCGCAGCCCCCCCCGACCATCTTCCTCCACCCGCAGCTCCCCCCGGCCTCCAATCTTCACCCGCAGCCCCTCCCGACCATCCTCATCCACCTGCAACCACCCCTCCGACCCTCCTCCACCCGCAACACCTCCACGACCTCTCCCTTCTCCCGCTCTGGCATTATCTCATCCCCGCAGCCTTACCCATGGCATCATCTCCTGTGTCCTCACTCCTCAGTCGTCCCGATCTCTCCGCCGCTGAAGGCGGTCACCTTTCAGTTGACCTCAGCCAGCGACTGGCCTGATTGGTCACTCACCGTTGAGGCCGCGCTCTCCAGTCGTGATCTTTGGGGTTACATCACCGGTGATGACCCACCTCCGGATGCCTCCTCCGTTATCGGTAGTGTCGTTGCTAGTAGTGAGTCTATTGCTGCTGCTGCTGCCACGGCCACCCTCACGTGGCGTTGTCACAACCAGGCCATTCGGACCTATCTCCTGGACTCCGCTACTCATCTACTCCTTATTCACATCGGCTGCCTTCCTACAACATGCGCGATGTGGGAGTATCTCCAGGACCGGTTCCTCTCGCGCGGCGATGCACGCCGGCATCAGCTTATCTGTAATTCACAGTCTGCTCGTCAGGGGGAGCGTACGATCTAGGATTTCTTCAGCCTGATGAGTACCTACTGGCATGCGCTGGACTCTTTGATCCCCGAGCGGTGTGCTTATCCATGCTCCAAGACTTTCCAATGCTACCTTGATGAGGGCCACCTGCACCAGTTCCTGGCAGTGCTTCGGCCAGACATTGCTCTCATCGCTGTTCAGCTCTTGCACCGTGAGCTACTCCCTCGGCTAGAGAATGCCCTGCTCGTCTTGGTAGATGAGACTCGCCTTTAGACTCAGGGTAATCGTCCTTTTCCACCTGTCTCTGGATCCGACAGCGTCCTGGTGGCCGGCTTCTCCGACGAGCCTGTATTCTGTCATTACTGCAAGGAGCCCGGTCACATGAAGCATAAATGTCCCACACGTTATCCACGCAACCCCCGTTGGGCTCCTACTTCTCGTGATGATCGACGCGGAGGTTGAGGTAAATGGAGCCGTGGACGTGATCAGTCCTCCTTCCGTTATTTTGGTGGCGCTGCTGCTACTGTAGAGACTCCGGCGTCCCCTGCTACTACCACTGCACCTTCTCAGCCTAAGCCGGACCGTCTCCAGTGCCTCGAGGAGTTTTGTCGCCACCTAGCCTCTACTGGCTCCCCGACTGCTCACGGTCTGTCCGCCACCTTTGGTACTGCTGCCCCTTGAATTTTCGATTCGGGTGCTTCCTATCACCTCACCTATGACCATGGTTTAAAAAAGCGCACCTCGAGGCGCTCGAGGAGCAAGCCTCGAGGCGAGGCGCACAAAAAATGCCTCGAGGCTTAAGCCTCATATGCAGAATCTGAGGCTTACGCCTCAGTTTAGTGAGGCGTATGCCTCACAGGTGAGGCGCAAAGCGGTCCCGAGGCGTAAGGCTTACGAAATACATGTGATTTGGCTTTTTGATGAACACTTGGGCCTTTGGTCTGAGCGGCTGATGCTACTTAAATATATATAAGGTGTTTTTTTAGGACTTAAGCCACCCTAAGCCTAATAGTGACTGTTGATGGACCCAAAACAAAAAAAGGCACGCGATTGTATAGCGACAGAGGAGGGGGCACGACCACATAGTCAGAGGTTCTGTTACCAAATATTCCGATTTTTGAATAAGTCTCGATTAAAACACAACTTATTTAATAAATGTTCTCTACACGACTCTTTCCCGATTTTTTAAAAAAGTCACGATTTTATGAAAATATCACGATTTTCACATATTAATCCCGATTTATGCTTTTTAATCCCGATTAATTATGTTTTAATCCCGTCATGTATAGCTAAAAAAACCTATTGTAACATCTATATATAAATATGTTCAATTCTACCGTTTGTTTTCTGACTCTTTCCCGATCTTTCCGACTCTTTCCCGATTTTTCCGACTTCTCCCCAAGCCGATTTTTTTCCGACTTTCGACTTGGTAACTATGGTTAGAGGAAAGGAAGACTACAAAAGCACGAGAAGAAAAAAAACCCAGTGGTATGAGAAGAACACAGGAAAAGGAAGAACCAGAGGAGAAGCAAAGAAAGGGAAGAAGATCCAAACAAGATGCCTCAAGGGTCAAGGCTTGTTACATATGTTTTAAAGTAATTTTGTAGAAAAATCTGAGGCTTACGCCTCAGTATGCCTTGAGGTTACGCCTCGCCTCATGAACCAAAAACACCTCAGGTACACCTCGCGCTTTTTAAAACCTTGCCTATGACTCCACAATACTCATAAACTGTGCTCCTGCTCCTGCCCATATAGAGGTTCACACTGCGGATGAGACTCTCGTACCTATTCCGCAGTGTGGATCTATCACTACCTAAGACTCTACTGGTTGCCTGACCCTACCCCACGTCCATCATGCTCCTCTTCTTAACATTAATCTGATCTTTATCAATTCTCTCTGTGATTCTGGGCTGACTGCTATGAAGCACGGGTACTGGTACGGGTACGGGTACGGGTACGCTGATACGGCAAAACCTTAAAAAACTAGGGTACGGGTACGACGAGGTATAATTATATATATATATATATATATATTATATCACTTTTAGTATAATATTGTTATAAATATGAATCATTCTTAATGCAACAATAACTTTTTCATCATTAAATCTCTAAGCTCTAGCTTCAAAGTTCCAAAACCATAAAAACAAGATTATTCAATACGAGCGATACGATGATACAGTACTATTAGGTCCATTACATTAGAACCAAACCAAACCAAACAAAGTAGCAATACAAAACAAAATGCATAGCAATTAGCAAAGTTCAATTCCATCATCAAAAAAGAAAGTCATCAAATTGCTAAGGATCTTCATTTCCATCATCATCTCCGAATAGCACGGCCTCCAGGTCGGGCTCATCAAGTGATAGATTTGCAATTTCAAGTAAACCGGCACCCTCCAACGAATCAAATGAGTCTCCACCAATGTCCCACAACTTGGTATCCCCTTGTGTGTATTGCGGACTCTTCCATGAGAGGAGACGAATATTGTTGTGCACAAAGACCAAGTCTTCACAACTTTGTGGCGTAAGCTTGTTCCTTCTCATGGAGTGAATAAAAGAATAAGTGCTCCAGTTTCTCTCACAACACGACGAGGAAATGGTTGACCGAGTAACTTGAATGCTAAAGCTTGAAGCATAGGAGCCGAAGAGCCATGAGCACACCACCAAAGCATTGGATCCACTACTCCTCTATCCGCTTTCGAGTCAGAATCCCCAAAGCTCTCCAAACAACCCGAGAACTTGGCAAACTCAATGGTAATAGATCGCTTCTCATCAGGATCAGGAAAGTACTTCTTAAGACACTTGGACCTCATGGTTGAAATTTCATCATCCTTGTGAGGAGGAATACAATTCTGATTTTCATCAAGTCACCTTGCACTATAGTACCTATATTCATTCATTTACAATTTACAACAAATAAAAATAAATTATGCAACTATAGGAATCAAATCATTAATAGAAAAATAGAACTTACAAAATGCTAAAAAGTAGTTACTATGAATGAATTTGTTGTACCTTGGGTTCAAAGAATGTGCAAGGCAATGAAGAGGTGTGCTACTTTTAGTCCATCTCTCGACAAATATTTGGTGGACCACGGAATAGAAAATTGACTCCTTATTATCAAGCTTCCCCTCGTGCCTATAGATAGCCGTTTTTACCTTTTCAATCATTGAATCCCATAATTCATAAACCAAATGTAGGCATGGCTTGTCCGTGTCACAATATCGAAGCATCTCATAAATTGGAAGTGTGAATGATAGTATGTACTCTATTTTGTCCCACCAAATATCATTCAACACTTTTTCCTTCACATGTGCTGCTTTCCCAACATCTTCTCTATAGGAAGACCACTTCTCGCTTATGACCATTGCCTCCAATCCACGACGTATGAGTTTAAATCTTTTCAACATAACAATTGCCGATGCAAAACGAGAATCGGCAACCGAAAGCAACTTTAAAGTCACAAACTCATTAAACATTGCTAGTCTCATGGAATGAGTCATGATGAAATTCTTGATGAGTACCACTTCATCAACCACAAGAGTAATCCAATGACATTCATCAAAGGCATAAGCAAAATTTCCGGTTTCTTTTGCAACACATATGTTCTTGAGAGCGAGATTAAGTGTATGGACTACACATGGTGTCCAAAAGACCTTCGAATAGTTGCCTTGAATGATTGATCCAGCTGCTGCAAATACCGGAGCATTATTAGTGACTACTTGTATCACATTTTGGGGTTATACTTCATCAATAACTTCGCCGATCAATATAGCAATGTGATACTTATCTTTGAATTCACCTTCACAATTGACAGCTTTTAAGAACATAGCTCCTCAATCGGAAGCCGCCATAAAGTTAATAAGCGGCCTCCTTTGAGCATCCGTCCATCCATCACTAACAATGCTTAAGCACTTCTCTTTCCACGAATTCTTAGTAGGTTCCAACAACCTTTCGATGTTCGCCCTTTCTTTCTGAAGTAATATAGTCCTCAAAAGGTTATAACCTGGAGGTACATACCCACTGATTTGATTCTCCGCAGCAAACTGAAGCGCACTCACAAAATAAGGGTTCCTAGCCAAATGAAAAGGTAACCCTGCCGAAAATATCATGCGAGCAATCAAAGCATGCAAGTGTTCCCTAGCACCTTGATTAAAGGACTTCTCCAAGGCACTACTTCAACTCCTAGCTACTGCCTTCCTCTTTCTTGGCTCAAATCCTTCTAATCTAAACCCTCCAGTGCTCGTAGTAGGACAAGTAGAGGGTGGTAAGGGAACGTTCTTTGGCTTGGCCATCTCCTTCCGCTTCTCGGCTTCTTCATTTGCCCTTTTCATTTTACAAAGAGCATCAACCTTCACTTTGTTACACAATCGGATTCCTTGGCCTTTAATTTGTAGTAGATGCGCTTTAACCCTCGAGTATAATCCTCATTGTTTTAAAAAACGGAAGGCGGAAGACGGGCGGTCAAGTGGTTTCAAGGCGGAAGACGGACGACTAGGCGGGCGCCCGAAGAAAAAGGCGGGCGCCCACCTATGTAAAATATATTATATATATTCTATATGTATGTATATATATAAATTCATAATTCTATATAAAAAAACAATATTAGAAAGTTTTACATATGCAAACATCAAAACTACCGATCTGAATATAAACGTTTTATGAAAAGGGAGGAGGGGATTGGGTGGGTAGGGGTATTTAGGTATGGTTACCTCAATAACTATACCCGATTGTCCCTCTAACTTGAGTATACCAGATAATACAGTTGTACTCCAACTTTATTGTGATGTACCCAAATTCCAACCAATCATATATTGTTATCCAAATTCTACCCAAACTTATACCATACAAGAACCAATATAGTAAAAAATCGTAAGAGCTTCTTAAACATTTCATCACAATACATTGAAGAAAAAAAATTCCTCAAGCAATTGCATATGGTGAAGAAACAGAAAATTCATTACAGAAAAAAAAAATTCCTCAAGCAATTGCATACAGTGAGACCGCCTAGGCGCCCGCCTTTTACCCGCCTAAGCGGGCGCCTAGGCGGGTCGGATCCCGCCTAGGCGCCCGCCTTTGTTCAATCCGCCTGCAGTGCCGCTTTTTGCTGAAGCGGAGCGGCCAACCCCCTAAAACGCCTAGGCGGCCGCCCGGACCGCCTTTTAGAACAGTGATAATCCTTGAAATTCCATAAAGCAATAGTTACACTTGAACTTTGTATTCCCTTTTCCGCTGTCTACTCTTTCCACTAGTTTCGTGACATACTTTCAAAGAGGAGTATTTTCATCTTGGCCTTCATTAATGAAAGCATTGGAAGATGAGACACCAGCACTAGCAATAGCACTAGAAGAACCAGCACTGCTTGAGGAAGTCATTTATCCTGCAAGTTACAACAATTGCCACAATCTACAATCATTATTTATTAGTCAATTCATCAATAAACTAAAAAAAAAACCCAAATACTCATCCGAATACACAAATGACACAATGAAATATGAAATTATCTAAAAAAAAAAGATGGATGTATAGTATATTGTCATATTGAACAATTTGGAACAAAATAAACTCAGGCCGTCGGGTCGGGCAGACACCCTGGAAAAAAAAAAAAAAACCCAAAAGGGGTATTGTGCAAACGTCTCAAACATTAGGGACCAATTTGGCAAAAAAATAAGTTTCAGGGGGCTGGGTGTAATATAGACTTTATATTAAACTCAGTTACACAACTTACACATGCCTTCTCTGTAAAAAAAAAAAAAAAAAAAACCCAAAGGGGTAATGTGCAAACATTTCAAACATTAGGGGCATTGTGCAAACATCTCAAACATTACTACATTAGGGATCAATTTGGAAAAAAATAAGTTTCAGGGGGCTGAGTGTAATATAGACTCTATATTAAACTCAGTTACCCAGACCTTCACTGTAAAAAAAAAAATAAATTACAAAGGGGTAATATGCAAACATTAGGGATCTATTTGGAATAAAATGAACTGTAGGGGGCTGAGTGTAATATAGACCACTATATTACACTCAGTTTCGCCTCTCGGGTCGGGCCGACACCCTGTGAAAAAAAAAAAGGGAGAGCTCGGCGATCGGGTTAGGGTTTGAGCCGGAGGGGGAGGGGGGGGGGGGAAGGGAGGGGGGGAGGGGGGAGAGGAGGGGGAGGGGGGGATCTTACCTCCGAGGCGACGACGGTAGCGCGGCGAGGTGACGACGGCGGCTGCACCGGCGAGGCGACGACGACGACGGCTACCGGAGGGGGAGGAGGAAGAGGTGGGTACCCGGATCTCTCTTTTCCCGGATCCTTCTCTCTTCCCGGATCGCTCTCTCTCTTCCCGGATCCCTCTCTCTCTCTCTCATTCGGGACCTTACCCGAAACGTATCCGGGTATCCCTATTTATAGGGTTTTTTTTTTATTTACGTACCACAAACGTACCCGCATCGTACCCGGTCCGTACCAGCACGGACTGCCCGTACCCGATTCAAACCGACGTACCGGGTACGGAAATTGCCGTACTCGTACCCGTACTCGCACCTGGTACGTACCCGGTGCTGGTACGAGCTCGGCTTCGAGTACCCGTGCTTCATAGGCTGACTGTTACCTTTACCTCTTCTGCTTGTGTTGTGCAGGATTCGTGGACGGGACGGAGGATTGGGATGGGCTGTAGGACGGGAGGACTTTACCAGCTGGAACATCTCTATGTTTTCCCTGTTTCTATTGAGTCAGTTATGTCAGACGTCTATGATGCCGACTTGTGGCATAAAAGGCTGGGTTATTTGTCCAGTGATCGACTCCAAAGCATTTTCTGTTCGGGCACGGGGTACTTTGGGTCGTGTGTCCTTCTATCGTCTCTCTGTCTGTATGGTTTGCAGATTGACAAAGCATCTGGCTCTACCATTTTCGACCAATGCTTACCGATCTGTTGCCCCTTTTGATTTAGTGCATTCTAACATTTGGGGTCCTGCTCCGGTTGCCCCTTTTCTGGTTTCTTATATTATGTGAGTTTTATCGACGACTACTCCAAATGCACCGGGGTCTATCTCATGCGCTGTCGCTCTGAGATTCCCCATATCTACAAGACATTTACCACCATGATCTATACCTAGTTTGGTTGACATATCAAGACTTTCAAGTCTGACTGTGCCCAAGAATACCTCTCTTCTGAGATACGTGAGATTCTTTAGACTCACAGCACCATTCACCAACAATCGTGCCCCCACACCTATGAACAGAATGACGTAGCTGAGCGCTAGCATCACCATGTCCTTGAGACAACGTGTGCTCTACTTCTGTCTGCTTCTGTTCCACATTCCTATTGGACTGAGGCTGTTCTGACAGCCGTTCACCTTATTAATATCACTCCATCCTCCACCCTCTCTGGGGTCAGTGTTGTCAAGGCGACGAGGCGCGCCTCAAGGGTCCGCTAGAGTCTGAGGCGCAAGGCGCAAATAAGGCACACGCCTTAGTGTGTAAGGCGCAAAAATATATAATTTACTTTAAAAATTAATAATAATTGTCAAAAAATTCTAAAATTCATAAAAAAGATATATTTTATGAAAAAACAGAAATATGACCATTTTTCAACTAAATCAATGCAAGCCACAAGGTATACACTAACTCATAAGTCATAACTAGTGTGGTCATCAAATGAACAATTTATTATAGGCAACATGCCAACATCATATTCATAAAATGAAATAATACATTACTCATAAGTGATAATTGATAAGTGAGAACTCATAACCAATGAGTAACAAAATCATCCATGAACCATGATAAGTTAACATTGTCTTAATTCTTAAACAGTTAAACCATTTAAATAGATCAAGAAGTACAAATACTAAAAAACAGAGGACACGTTCGCAAAAAAAAACAAAGGACATAAATCATAAAACCACCCAATCACTCATCATCATCATCAAATAAACCCTCCACATCATCTTGATTGGTATGGCCATCCGCATCTCTAAAAGGTGCTTCTTCTTCAACAAATCGGTAAAAAAAAACTAAAAAAAAACTAAAAAAAAACCGAAAAAAAATCAAACACAGTAAGGCGCGCGCCCTGTCCGCCTTGCGCCTGGTTCATGAGGCGCTAAAAGGCGCGCCTGAGCCACGCCTTACTGTGCTCGCCTCACCAGGAAGCGCCTGAGGCGCATATGGCTGAATCGCCTTGAGGCGCGCGCCTCACTGCGCCTTGACAACTATGTCTGGGGTTACTCCGTATGAGCGACTTTACTTCACATCTACAGACTACTCCCGTCTTCGCACCTTTGGGTGTACGTGCTTTGTTCTTCTCCCTCCACATGAGCGCAATAAACTCTCTGCTCGATCGGTTAGATATGCTCACTTGGGACTCAGTCGGGAGCATAAGGGCTATCGATGCTACGATCCCTTGGCTCGCCAGATTCGTGTCTCTCGTTACGTTTCTTTTGTCGAGGATGTCCCGTACTTTTCCACCGAGTCCCAGGATCTTCCCTCACTGCGAGTTGTGATCTCCCCCCTCTCCCTGTGTTCATCCATTCGCAGGTACCAAGAGAGGGGCTGCGGTTGTGCAGCCCTCCCTCCCCCTTCGCTCTCCCTTCGGTCCTCCTCTCCTGCAAATATCAGAGAGAGAGAGAGAGGCCAAACAATAGTGCAGCCCCTCCCCCTCCATTCTCTCCTACGTTCTCCTCTCTCCTAAAGCCAAAAGAAAGAGAGAGGATTGCTGCGATCGCAGCCCTCTCCCTCCCTCTGGTGCTCCCCGTTTTGCAAGGAGTGAGAGAGAGAGAGAGAGAAGGCTCGGTTGCCCTTCTCTCTTCCTTCGAGTTTTTCTATTTCCGTTAGATTGAACTAGAGAGAGAGAGAGAGAGAGAGAGAGAGAGAGAGAGAGAGAGAGAGAGAGAGAGAGAGAGAGAGAGAGAGGATCCTCAGGCTTTGCAATCTCTCTCTCATCTCATCAATCTTTACGGGGTCTCCACACGGGTTTTCGGTTGCCAAGAAAAACCGGAGTTGAAGGCTTCCACCCGGCGATCGTTGGATTGCATCGCTCGCCATCTCTTCCTCCATCACGATTAGGATCTCGTGAGAGGAAGACTCTGTCTCTATTAATTTAATTGCGGATCGTCATCACCCAGCAAATTATGACCGGAGGTACATTTTGATCCACTGTTTCCGCTTACAGTCTCTATGTTTATCGTTTTCAAAGCTAATGGTTCTTGATAATAGAGACAATTGCATGTTGTTGTGTAGAATATTTCTTACACAAAGATGAAAGATTAGTATTAGTATTATATTTGGGTTGAAGCAGAAGGTGCGTGCATGAGAAGATAAACCGATTCTATCATCATCCAGAAGAGCAGCAGCAGGAGGTTAGGGGGGGAGATCGAAGTCGAAGTGGGGGTACGTTAGGGTATGGATAAGAGTAGGGGTTGGGTTGGGTCATCACCTGCAAACGAATGATGAAGTCCTCCTCCTTGTCGACATAGAAATCGTTGAACTTGTCGAGCTCTTCGTTGAGGATCCTCATGAACCACTCCTCCTCCCCCTCCTGCCGGGGGAGATGGAAGGGGAGGAGGAGGTGGCGCTTGATAAGCTTCTTGAGGGGCTTGTAACACAGGAACTTGTCCCTCCACTCCGGCAGTGTCTCCTCCAGGTGGTTCTGAAATTCCTTCCCGAATTTCATTCTCTCGCTTCGCTTAGCCTGCTATTCCTCCTTTCCCCCAACCACGGACAGCGTTGCTTCTGAAACAATACCACGGGCCGGCCGTGGTGAACCTGCTGTCTCTGCTTCTCATCAGGGTCAGGGTCAGGGTCGAATCGGGAATCGGGAATCGGGAATCGGGAATCGGGAATCGGGAATCGGGAATCGGGAATCGGGAATCGGGAATCAGGAGTCAGGAGTCAGGAGTCAGGAGTCAGGATAGGATGGGGGCCTCGTGCCAAAGGAAAGGAAAGGGTTCGTCGCATCGCATCTATGTATATTCCCTTCACTATAATGCCACCGCGATTCCTCTGCATTACCCTTTGTTTTTTTTCCGGCCCGATTCGTGGAAGAGCCGCCCGGCGGGCGAATTTGGGCGTATACAGCTGCTTTGCCACCCCGAAATCGATTCAGACTCAGACTCAGACTCAGTAACCAAGAGTGGGTCAGCAGCCAGGCTGGAAATGCTATTCAACCAACTCAATAACTAACCCAATCACCAACCTGCTGCCCTGACAGTCGCTCATTGGTTTTTGATTCTCACAAGTAACTTTTTTAAAACTCACTACTGTCGATCAAACATCACACTAGTGATGTTCTGTGTGAATGCTGCTCAATAGCCAACAGCAGATTGGCTATTGGGTTGGCTATGGAGTTGGTTAAATAGCATTTCTTGTAACCATGCTTATGCCATTTGGAAGCAGCAGCCGTGATGCACAAGGGGGGCAGCACAAGATCGTTGATTCTGCATCGCACGGCCTGGGCGCTACTCTCCTTACTGGAGCAAAGTTGATCCGGGATGGAGGCCCTTGGAAATAATAGAGAGGAGTGTACTATCTTTGCTGCGGTCTTCTTCTTCTCAAAAAAATATTCCATGAAACATATGCCTTGTAGTTGACCGATGCACTCACCATTAAAAGGTGTCACACCTATCGGTGGATGGTGGCACCCGACATGAATCGCACTCAATCCCGAATTTTTGGTGTCAGATCGTCTAGGCTGACTGCAATTCTCCCTTAAATAAATGGTGAATACATTGGAACGTTATTTATGCCATGTGTTGTCTGTTTCACCGAATATTCTCTCCATCTTATCCACTTTTAGGAGGGTATGGTTCTTTTTTTATCCATTTTAAGAGAAATTGTGCACAAGTATGCGAAAGGAAAAGATATATATTTTTTTATCCACTTCTAGGAGGGTATGGGGTTTTTTTATTCATTTTAAGAGATATTGTGCACACGTAAGTGGTTAAACTAGCTGATAAATATGGCTAATGATCAGTTGGCTTTATAGTAATTGAAGGATTTGAAGGATATATATACGTATTAAAGGTAATATTATATAAAACATATAATGCCCATAACACTTTTATGTTGCATTGTTGTTCTTAAGCCCAGATAAAGAATGAAGGTTTTGAATGACTGCCTAAAGCCTAAAGGGCACACAAGTAGTTTATGATTTTTTTTTATTTAATTCTTTTTAATGACCTTAAGAGCTAGCTAAATAAATTTATTGTTAATCCTTATTGACATCAATGTTGCCCTTGAAGAATGAGGGTAGGGTCTATCATTTTTCATCTCTGAAGGCTAGGGCCTATACCTAAAACAAAGGGCATGGCCTAGTTTAACCCCGACCCTATCCTAGCACTATCCTTTTCTTTTTGGTAACACCATTTATAGAAAGAGGCTACAAAATACAAAAGGCTTGAGTGGAAACCCCACCCAGCTGAACCGGGGTCATGTACAGGTCGAGAGTAACACCAGAAGCCCATCTCCCGCCGCGCCGCGACCCGAACAGCTAGGGTAATCCTCCTGGAAGAGCCGCGCCCTTCCAATAGTCCTACCCAAGTTAGCTAGGATGTCGGCAGGTCCAATAGTTTCCTGTTAGACGTGAGACCACCGTGTCGAGGGTAGAGAAAGTGTCATTTGCCGGCAGTCTGTAAGGATGGAGTCGAAAGGTGTATGGGCTTCGAGTTGTTGTATGGTGTGTAGAGAATCCCCTTAAATCCATACCGGGATCTGTGGATACAAAGAATAGACCAAACGAAGGCCAAAAAACGAGCTAATTTTTTCTGCATAATCCACATTAGAGCACAAGACCAAGTAAGCAGCCACGGAAAGTATGTGCCCATAGCTATCGCACAACAAAAACCAATGCCCACCAATCTATTGGCATGATCGACAGAGCCATCAAAATTCAATTTCAGTTCCCCTGGATCTAGAGGAATCCATCGGACCATGATCATGGAAAAACGGCAAGGGGAAGCCATGTGAAAGTCAGCCAACAAAAGCTCTTGATGAAGGGAGAGTATCTATATTGCCGTCGTTGGAGTGCTTTCATACCTTCCTAGAAAAATGGCACAATTGCGAGATTTCCAAATCTGCCAAAAAATCTGAAGCAAAAAGGTCGGGGAAAAAAAAAAGAAGCCTTGTCGGGCAACATTTCTTCCCCATAAGAACCAACAGGAAATCATCTGTGGATAAAACATGAGAATCCTGAGGAATGTTTGCTCTTGCGAAAACCTCCTCTCAAATAGCTGAAGAGTGAGGACAAAGGCAAATAGTATAGTATATATCCTCCACTAGGCACATATTGCAACCCATAAGATGACTTAGACCCCTTTGAGCTAAGAACTGCTTGGATGGAAGAATACCACGCAACAACTTCCAACCAAAACATTGGGCCCTGGGTGAAATAGGGAGCTTCCACAGGAGCTGCCACGGGTTGCAAGCAAATGTCGTCCCTGGTTGCTTCAGTGAAATAGCCTGATCGGCATCTGAGGTAGTCATCATTGTCCAACTCGAATCTCCCCACAAAATGAAATTAGCTGGTGGGTGGTCGAGAATCGGGATCAAAGCTATATGGTCTCACCAAAAGGGAGGAAAAACAGTGGATAGAAGATTCTGATTCCAAATCGGACCCAACGGAGAAGTTCGAAATAGTTGGGAAATGGAAGTGATGGACGCACAAAATGAGGAATCCATACAGATAGGTATCCTGTTGAATGGGGTAGTAGCCGCACATGGGAATTCTCAAGGACTAAAATCTATGGTGGTCCAAACAACCATTATAATATTCTCCTACAGGATCGAAAGGCCTAATTGGATGGCCCTCCAAGCCCAGAAAAGCTTCAGGGGTGAAGGCCAGTGCCAAGGCGTGGAAATTTGACCATACTTAAGAGTACAAAAAGTCCTCCAAGGTGATGTACCAGAGGTTAGGAGTTGAAAACCCCACTTCACCATAAGAGCTACACGAATATGCCGCATCGGGCGGATGCCCAAACCGCCCTCACGCATGGGGGTGCACACTCTGGACCACTTTAAGAGATAAATACCATTAGAAAATTGAGCAGATCCCTATAGGAACATCCTCATTTCCTTATCCAATTTATCTAGGATTCCCTCTGGAACCCACCTGTGAGCAAGTGTGTAGAACGACATAGGAGAGCACCGATTTTAACAACATTAAACGTCCCATGAAGGACAACAAAGAAACCTTTCAGCCTGCTAATTTGGATAGGACATTGGATAAGAGGTATCTGAGATCCACAGTTTTAACCCAGGTAGGGCACACCTAAATAGGTGAAAGGTTCCCGAAGCTTGGAAAAACCTAAGTAGTTCGTGAAGAAGCATTTCATAGCTGGGCTTACACGAGGGCCAAAGATAATAGAAGTTTTTCGCCAAGTTCAGACTTTGGCCCGAGAATTCACTGTAAGAATGAATAAGGTTCATGACCCGAGTAATTTGGATATACGAATTCAGGAAGTCATCTGCATAAGCAAGTAGAGTAGTAGAAGAACCTTTAGGAGTAGGAGTCACACCCTTCAGAAGACCCTTATCGTGCCATATTGCGATTAAGTACTTCAAAACCAAGGATGAAGAGATACAGGGACAGGGGGTCCCCTTATTTTATACTCCGAGAAGCCGAAAACCAAGAGGTGGGGGAACTGTTTAAAAGAATAAGGAAGAAGGGTTCTCGATACAAGCACAAATCCATTGTGTCCACAGCGGGGAAAAACCAAATCGGACCATAACCCTGTAGAGGAAGTCCTATTACATGTGGTCATAAGCTTGAGCCATGTCCAGTTTCAGGGCAATAGTTGTTATAGCTCGTGTGTCCTTAGCGTGGATTTTCTGTATTAATATTAATAAAGATGACTTTGGTTATTGCTTTAATTAGAATACTACTCTGGTATATGATAATACTCATATAATAAAAGGACCCTAGGGAGAACACAGTAGGCCACTGAGGCGCATGGAGGATCCATGCTTGGGAGACCCAGTGGACCAGTTCTGTGTAGACCTAGAACTAGTTCACAGCTTAGGTGATGCCGGTCGCTTCACCGAGAACAAGCTGTTGGCAGGTAGAGGATGTGGTGAAGTCTCCACCACGGGAACGTGGGATTCCCATTCACTTGATCAAGCACGATGATCGTGTTGAACATAAACCAAGACGGTGCACAGTTCAGTGATTCAGACACTAGTGCATAAACCGTCTTACTACTATAGGTAATCTGTCCTTAACCCTGAGGGACCATGTTCACTGGGCCAACCAGTTGTGTGGTGCTTTGATGTGCCAACGTGTGCGGGTCTTCTATAGTCCAATACCACGGTACGTTAGGTTACCCAGCTGGCGCTTGAGTGACATGTAATCCCTACAGGTTATCCGACGTCTAGTGTTGGATGGGTGCGGTTTGATGAGTCAATCTGTCCACACAGTTAACCTAGGCCTGGTGGTTGTCAGTATGACTGACGATGTTCCGGATGCTAGGCATAGCACCGGAAGGTGTGTGGTGTTATAGATGACAAGTCATCAAACCCTAGTCAGATGATCGATCAGGATCTGACGGTGCTCCCCACAGCCCGAGTCGTATCATGGCACCAGTAACAGGAGGGACTAAGGATTATCGGAGTATAGTAGAGAACAGGGTTACGAGGGAGTAACATAAGTTTAGGATCACTAGAGTTCAACTCGTGTCGCACTCTGGGTGGCTACGCGGTTAATCGGATTAGGGCTGATTAACGGAACTTTCGGTGTGTCACCGGAACAGTTAATCAGGGATCCGGTTGGAGCTAGAGATCCCGAACTCTGAAGGTTCCACCCTGTCATTGCATATAGGAATTGTTCCCCGACCTAGTTGGATACGTTGGATGCGAAGTAGCGCGATAGAGCGCAAGCCCGGAGCCAAAGAACCTAATTCACATGTGTTATAGGCCGTAGGGGTATTTTGATAAATACTGAAATATGGCTCAGAACATATTGAATATGGATCTTAAAATGAGCGGAATAATTCCAGGAGCTCATAGGTGCTGATGGAACTCGATTCCGAGTAGCGCACCTCACTCAGTCTCACTTTCAGTTTTCCGCTTTTTGTGAAGGGCGTTTTCGTCCGGACTTCACGATAGACACCCGGAAGACCTAAATCCGATCCCCCCTTGTCCCTATCCACCTAAGGGCCGACCCTAGCCTCCTTGGAGCCATGGGAGACCAGCTCTATAAAGGAAATAGGGAGGGGAGGGCCGGCCCAATGGTTCTACTCCCTCCCCTCCAAAAATCCGACACCTAGTCCTCCTTCTTTGTGGTTTCGGCCAAGGAAAAGAGAGGAAGAAGAAGGGAGAAGGAAGAGGAAGGAAGGAGAAGGAAGAAAGGAGAAAGAGGAGGAGAAAATCTCGTGGCTTGCCATCGTCTTCGCAATGGATTCCTCCGTCGGCTCGTAGTCCCTGCACTCAGAGACGAGATTTTGAGGATTCTTCAATTCGCAAAGGACAAGGTGCTATCCGACAGTTTCCCTTGCGATTCAAGTGCGGTTCTTCATCGTTCCGTAATCTCCGGATCATAGATCCATAAGGTATGATGAATCTAAACACCTAAGTAGATGCATGCATGTCTTCCGTAGATCGTAGTATGCCTCTAGGGTGTCCGCACATATGCTAAGATCATAGATTTGCATGTAGATTGTTTTATGTCACAAATTGTAATGAAACATACACCGTATGATCTTCAGATCTTTCTTTTGCTTCCGCTGCGACTCTGATTAGCGGAACCCAATTCCAATAATTGATATCAGAGCACGATTTGGTGTATGTTTCATGCATGAATTCGTGAAAACATCATATGAATATATGATGGTATATGTTTTCGTTGGGGTTCGGCATAGATCATGCATATGGATTGTGCTATGTATCGTCTTTTTACAGGTACCGCGCTGAATAGTAATCTGTGATTGCATGCATCCGGGGGTCGGACCCCGGATTTTATTTTGCATTGATTATTATTGTGGATTTGTAAGGCTCTAGATGGGCGAGGATAGGGGTTGACCATCCTCGGTTCCCTGGCCATGTTTCTAGGATTGTCTTCTTTACTTTCTAGCGAAATTGTACACGAACGAGCACTTGCTCGAAGCGTGTTAGTTTTTCAGTCACAGGAAGAAGGAGATGATGCTACATCTACGGTTCGGGCAAGCGGTACCATGGCGTGCAAAGAACCGACAAAAGCGTACACATTGGCGATGAAGGGGATCATTGTCAGAGATCGTGCAGAATGGAAGAGTAGGATATCTTGGCTGCACTATTCAGGTTCAGGGGTCGGACCCTGGACTTGATTCAGTTTGGTTGCTTTCTCTGTTGTTTCTCTTTATTCAGTATTTAGAGAACCCCAATGATAATGTGATTATCATTCTTGCTTGTGAGTTTGTCTCTAGATCAGGCTTAGGGTTAGTACTAAAATTATAGATTCATCGGTGTCTCTATATGCTTCTAACACGTGCGAATCCGGTGGCTAGCTAAAAGGAAAGACGGTAACCGCCCTCGTGGTAGTTCAGGTAGCCAAGTACTGTGCACCGAGATAGACACAGTGTTAGATTTGTTTAGTGATAATTAACTAATGTCTCCATAAGAAGTATGATAATCCTAGTGGGATGCCCTTTCCCCACGTGGTCCTAGCGACCAAGTTAGGTTAGGATTTCACTGTGTGATACCCGTTTCTAGATGACGTTTGATGGTAGTATGAACTCATCACGATTTGGTTATGCCACCATTAGGTTGAGGTCCGGTGGAGGTTGTCGGATGTCCCTATTTGGCCAGCATCGAAACCTGTAATGAGATGAGGTCTACTATGACATCAGACATCAAATTGTGAACGAGGCATCATCGTAGTCGGAGTCCTTTCCACGTTGACCTTAGGCTAGGCTCCAGATCTTAGGATTATGGGCAAACTAGTGAAGTATCGGGATCCTTGGAATCTATGTAATGTGATCCTTGCAAGAAAGGCGAAAACTAAGTATTCAAAGTAGGGACTATGATATTTTTCGAGGATACTAATGCTTTGCGGGAGGGTTTGTAATCCTAGTGGGAGCACGGTAGACCAGGGTCTATGTCTAGGAGGTCGTGACCATTCTAGATATGCATAAACCTTATAAAGAAGGGATTTGTAAGAGGTTCCCTCCAAAGGGGAGCCCCTGGCCTCCACAATCAACCGGCTAAGGGTCTGGGTGGGAGGTACGCAGTTTGATATTCCCACCGGGTGAGAGCTGTGTTTCCTTCCATGCTGGTTCGCCTAGTGGTTTCCTTCGGGACATGGAGGATGCCGGTGACAGTGGGTGACGGTTTTATCCTGCACCGCGGGAGCCTATGAACCCCCCTGCCGACACCACCTAGATTTGTGGGAAGCATCCGAAAGCTTGTGTGAAGTCGCTGTTGCTGCGCACGCGGGTCACATAAAGCTGGCCAAAAGGAGACTGGGAGGTCTTTCAGTTTGCCGTGGGTAATTCTGATGAAGACTGGGTCGTAAAAACCCCGTTGGCAAAAGTGGTTGCATGCTCTCACCGAGATGCTGTCTCCAATTCAGGGCCGATAGTCTCAGTGCTCGAGCCCAGGGAATTTAGATTCTTGGATGTCTCCACTTGAGGTGGTGAAGACATAGCGGCTGGAGTAGATATTATCTATTTCTAAATTCCATAAAATAGATTGTAGTAGACCCTAACTATTGCTTTAAACCATTGTTTACAGAAATCATGACCAAGCTCGACCCCCTTGCCTCCATACTTAATGATAACAAACTTACGGGACCAAACTACGAGGACTGGAAGCGTAACCTAATGCTCATCCTAAGGGTTGGCAAACACACAATTGCCCTAAGTACCCCTCAACCGGCCATGCCGGGACCAAGTGCAACTGAGGCCCAGTTAAAGGAATGGAAAGACTGGCTAGATGCTGATGAGATGTGCAAGTACTATATTGTGGCATCCTTGCAGACCGTCCTTCAGAAGCAAGTCGAAGACATGGCCTTTGCTTCAGACATGATGCTCTACCTAAAGGAAATATTCGAGGGTCGTACTCGGGTAACTCGTTACCTGACCATCAAGAAATTGGTGTCCACAAAGATGACAGAGGGGACTTTAGTTCGGGATCATATGTTAAAATTGTTTGGCTATGTGAACGAGCTTGGTTCCTTCGATGTCATCTTGGATGCAGAGATCCAGACCGATATTTTCCTCGCGTCTCTGTCAGGAGCGTTTGAGGGCTTCGTTACCAACTTCAACCTTAACCGGTTGGAGATGTATAACGCAGAGCTTCTAGCAGCGCTCCAGGCGGTAGAGGACGGGATGAAGGCAGGAGCCCAATCCCTGAACGGAGAGCGGAATTCTTCTCTGAAAGCCAAGGACAAGTTTCAGAAAAGGAAGTCTAAGAAGCCTGTGAAGATGGGCCAGGTGCAATTGCAGGTTCCCAAGCAGAATGGTTCGGCGAAGCCCAAAGGAAAATATTTCCGATGCGGTAAGAAGGGGCACTGGAAGGGCGACTGCCGCGCGGCTCCGAAGAAGGCTGAGACAGGTATATCTCAAATCCACATAGTGGAATCCCTAGTAACATCCAGTTGTTTTCCAGTCTCATGGATTGTGGATTCTGGTTCCACTAACCATGCTTGCAATAATTTGCAGGGGTTCAAGGAGACAAGAAAACTGGATGATGGGGAGATAATCCTAAGCATGGGAACTGAGGCCGTGGCAGAGGTTGAAGCAGTTGGAGATGTCATCTTGTAGTTCCTTGATGGAAGAAGTTTATTACTTAGAGACATACTTTATGTACCGTCCTTGAGATGTAATTTAATTTCTGTTTCCTTATTGAATAATGAAGGTTTTTCAGTTTTATTTGATACTTCTGGTGTGTCAATTAAATTGAATGGTTCCTTTGTTTGTGAGGGAAAGATACATAATGGTCTCTATGTAATTAACTCTAATCATAAGCAGGATAACATAACTGAAGCTTGTGTGATTAATTCATCTAAAAGGAAAAATCCCTCAGATAATCCAACACTCCTTTGGCATCTAAGGCTTGGACACATAGCCTCAGACAGGATTCACAGGTTGGTTAAGGTAGGACTCTTAAGTCCAAATGTTTCAGAAAGCCTACCGACGTGTGAGTCTTGCCTGGAAGGCAAGATGACTAAAAGGTCTTTCTGAGCCAAAGGTAGCAGATCTAAGGAGGTATTGGAGTTGGTACATACTGATGTATGTGGGCCCATAAGTGTCCGTGCCATAGGAGGCTTCGAGTATTTCATCACCTTTACGGATGATCACTCGAGGTTTGGATACATATACATAATGCGGCGGAAGTCTGAATCCTTTGATAAGTTCAAGGAGTTTAGAGCTGAAGCAGAAAAGCAGACGGGTAGAAGTATCAAGTCTCTTCGATCGGATCGAGGAGGCGAATACCTATCAGATGAATTTATTGGGTACCTACGTGAGCATGGAATTATATCCCAGTTGACTGCACCAGGGACACCACAACAGAATGAAGTATCTGAGAGGAGAAACCGAACTTTGTTAGACATGGTTCGGACTATGATGAGTTATGCAACATTGCCACCTAGTTTTTGGGGATATTCCCTAGAGACGGCAGTATATACTTTGAACTTTGTTCCATCAAAGTCAGTACCCCTAACTCCTTGGGAGCTGTGGTTGAAGCGAAAGCCAAGCCTACAACACTTTAGGATTTGGGGATGTCTAGCACATGTGCGGAAGGACAAGCAAGATAAGATGGAGTCAAAAACAATAGTATGTCTGTTCGTTGGGTATCCAAATGGGACAAAGGGTGGTTTATTTTATGATCCTGAGGATAGAAAGGTTGTCGTCTCGACGAACACCGTATTCCTGGAGCAGGATTATTTAATAGACCATAAGCCCACCAGTAAAGTAGTTCTTGAAGAATTGCTTGGTACTGATAGGAGTACACAGATAGAAAACGTAGTGGGAGCCGATACCACTAAGATTAACGGTACTGTAGAATCGACTCCTATGGAACCACCGCAGGTTCATTGCAGTAGGAGGACCACAAGTGCTCCTGATAGATACATTGGAGAAGCCTTTATGGTTGATCTAGAGTTTCAGGAAAATGATCCTCTGAACTATGACGAAGCGATGGTATCCACTGACCGTGCAGCATGGCAGGAAGCCATGGAGGCAGAATTGACATCGATGTCCCAAAATTCGGTTTGGACACTTGTAACACCACCTCACAACATTAAACCTGTTGGGTGTAAGTGGGTGTACAAAAGGAAAAGAGGTCCGGATTGTACCGTTGAGACTTACAAAGCTAGACTAGTCGCTAAGGGTTATACCCAGTGAGAAGGGATCGACTATGACGAAACCTTTTCGCCAGTGGCTATGCTTAAGTCTATCCGGATCCTCTTGTCCATTGCAGCCCATTATGATTGGGAGATCTGGCAAATGGACGTCAAGACCGCATTGCTCAACGGGGATTTGGAAGAAGACATCTACATGTCTCAGCCTCCAGGCTTTGTCGCAAAAGGTCAGGAAGGTCTGGTGTGCAAGTTGCAAAGGTCCATTTATGGACTGAAGCAAGCATCCAGAAGTTGGAATATGCGTTTTGATCAGGCTATCCAGTCTTATGGATTTGAACAGAACGTGGATGAACCATGTGTTTATAAAAGGAGCGATAAGACTGCAGTAGTTTTTCTAGTGCTTTACGTGGATGATATCCTACTCATCGGAAACGATGTTGGAGCGTTATCTACAGTGAAGGTGTGGTTATCCTCTCAATTTGACATGAAAGACCTGGGTGAAGCGAGTTATGTTCTGGGGATCAAGGTAACTCGAGATCGCCAGAACAAGATTCTCTCGCTGTCACAGTCAGCCTACATAGATATTATCTTGGTCAGATTCAGTATGCACAACTCCAAGAAGGGACTGGTTCCATTCAGACATGGAATGAAGTTGTCCAAGGATCAGGGTCCTAAGACTCCTGAGGAGAGGGCAGAGATACAGAAGATACCTTATGTTTCGGCAGTAGGGAGTCTGATGTATGCCATGCAGTGCACGAGACCAGATATATACTATGCAGTTGGCATGATGGGCAGGTATCAGTTAAATCCGGGTCCAGGGCACTGGACTGTTGTGAAAAGTATACTCAAGTATCTCCGTAAGATAAGATATTATGAATTAGTTTACTCTTCACAGGAACTGATACCGATTGGATATACGGATTCTGACTTTGCATCAGATCCGGAATCCAGGAGATCGACATCAGGGTTTGTGTTTTCATTAGGAGAAGGAGCTGTCAGTTGGAGGAGCGTGAAGCAGGGATGCATCGCGGATTCGACGACAGAGGCTGAGTACGTTGCGACGTGCGAAGCAGCTAAGGAGGCAGTGTGGCTCAAGAAGTTCCTCACGGACTTAGGATACGTACCGGGAGCTCAAGATCCTATTGTCCTTTACTGTGACAATAGTGGAGCGGTAGCACAATCCAAGGAGCCAAGATATCACCAGAAGAGCAAGCATATCGAGCCGAAATACTATATTATCCGAGACTTGCAGAAGCGAGGGGAGGTTGCAGTGACTCAGGTGGCGTCTGCAGATAACATGGCGGACCCTTTTACAAAGGCGTTACCGACCAAGGCTTTTGAGAAGCACGTGGATGCCATGGGAGTTAAGACTGTTATTCCCCGCTAGGCCAAGTAGGAGATTGTTGTAGCTCGTGTGTCCTTAGTGTGGATTTTCTGTATTAACATTAATACAAATGACTTTGATTATTGCTTTAATTAGAATACTACTCTGGTATATGATAATACTCATATAATAAAAGGACCTTAGGGAACATAGTAAGCCACTGAAGCGCATAGAGGATCCATGCTTGGGAGACCTAGTGGACCAGTTCTGTGTAGACCTAGAACTAGTTCACAGCTTAGGTGATGCCGGTCGCTTCATTGAGAACAAGCTGTTGGCAGGTAGAGGATGTGGTGAAGTCTCCACCACAGGAACGTGGGATTCCCATTCACCTGACCAAGCACGATGATCGTGTTGAACAGGAACCAAGACGGTGCACAGTTCAGTGATTCAGACACTGGTGCATAAACCGTCTTACTACTATAGATAATCTGTCCTTAACCCTGAGGGACCATGTTCACTGGGCCAACCAGTTGTGTGGTGCTTTGATGTGCCAACGTGTGTGGGCCTTACATAGTCCAATACCACGGTACGTTGGGTTACCCGGCTGGCGCTTGAGTGACATGTAATCCCTACAGATTATCCGACGTCCAGTGTTGGATGGGTGCGGTTTGATGAGTCAATCTGTCCACAGAGTTAACCTAGGCCTGGTGGTTGTCAGTATGACTGACGAATTTCCGGATGCTAGGCATAGCACCGGAAGGTGTGTGGTGTTATAGATAACAAGTCATCAAACCCTAGTCAGATGATCGATCGGGATCTGATGGTGCTCCCCACTGCCCGAGTCGTATCATGGCACCAGTAACAGGAGGGACTAAGGATTATCGGAGTATAGTAGAGAACAGGGTTACGAGGGAGTAACATAAGTTTAGGATCACTAGAGTTCAACTCGCGTCGCACTCTGGGTGGCTACGCGGGTTAATCGAATTAGGGCTGATTAACGGAACTTTCGGTGTGTCACCGGAACAGTTAATCAGGGATCCGGTTGGAGCTAGAGATCCCGAACCCTGAAGGTTCCACCCTGTCGTTGCACATAGGAATTGTTCCCCGACCTAGTTGGATACGTTGGATGCGAAGTAGCGCGATAGAGCGCAAGCCCGGAGCCAAAGAACCTAATTCACATGTGTTACGGGCCGTAGGGGTATTTTGGTAAATACTGAAATATGGCTCAGAACATATTGAATATGGATCTTAAAATGAGCGGAATAATTCCAGGAGCTCACAGGCACTAATGGAACTCGATTCCGAGTAGCGCACCTCACTCAGTCTCACTTTCAGTTTTCCGCTTTTTGTGAAGGGCGTTTTCGTCCGGACTTCACGATAGACACCCGGAAGACCTAAATCCGATCCCCCCTTGTCCCTATCCACCTAAGGGCCGACCCTAGCCTCCTTGGAGCCATGGGAGACCAGCTCTATAAAGGAAATAGGGAGGGGAGGGCCGGCCCAATGGTTCTACTCCCTCCCCTCCAAAAATCCGACCCCTAGTCCTCCTTCTTTGTGGTTTCGGCCAAGGAAAAGAGAGGAAGAAGAAGGGAGAAGGAAGAGGAAGGAAGGAGAAGGAAGAAAGGAGAAAGAGGAGGAGAAAATCTCGTGGCTTGCCATCGTCTTCGCAATGGATTCCTCCGTCGGCTCGTAGTCCCTGCACTCAGAGACGGGATTTTGAGGATTCTTCAATTCACAAAGGACAAGGTGCTATCCGACAGTTTCCCTTACGATTCAAGTGCGGTTCTTCATCGTTCCGTAATCTCCGGATCATAGATCCATAAGATATGATGAATCTAAACACCTAAGTAGATGCATGCATGTCTTCCGTAGATCGTAGTATGCCTCTAGGGTGTCCGCACATATGCTAAGATCATAGATTTACATGTAGATTGTTTTATGTCACGAATTGTAATGAAACATACACCGTATGATTTTCAGATCTTTATTTTGCTTCTGCTACGACTCTGATTAGCGGAACCCAATTCCAACAATAGTATCAAAATTCCAAGAATCAGGCCACATGGAATGCAGAGCCTCTTGAGCCAACAAGATAGGTCAGCAATGTCCCTCCCCCAAAGGAAAGCCATTCAAGAAAAGTAGAAGGCTACTTTATGGTGAAGTGATCCTAACATAGGTACTGATGTCATAAACCGCTGCGGAAGCTGTTAGATATGATTGTATTAGTTTTTTAAAATGGATTTTGATCTTTAAAGATTTAGTTCTGTTTCCTCCTTAGAAATGAAGTTTTAGACAGCACCGCTGGTGTGTATCTTAAACTGAATAGATAGCTTCATTGCTAGAGGAATATATCAAAATAATCTCTTTGTATTTAATCATAATTCGGAAATAGATTTCATGACAGCTGCAACATCTAATTGAAATTCATCTAAATCCTTTGTAGAAGCTATCTGATTTGTGACCCCTCTAATTTAGATATTTTGCCTCAGATAAATTCAGAGGTAACAGAAGATCGAGTTTCTGTTCACAGATTCATCAGAGATCCTTCTAACCTATGAGTGTTATCTGGAAGGCTAAATAACTAAAAAGGCCACTAAGGTATTGGTGTTAGTTATTTTTGACATCTATGGTTCCAAGAGCGTCCAGACAATAGGTATCTCTTCGATTTAATAAAAGGAACGAGAACCTATCACATGGGTTCCATAGGATCTTGAGGAAGCATGGGATTATCTCCTAGTTAAATGCTCTAAGGATGAATCATCAGAATGAAATCTCCGAGAGAAGGAATCAGACTCTGTTTGACATGATCCATATAAAAATGAATATTGTTAGGTGTACTACCCACCTTCTGGTGGGGTTGTATCTTAAAATAGTAGCTTATATCTGAAACTATCTCTCATCTAGATCATTGCCTCAGACCTATAAAGAGCTATGGTCTAAGCGAAAGTTGATACTATAGTCTTTCGATGTTAGGATTGATGTGTTCTAAGCTTGTAAAACTTTATGTTTTGGTCTAATAAAGATTGATAGTTATTATATGAGATGCATATAGGTGCGTAACATAGTTACGTGTTCTTTTGAGAACAGAGAGCCATGGTTATATGGTAGTCCACTGAGTTGAAGACTGAGTGGATTGGTCCCATATAATCTAAATCAGTTCACAGCTATGATCAGGTTGGTCGCCTCATCATGTTAAGCTGTTGGCGATGACAGTTCATGGGATGTCTTCACCATGGTCATCACCAGGCACAGTGTCTGTGGCTGAACGAAACTAACACGATGTATAGATCAGTGAGCAGACACTGGTACACTAAGCCGTGTTTCTGCTTAGGGTAAAACGGTCCAAAACCCTGAGGAACCACATCTGATGGACTAACCAGTTGCGTGGTGCTTTGACGCACCAATGTGTAAGGATCCGTATGCAGTGATCCAAAACTACGGTGCACTGGGTTACCCGGCTGGCGTTGCATTAGCGTGTCACTCCTGCAGGCCATCCACACCCCTGAAGGGAGGTGCGTTCCTTGGTGTGACTTACACTGTACCAAACCCAGGCCTGGTGGTCACCAGTTTGACTGTTGACCGAGTTCGATTACTCGACGGGATAATCAGAGGTACGATATATAGGTCAACCTGGAAGGAACCAAGTCATATGATCATTCGAGTCTGACGGTAGTCTCCACCGCTCGAAGTGAATCATGGCATCAAGTGGAGGGACAACGGGTTTACCACTACTAAGCGGAGAGCAGGGGTATGATGTGGGTGCAAATTTTGGCAAGAAGTCTGCAAACAGCGGGACCCACCGGCCCTGCCTGGTGGGACCCCGAAGACAACAGCGGGACCCACCGACCCTGCCTGGTGGGCCCCTGAGTACCACAGCGGGACCCACCGGCCCCGCCTGGTGGGCCCCCGAGTACTACAGCAGGACCCACCGGCCCTGCCTGGTGGGCCCCCGAGTACCACAGCGGGACCCACCGGCCCTGCCTGGTGGGCCCCCGAGTACCACAGCGGGACCCACCAGCCCTGCCTGGTGGGCCCCCTAAGACAGTAGCGGGGCCCGCCAGCTTTACCTGGAGAATCCCCAGATACTGCAGCAGAAACCGCCATTTAACCCAGAATTCCCACCAGAGAATCCTATAAATAGCATAGCCTTCGAATGTAAAAGGAGATCCAAAAATTCTGATTTCTACTCTGAGATCTGACTTTCAGAACCAGAGCTCTGGGATTTTCAACTTCTGATCTACCATCTCTCTTTGATCTTCTTTTCTCCTTAGAAGAGATCATAGGATTTTTAGTGACACTCGGCCTGTCGAGGTCACTTCAACTGAAGTGTTAGTGAATTCGGGTTGCTCCCTATAGCACAGAGACGTAGGCTTCGGCTGAACTCCGAGATCACATCTCATGTGTCAATATTATCTCTGATTGCATCTTTCTGTTTACATATCAAAGGCTTCTACTTCAATCAACAGATCGACCAATGATCTTCGACGTCAACTTCAACTTCGATTGACTGGTGCTGCGAAGGTCTTCGGGTCGGCACGAAGATTTTCCCCCACATATGATGGAGAACATAGTAAGTCTGGGTGAATTGGAGTGCAGCCTACGTCGCACTCTGGGTGGATATGCAGGTTAACTCGAGCTTAGAGGATCGATGGTACACTCGGGTAGTGTGTCGATCGAGCTTGAGTTGGAAGCCATGAACCCCGGTCCCTGAAGGTTCCACCTTATCAACATTATGTACGGTTCTTGAACTATCTCCTCGGAACACCATAAGCACTAAGAGGAAGAAAGAAGAAAACGCTCTGTGTGTGCTTAGCACTAGAGCACGGTAGATGCGTAACTACATGCGAGTACTAAGGGTTATGTCCGAGACTAGTACAGAGGTGCACGTAGTAATCCCTATCCATAAGTGAACTTCGCTGCATAGGTGAAATGCACCGGGATGTGCTGCGAGTTGACTAGTTGACTTTGCTAGAGGTACCCTTTGGTGGCCTCAATTAATAGTAGGTAACTAGTAGAAATCACTTAAGAAATGGCCGCTAGGTATCGCACGCTAGAAATGGTCAAAATGAGGCGTCAGGGCGTTTTGGTAAAAACCTCACTCTGCCGGACCTCACTCTTGGCTAGCAGTGGGAGACCTTGCTAGGGCCGGCCCTATGTTGTAGGGATGAGAATCCCTCATCTATAGGGCCAGCCATATAGATAGGGATAGGGCTTTGAAACGGATAAAGTCGAGCCCTGAAAAGTGGGAAAACGGATAAATACAAGGAGAGATAAAAGGGTGAGATTGGAGAGATAATTGTGGGAGGTCTTTATCCCCTTGGATCCTTATCCAAGGGGGTAGGCCGGCCGTATATAAAGGGGCATATGGGGCCAGCCATATGTGTGGCAAAAACCGAACCCCCTCCCCTCTAATCTCTCTAGTTCTCTCCCTAATCCATATCCCGTTTCCCGTTTGCAACTTCGTCTTCCTCGCGTGGAGTTCTGAAGAAGGAGAAGAGTCGTTCTTCGGAGGCACTCAAAGATCCGAGAGCGACGTTTCGTGCATCGTGTGAGATTGGGTGAACAAAGAAGACAATTTTCCGCGGTTAAACGATCCGTACGAAAGGTATGTGTAATCTAACATGTAGATCTATCTAGTATTATGATTTGCATGCATGCTAGTTAATCATTACGCTAGATTGCCGTTAGGGTGTTCGATTCACGTGCATACACATGCACACATATGTAGATTAGTTTCGATGAAAGTTTAAATCGTGTAACGTGCACCATGAACGGTCTTTCGACCACAAAATCGTTTCCGCTGCGAGCCTCTACCATGGATTAATTTCCAACAATTGGTATCAGAGCCGTATTAGTGATGTGCATTTCACGATTTTTCATGAAACCAACATGTGTGCGCATGATGAATGCGCAAATTCATCGGGGTTCTTACGCTTAGATCATGTATATGTATAGATTGTGCTTGTTCTATTAATCATTCTTGCAGGGCGCCGCTATAAAAAATCTAGATCTATGTTTTGTGCTTGCCACCGGGGGTCGGACCCTGAGTTAGCCAATGTCTGGATTTGCTCTCTGTGTGTGAATATGTAATTGAGCCATAGATTGGGCGAGTGATGGGGTTAGACCATCCTCGGTTCCCATGGCCTTTTTCCTAGGTGTGTTTTCTTTTCTTTTTAGGAAATTGTGTACGAGCGAGCACTTGCTCGAAGCATACTAGATTTTTTCGGTTACAGATTGAGAAGAAAGATGTGCCAAAGAAATCCACCATCGGGAGCGTAAGCGGAACCCTGGAGGATGAAGACGATCCGGCAAAGTGTTCACGACACGACGGAGGAGCCGGACCGAGGGACCTTACGAAGAAAACTAGAGGCCTGCGCTGTGCTAATTAGGTTCAGGGGTCGGACCCTGAACTTAATTCAGTCTTTATGGTTGCTTTCTTTATTAGTTCTTTATGCTTTATATCGAACCCCGATGAGATAATGTGATTATCAGTTTTCAGAGGGATGCCTTTCCCCTCCGGTCCAAGCGACTGTTTGAGGATAGGATCCCGCTAGATGATGCCTATTATTTAGTTAACTTTTGATGTTAGTGGGATCCCATCA
The DNA here is from genome assembly GCA_947650365.1 of Chamaelirium japonicum. Taxonomy (NCBI): domain Eukaryota; kingdom Viridiplantae; phylum Streptophyta; class Magnoliopsida; order Liliales; family Melanthiaceae; genus Chamaelirium; species Chamaelirium japonicum. Next base: position 65,357,550 of record OX393560.1, read on the forward strand.
CATATGGTTATGCCACCATTAGGTTAGCACCCGACTAGTCGGGTGTGCCTATTTGACCAGCATCGAAATCAAAGATGAGATGGAGATCCATTGAACATCAATTGTCAAATTTATAAGCGAGGTGCCATGACTAGTGGGAGTCCTTTCCAGTGAATCAGACTCTAGGATTAGCTCCAGAGCATTAGCGTGATAACCAATTTTGCAGAGCATCGATATTCTCGGAATATGTAATGTGACCCTTGAATGGAGAAATCCACTTGAGGCAGGGACTATGATATTCCGAGAATGATTAATGCTAGGCGAAGGGCTTGAACGCTAGTGGGAGCATGGTGTGACCAGGGTCTAGTATATAGGAGGTCGCTACCTTTGCATTTGCATAAATTTATACTCGCAAAATAACCCTCATATATAATAAGGGATTCAAGAGAGGACTCTTTTGAGATCCCCTGGCCTCCACGGCCAATCGCTTCGTGTTAGGGTGGAGAGGCGTAACTCAACATCCCCTAGGATGGGGGTTGTGTCATTCCATGCCAAATCACTTAGTGATCTCTCTTTAGATATGGTAATTACGGGGTGAGGAGAGAAGGGCTTTTCATCCCACCCTAGTGGGGGCCGCATGAACTCCAGTGTCGTATTTACCTAGGCTCGTGGGTAAGCATCCAAAGTACACGTGAGACATTCGTTGCTCAGACAATGGGGATCACGTGGTACAGGCCGAAAGATAACCATGGTCCATCAAAGTCCTTAGTTGGCAGATTTGGATAGAGTTAAGGAAAAGGCCCTTGTAAGTGGATTGACGCTGTATGATGCCCCCTAGGGCAGGTACAGTCGATTCTGAGATCTTACATACATGGTTAATTAATCCATAGAAATGGCTTTGCTTGAGGGTAGCGTTGACATATGGATATAATTGGCTTGTTTTAAAAAACCATAAAATAAGTTTTCATGCATTCTCATTAATCAATCTTTTATTTACAGATAACCACGTTAGACCCCCTGTCCGCTATCCTAAATGACCACAAACTTACCGGTCCCAACTATGAGGACTGGAAGCGCAACCTGTACTTGATCTTGAGGATTGGTAAACATATGACAGCCCTGAATGACCCTGAGCCAGATTTGCTAGAACCCGATGCCACAGAGGCACAGTTAAAGGCTTTCACTGACTGGAAGGAATCTAATGAAATATGTAAATGCTATATAATAGCATCCTTGCAAACAACTCTACAGAAGCAAGTCGAGGAGATGCCCGACGCTTCTGACATGATGTTGTATCTGAAGGAGATGGTTGAAGGTCACAATCGCGTTACGCGATACCTTACCATCAAGAAATTCGTCGGCACTAAGATGTCCAATGGGACGCTGGTTCGGGAACACATGATGAAAATGCTTGGGTTCCAGAATGAACTAGCGACCATGGACATTGTGCTAGATGGCGAGGTGATGACAGACATCTTCCTCTCGTCATTGTCTGGAGCCTTTGAAGGCTTTGTCACCAACTTTAATTTGAACAAGTTGGCTATGACAAATGCAGAACTTCTGGGAGCTCTCTAGGCAGCTGATGATGGCTTCAAGTAGAAGGGCGAAGCACTTCACGTGCAAAGCAGATCCTTCAACAAGTCTGGTAAACCTCAGGGCAAGAAACATAAGAAGAAACCTAAGTCAGTGCCTGTGCAGGACTCTGCTGGGGCCTCTGGGTCTGGAGAATCAAAGAAACCGGGCACAAAGTGTTTTCGGTATGGCCAGAAGGGTCATTGGAAGAAGAACTGCAAGAAGCCTCAGAATGCTGATGAAGGTAATCTACAGCTCTTAGTTGTTGAATCATTTTTTTCAAGTAATAGTACTTTTGCTAGTTGGATTGTGGATTCAGGATCCACTAACCATGCCTGTAACTCTCTTCAGGGGTTTCGAAAAAGTAGAAGATTGCTTGATGGAGAGGTGACCTTGAGCATGGGAACTGAGGTCGTGGCTGCTGCTGAAGCTATTGGAGACGTTAATCTTAGTTTTTCGAATAATAAGACTTTGACTCTTAGAGATGTTTTTTATGTACCGTCCTTGAGACGTAACTTTATTTCTGTTTCTTCTTTAATTAATGAAGGTTATTTAGTTTATTTTGATGCTTCTGGTGTGTCGTTTAAGCTGAATGGAACTTTTATAATAAGAGGAATGGTTCAGAATCATCTCTATGTTGTCAGTCCTAAATTTGAAAAAGATAATATAATAACTTCAGTATTTAATATTAATTAATTTAAGCGTAAGAAACCTTCAGAAAATTTAACCCAACTGTGGCACTTATGACTTGGGCATATTGGCTTAGACAGGATCCATAGGATGGTGAAGGCCGGGCTTCTGAAAACAGATCCTATGGAGATCCTTCCCACCTGTGAATCCTGCCTGGAAGGCAAGATGACCAAAAGGGACTTTAAAGGCAAAGGAGTAAGAGCTACTGAGGTATTGAAGTTAATCTATTCAGATGTGTGTAGACCCATGAGCGTCAAGGCGATAGGAGGCCGAGTACTTCATCACTTTTATTGATGATTACTCAAGATATGGTTATATTTACCTAATGCAATAGAAGTCGGAATCCTTTGACATGTTCAAAGAGTTCAGGGCTGAAGTAGAAAAGCAGACAATCAAATATATAAAAACCCTTCGATCTGATCGAGGAGGTGAGTACCTATCTGACGAGTTCCTTGGGTATATGGTGGAGCATAGGATTAAATCTTAATTTACTGCTCCAGGGCACAACAGAATGGATTTTCTGAGAGAAGGAATCGAACCTTGTTAGACATGGTTCGTAGCATGATGAGTTACGCCAGTTTACCAATGACCTTTTGAGGATATGCCCTACAAACAGCAGTTTATATTCTGAACCACGTTCCGTCTAAGTCAGTATCTCAGACCCCTAGAGAGTTGTGGTCAAGGAACAAACCGAAACTATAACATTTCAGAATATGGGGATGTCTTGCACATGTGCAGAAGGATAAGAGGGATAAGATGGAACTGAAGTCCAAAGTATGTACAGGTTTTTCCCTCGCTCTCCAGAGCGAGCCTTCCCCTCCTCCCTTCCCCCTCACCCCCTGGGGTTGAGTCCTTCCCCCCCGCCCTCTCCCCTCCGTCCCTTCAAACCCTAACCCATTCTCTGCCCCCCGCCCTCCCCTTTTTGGGCTCATCCACCCATGGCGACGCTAGAGCTTGAGGACATACTGCAAAAATTCAAAGATTGCTGGATCGACGGCCTTCGGCGACAATGAAAAGAGGAAGGACGGGGCTGTAGAAGCCTCGCTCATAGGTAAGGTCCTATCAGATAAGCCTACCAAAGCTGCTTTCCTCAAATAATCCCTGCAAAAAGCATGGTCGGCTATGGGGACGGTTAAGGTCTCGGAATTCTACGATTCATCCTTCCTCCTCGAATTTGACTCCCCGCAAAACTTGGAGAAAGTGTGGAGGCAGGGCCCGTGGTGTTTTAACAGAGATGCGGTTATCCTCTCTAGATGTGTTCATCATCTCCAACCCCATGAGTACTCTTTCGATGAGCTTGAGATCTGGGTCCAAGCCTTCAAGATCCCCAGGGGCTACATGACCAGGGAGTCGGTGCAAACCATAGCTAAAGAGATCGGCCTGCTTAGGCCTCTGGAGGTAGGGGTGGAGAAGCAATGGACTACCTTTGCGAGGTTCAAGGTCCGCATCAACGTACACAAACCTCTCATTGAGAAAGTCGTAGTAGACCTCAAGAATGATGGGAAAGCCATTGAGATCTGGCTGAAGTACGAGAGGCTGCCAAGGTATTGCGATACCTGTGGGTTACTGGGGCATACCAGCCGCAGCTGTTCCTTGAGAGACGGGGCTCTCTTTCACCTTGGGAAAGGTAATATTGAAGAACAAACGCGTAGGGAATTGGAGGCCATCTTGATCTCGAGGTACAAAGAATCTCTATTCGCCCCAAACGCTCTCCGCCCCAAGCGGACCTTTGTCTAAAACTCCACACTATCGGGAGAAGACTCAGATGATGGATCGTCTTCGTCGGCCTTCAGATCATCATCCCAACCCCATCCCACCGGCGACTCACCCACCCCGATCAAGCACGACGGCAAAACTAGGGCTGACGTGGCAACCCTTGCTAGTCAATTAGGAAAGAAGGAAGGAATCGGCAGTCCACATATTTGGACGAATCTGGTGGGCGAATCCAGCTCCTCCCCTAAATCAGGTGATGGAATAGGCAAGAAGACTGTGAGTTGCCATGCAGAGAAGGACGCCCCAATGGAAGGTACTGACTGCGTGATAGAGGCTAGGACGGAATCCCTACTCTTGAGAACTCCTAGGATTCTTTCCCGCCAACCACGGAAGAGGGGCCCAGCCAAGAAACGGCTACACCCTGATTCAAAGCTCGCAAGTAAAAGGAGAAGATCCCCAGAGTTGGAGTTTATCAAAGAGAGGCCCCTTGCTCCGAAAAAACTCAAACATCTACCCCCCTATGAAGGTAACATTTTCTCCCACGATATAAACTCCAAGGTGGCAATGGCTGATGAGTCATTGCCACTGGACAAATGAAACTGCTAAGCTGGAATTGTAGGGGTCTGGGGAGTTCCCCTGCAATCCAAGGCCTGAAGAATCTCCTCGGCAGGTCCAAGCCGGATGTTTTGTTCCTGTCTGAAACTAAATGTTCCCTCAGCAAGATGCAAGCTATTCAGGAATTCCTAAATTTTGGTTACTATTTCGACGTCCCAGCGGTCGGCCAAGCAGAGGGCCTCTGTCTGGCGTGGTCGAACCAGATCTCGATTAAAGTGATCAACAGCTGCGAGAATTTTATAATTGCGGAAGTCAACCAACATCCCCAGACATGGATGCTTATTGGCTTCTACGGACACCCCCAAAGGCAATTTCGCCCGGCGGTCTGGGAGCGGGTCTATCAAGCAGTGGCTCCCCTCAACCTCCCACTCTGTATTTTCGGGGACTTCAACGATTTGCTCTCGGCAACCGATCGAGATGGAGGATCCCCAGTCACCCCGGATAACTGCAAAAATCTGAAAGAATTCTCGAACAATCTAGGTCTTATAGACCTCGGGTTTCAAGGCCCAGCTTTTACTTGGGCAAACTATCGGGATTACCCGAGCTTCATTCGGGAGAGATTGGATAGGGCCATGGTCAGTACAGATTGGAGGCTCAGGTATCCTCGTGCGGGGGTCTGGCATCTACCAAGACTTGGGAGCGATCACTCTCCCATCCTCCTGGATCTCTATCCGGCGCCAGTTAGAAAAGATAAGATATTCAGGTTTGAAGAATTCTGGGGCTCGGACCCGGAGTTCATCCCGACAATTAAAGAGGCATGGTGTAGTCTGCCTCCCAATGCAAATCTCTCTGATTTTGACAAGAACTGTAAGAAGGTGGCACGAGCCTTTCTAGATTGGAGTAGGAGGACTTTTGGAGTTATCAAGTCCAAGCTGGGCACGGTGGAATCGAACTTAGCCCATATTCAAAATATGGATCCCTCGGAGGAGAGGCTAGCGGCAGAATCTAGACTGAGACAAAAGCATCAGTACCTCCTTGACCTTGAGGCGACTTACTGGAGGCAACGGTCGAAAAATCATTGGCTCACAAGCGGAGATAGGAATACCAAGTTTCATCATTTGGCTGTTCTTAATCGGAGAAGACGTAATCGTATCTCAGGTATCTTGACCTCCCAGAATACCTGGACTTCTAACCCAGTTGATATCAAAGGGGATTTTGTTAATTACTTCAAGGATCTCTTTGCTTCTTCTTTACCCACGGTTGCTGATCTACAAAACTTTGGTTTTGCTAGTATTATTTCCAGCGAGGAAAATGATTGGCTGACATCTATTCCCGAACTAGAGGAGATCAAGCGTGTCATCTTTGCTATGAATAACCTCAAGGCCCCGGGACCGGATGGGTTAACGGCGGGCTTCTTCAAGAAAGGGTGGGCGGTGGTAGGGTCTGATCTCGTCAAGGCTGTTCAAAACTTCTTCATCACCAAGGCCCTTCCGTCTCATCTAAATGCTACATTCTTAGCCCTCATCCCCAAAAAGACAGCAGCTCAGGATTTCCGTCCCATCAGTCTGTGCAACGTGATCTACAAAGTTTGTGCCAAAATTATCGCTAATAGGCTAAAGAGATTCATTCCTCGTTGCATCTCCACTACCCAGAGTGCTTTCGTCAAACATAACTGATAACAGTATTATTGCCCATGAAGTTCTAGCCCATATCAAGAAAACCACAGGCAGTAGAGGCTATTTTGCTCTTAAACTCGACATGGCTAAGGCTTACGATAGAGTGGAGTGGTCCTTCCTCATGCAGGTCCTGAATGATCTGGGTTTCTCCAGGAGCTTTAGATCGTTAATCCTCGCCTGTATATCGGGAGTGTCTTACTCAGTTCTTATCAACGGAGCACCAGAAGGCCATATCACAGCTCATCGGGGGCTGCGTCAAGGCTGTCCTCTCTCACCTTATTTGTTTCTTCTGTGCTCTGAGGGCCTCTCTTGTCTGATTCAGGACGCTGAAAACCGCAAGCTCATTCATGGCATACGCATTGGTAAGCAAGGACTCACTGTCTCTCATCTATTTTATCCTGACGATATTTTCATCTTTGGCAGAGCAACAGACCAGGAAATAAACTCTATTAATATTATATTGGACCAGTACTGCGACTGGTCGGGCCAACTGGTTAACTTCAATAAATCCAGGATCACCTTCTCTCGTAATGTCGCCAGAACCCGTCGAGAAGCTATTGCTTCCAGCATAGGTGTCCACATCATGTCTCAGGAAGAGCTGTACCTGCGTTCTCCCCTCTTTTATGGCAGATCCAAAATCAAAGCATTCTCCTTCATTGAAGATAGATTCAAATCCAAACTCAAAGGATGGAAGGCTAAGACCCTCTCGCACGCAGGTAGAACTATTCTCCTGAAGTCGTCTCTTTCTTCAATCCCGAATTACTTTATGTCTTCTGTGATCATACCGCAAACGGTCATCAATAAGTTGCACGCCATTCAGAGAGATTTCTGGTGGGGGTTTGATCCCAATAAACATCATCTCTATCTACTGGGATGGAACAAGATGTTCCAGCCCAAATCGGAAGGGGGGTTGGGTATCCGGGACCTTGCAAAGGTCAATCAAGCTATGATCATGAAATTGGCCTGGACCTTCGTGTCACACCCCGAACGTTTGTGGGTCCAGATCCTGTCTAAGAAGTACGGAACCCATTCAAATTTCTGGATCCTCAATGCTAAGAAGGGAGCATCCCAAGTTTGGCAGAGCCTCCTCAAGGGTCGTGACCTCATCCGGCCATTCACATGCTGGAACGTGGGCGACGGGCAGTCCATCAACCTGGCGGGGGACCAGTGGATCCCCAGATTACCTGGGTTTGCTATCCGGAGCGACGTGCTCGAGAGATTTAAGCTACCTGTCTCTGAGTTTATTGACCATGTTTCCCGTAATTGGCAAACTGAGAAACTTCTGGAGTGCGGTCTGGGGGCACTGGAAGTCAATGCCATCCTCACTATCCATCTAGCTGCCGAGCCGGAACCTGATCGCCTCATTTGGACACCATCATCTACAGGTCAGTTCAATCTGAAATCAGCATATTGGGCTATTTTTTCTCGCAGCAATGAAGCCTCCTCCTCGAGTTCTATCGTCAAATTTGACTGGAACAGACTATGGAAAACTAAGGGTTGTCTCCCTAAGGCGATCATGTTCGTTTGGCGAGCTCTTCGGGGGTGCATTCCAACCCTTAAAAACCTGGCTATTCGATTACCTTACATCGACCATAAGTGTACGCTCTGCTCCAGTGCAGACGAGTCAATTGAGCACATCCTATTCCAATGCTCCTTTGCCCGGGCAGTGTGGTTCGGCTCTCATCTTCACATTAACACGGAGGGATGCAACAACACTCTTCCCCAATGGATTGAGCTTCTACTTCGGTTGGATAAGTCTCAGGAATTAGCCTTCAGCTACGGCTCTCTCCTTCTGTGGAACATCTGGAAAGCCAGGAACTACTGGATCTTCGAAAGAGTGCCTCCAAACCCACACAATATCCTTATTGCCTCCAACGTCCTTTTCCAGCAGCTCCAATCCACCCGTTACAAAGATTTAAAGTTGCACCCCTCCCACTGGCTTCCGCCAGACCCGGGTGTACTAAAGGTCAATGTAGACGGGGCTTTGAACCAAACAATGGTGGCTACTGGTATTATCATTCGGGATTGTGCGGGAGCACACGTGTACTCCGCGAGCGCCATCTCTCACGCCTGTGAGGCCATAGAAATTGAGGCTAGATCTATCCTACACGGGTTGCAAGCTCTTAAAAGAGCCGCTGCTTCCTCTGTAATTGTGGAGGGGGACAATCAAGTCCTCATTCACCTCCTGTCGGATGGGGATCTATCCCCTCCATGGCGGATACAGACCATTGTATCTGACTGCAGGTTGTTATCTTCGGGATTCTCCCGGTGTGTTTTTTCCCATGTTTGAAGGATCCATAATAGCTGCGCAGATCAACTGGCAAAGCATGCCCTTCAGGTAAAAGCGACTTTTTCGTCTTTCCCTACCCCTCCCTGTATCGCCCCCCTCGTTCAAGCTGACGTAGACTCGATTAATAACTGTAACCAGAATCCTGAATTTTGGGCTGGGGCGCCATGAATAGAACCCCCGTAGTTCCTACCAAAAAAAAAAAGTCCAAAGTATGTTTGTTTGTAGGGTATTCTAAGGAGACTAAAGGTGGTCTATTCTATGATCCTAAGGAAAAGAAGGTGATCGTTTCTACGAACGCCTATTTCCTAGAATGGGATTATATTCTGGACCACAAACCTACTAGTAAGGTAGTTCTGGATGAGCTACTAGGTACTAGATCAGAGAGCGCATCCGAAAGCATAGTGGGAGCTGACATCACAGACACTAATATACCAGATACTGTAGAACCTATTAATCCTGTAACACAACCACCACCTCATCGCAGTGGGAGGAACATAAGAGCTCCTGACAGATACTATGGAGAAACCTTATTGGTTGATCCAGAGGGTCAGGAGGATGACCCACTAAGCTACGATGAGGCAGCGGGAGCTTCTGACGGCTCTGACTGGCAAAAGGTTATGGAGGCAGAAATTACATCAATGACCCATAACGCTGTCTGGACTCTTGTTACACCGTCATCCAATATTAAACCTATTGGGTGCAAGTGGGTGTATAAGAAGAAGAGAGGATCCGATGGTACAATTGAGACTTATAAAGCTAGATTAGTTGCCAAGGGTTATACCCAGAGAGAAGGAATCGAGTTTGACGAAACCTTCTCGCCGGTAGCTATGATAAAATCTATTCGGATCCTCCTATCCATTGCAGCCCATTGCAACTGGGAGATCTGGCAAATGGATGTCAAGACTGCATTCCTCAATGGAAATTTGGAAGAAGACATTTATATGATGCAGCCACCAGGTTTTGAGTCAGAGGGTCAGGAACATCTAGTTTGCAAGTTGCAGAAGTCCATTTATGGACTAAAGCAAGCATCTAGAAGTTGGAACATCCATTTTGATCAAGCAATCCAGTCATATGGATTTACTCAAAACGAGGATGAACCATGTGTATATAAGAGGAGTGATAAGACTACAATGGTATATTTGATACTTTACATAGACGATATTCTACTCATTGGAAATAATGTTGGAACATTGTCAACGGTAAAGGTCTGGTTATCAACACAGTTCGATATGAAAGACCTAGGTGAAACGAGTTATGTTTTGGGGATCAAGGTAACACGTGATCGCCAGAACAAGATTCTCTCGCTGTCACAGGCTGCGTATATAGATAAGGTTATGGCTAGGTTTGACATGCAAAACTCCAAGAAGGGTTTTGTGCCATTTAAACATGGCATAAAACTGTCTAAGGATCAATGTCCTAAGACACCTGAGGAGAAAGCAGAAATGCAGAAGATACTATATGCTTCGGCATTAGGTAGTCTAATGTATGCTATGCACTGTACAAGGCCAGATATCTGTTTCGCAGTAGGCATGATGGGTCGGTTTCAGTCGAATCCGGGTCCAGATCACTGGACAGCAGTGAAGTGTATACTCAAGTACCTTCATAGAACAAAGGACTATGAGTTGGTTTACACTGTACAAGAACTGACGCCGATTAGATACACAGATTCTGACTTTATACCAGATTTGGAATCCAGAAAATCGACATCAGGTTTTGTGTTTATGTTAGGAGAAGCAGCGGTTAGTTGGCAGAGTGTGAAGCAGAAATGCATCGCAGACTCTACCACAGAGGCTGAGTACGTTGCAACGTGCGAGGCAGCCAAAGAGGCGATATGGCTCAAGAAATTCCTTATAGATTTGGGGTGTGTACCAGAGGCCCAGTTACCTATTGTGCTTTACTGCGATAATAGTGGGGCGGTAGCACAAGCAAAGAAGCCAAGACATCACCAAAAGGGGAAGCACATCGAGCGCAAGTTCCACTTGATTCAGCAGTTTCAAAAGCAAGGGCGAGTAGCGGTGACACAGATTGCATCTACAGATAATGTTGCTGATCATTTCACAAAGGTAATACCTACCAAGGCATTCGAGCGATATGTGGACGCGATGGGAGTCAAAACCGTTTTGCTACGCTAGACCAAGTGGGAGATTGTTAGGATTGATGTGTTCTAAGCTTGTAAAACTTTATGTTTTGGTCTAATAAAGATTGATAGTTATTATATGAGATGCATATAGGTGCGTAACATAGTTACGTGTTCTTTTAAGAACAGAGAGCCATGGTTATATGGTAGTCCACTGAGTTGAAGACTGAGTGGATTGGTCCTATATAATCTAAATCAGTTCGCAGCTATGATCAGGTTGGTCGCCTCATCATGTTAAGCTGTTGGCGATGACAGTTCATGGGATGTCTTCACCATGGTCATCACCAGGCACAGTGTCTGTGGCTGAACGGAACTAACACGGTGTACAGATCAGTGAGCAGATACTGGTATACTAAGCCGTGTTTCTACTTAGGGTAAAATGGTCCTAAACCCTGAGGAACCATGTCTGATGGACTAACCAGTTGCGTGGTGCTTTGGCGCACCAATGTGTGAGGATCCATATGCAGTGATCCAAAACCACGGTGTACTGGGTTACCCGGCTAGCGTTGCATTAGCGTGTCACTCCTGCAGGCCATCCATACCCCTGAAGGGAGGTGCGTTCCTTGGTGTGACTTACACTGTACCAAACCCAGGCCTGGTGGTCACCAGTTTGACTGTTGACCGGGTTCGATTACTCGACAGGGTAATCAGAGGTACGATGTATAGGTCAACCTAGAAGGAACCAAGTCATATAATCATTCGAGTCTGACGGTAGTCTCCACCGCTCGAAGTGAATCATGGCATCAAGTGGAGGGACAACGGGTTTACCACTACTAAGCGGAGAGCAGGGGTATGATGGAGAACATAGTAAGTCTGGGTGAATTGGAGTACAGCCTGCATCTCACTCTGGGTGGCTACGCAGGTTAACTCGAGCTCAGAGGATCGATGGTACACTCAGTTAGTGTGTCGATCGAGCTTGAGTTGGAAGCCATAAACCCCGGTCCCTGAAGGTTCCACCTTATTAATATTATGTACGGTTCTTGAACCATCTCCTCAAAACACCATAAGCACTAATAGGAAGAAAGAAGAATACGTTCAATGTGTGCTTGGCACTAGAGCATGGTAGATGCGTAACTACGTGCGAGTACTAAGGGTTATGTCCGAGACTAGTACAGAGGTGCACGTAGTAATCCCTAGCCATAAGTGAACTTCGCTGCATAGGTGCAATGCACCGGGATGTGCTGTGAGTTGACTAGTTGACTTTGCTAGAGGCACCCTTCGGTGGCCTCAGTTAATAGTAGGTAACTAGTAGAAATCACTTAAGAAATGGCCGCTAGGTATCGCACGCTAGAAATGGTCAAAATAAGGCGTCAGGGCGTTTTGGTAAAAACCTCACTCTATCGGACCTCACTCTTGGCCGACCCTAGCAGTGGGAGACCTTGCTAGGGCTGGCCCTTTGTTGTAGGGATGAGAATCCCTCATCTATAGGGCCGGCCATATAGATAGGGATAGGGCTTTGAAACGGATAAAGTCGAGCCCTAAAAAGTGGGAAAACGGATAAATACAAGGAGAGATAAAAGAGTGAGATTGGAGAGATAATTGTGGGGGGTCTTTATCCCCTTGGATCCTTATCCAAGGGGGTAGGCTGGCCCTATATAAAGGGGCATATGGGGCCAGCCATATGTGTGGCAAAAACCGAACCCCCCTCCCGTCTAATCTCTCTAGTTCTCTCCCTAATCCATCTCCCGTTTCCCGCTTGCAACTTCGTCTTCCTCGCATGAAGTTCTGAAGAAGGAGAAGGGTCGTTCTTCGGAGGCACTCAGAGATCCGAGAGCGATGTTTCGTGCATCGTGTGAGATCGGGTGAACAAAGAAGACAATTCTCCGCGGTTAAAAGATTCGTACGAAAGGTATGTGTAATCTAACATGTAGATCTAGCGAGTATTATGATTTGCATGCATGCTAGTTAATCATTACGCTAGATTGCCGTTAGGGTGTTTGATTCAGGCATATGCACACATATGTAGATTAGTTTTGATGAAAGTTTAAATCATGTAACGTGCACCATGAACGGTCTTTCGACCGCAAAATCATTTCCGCTGCGAGCCTCTACCATGGATTAATTTCCAACACTCGAGATATAGGGTTATCCTGTACTTGTGCGAAAGGATAAGAGGGTGAGATGGAGATGAAGTTCCAGGTATATCTGTTTGTAGGTTACCTTTAGGAGGCATAAGGTGGACCATTCTATGATCTTGAGGTCTAGAAGGTAATCATTTCTATGAATACCATCAACCTAGATCAGAATTATATTATAGACTATAAGTTTATCAGTAAGGTAGTTCTGGGTAAACTACTGGGTACTGGTAGAGAGTGCGCATCCAAAAGTAGCCATTCTAATTCATTCGTATGAGCCATTCTAATTCATTCCTATGAATGTAGCCATTCTAATTAATTCGCACGAGCGAATATAGCCATTCTAACTAAGTCGTACGAGCCATTCTAATTCATTCATACGAATATGACCATTCTACTTTATTAGTACAAATGAATGTTACCATTGTAATTCATTCGTATGAATATAGCCATTCTAATTCATTCGTACGAAGGTAGCCATTCAAAGTCATTCGTACAAGTCATTCTAATTCATTCGTACGAATATAGCCATTCTAATTTATCCATACGAACGAATATATCCATTTTAAGTCATTCGTACGAATATAGCCATTCTAATTCATTCATACGAAAGTAGCCATTCTAACTCATTCGTAAAAGCTATTCTAATTCATTTGTATGAATGTAGCCATTATAATTCATTCGTACGAACAAATTTAACCATTCAAATTCAATCGTACGAATATAGTAATTCTAATTCATTCGTACGAAGGTAGCCATTCTAATTCATTCATACGAGCCATTTGAATTTATTCGTATGAATATAGCTATTCTAACTCATTCGTACGAACGAATGTAGTCATTCTAATTCATTCGTACAAAAGTTGTCATTCTAATTCATTCGTATAAAAGTAGCCATACTAATTTATTCAAACGAGCCATGTTAATTTATTCATACGAATATAGCCATTCTAAATCATTCGTACGAATGTAGCCTTTCTAATTCATTCATAAGAAGGTAGCCATTCTAATTCATCCGTAAATTCATTCATATGAAAGTAGCCATTCTAATTTATTCGTACGAGCCATGTTAATTCATTCATACGAATATAGCTATTATAAATCATTCATACGAATGTAGCCATTCTAATTAATTCGTAAGAAGGTAGCCATTCTAATTCATCCGGACAAGCCATTCTAATTCATTCATACGAATATAGCCATTCTAATTCATTCGTACGAATAAATGTAATTGTTCTAATTCATTTGTACAAATATAGTCATTCTAATTCATTCGTACAAAGGTAGTCATTCTAATTCATTCGTACAAGCCATTCTAATTCATTTGTATGAATGTAGCCATTCTAATTCATTCGTACGAACAGATATAGCCATTCTAATTCAATCGTACAAATATAGCTATTCAAATTAATTCGTACGAAGGTAGCATTCTATTTCATTCGCGCGAGCCATTCTAATTCATTCGTACGAAAGTAACCATTGTAATTCATTCGTACGAACGAATGTAGCCATTTTAATTCATTCGTACGAGTGAAGCCATTCTAATTTATTTGTATAAAGGTAGCTATTCTAATTCATTCGTATGAGCTATTCTATTTTATTCGTACGAATATAGCCATTATAATTCATTTGAACGAATGTATCAATTCTAATTCTTTCATACGAAGGTAGCCATTCTAATTCATTCGTACGAAGGTAGCCATTCTAATTCATTCGTACGAATTTAGCCATTCTAAGTCATTCGTACAAAGGTACCATTCTAATTCATTCATACAAGCCATTCTAATTCTTTCGTACGAACGAATTTATCTATTCTAATTTATTCGTACGAAGGAAGCCATTCTAATACATTCGTACGAGCCATTCTAATTTATTTATACAAATATAGCCATTCTAATTCATTCGTACGAATGAATGTAACCATTTTATTCATTCGTATGAATGTAGCCATTCTAATTCATTTATACGAATGTAGCTATTCTAATTTATTCAAACGAGATATTTTAATTTATTCATACGAATATAACCATTCTAATTTATTTGTATGAACGAATGTAGCCTTTCTAATTCATTCATACGAATGTATCCATTCTAATTCATTCGTAAGAAGGTAGCCATTCTAATTCATTCGTAAGAAGGTAGCCATTCTAATTCATTCGTATGAGCCATGCTAATTCATTCATATGAATGTAGCCATTCTAATTCATTCGTACGAAGGTAGCTATTCTAATTCATCCGTACGAGCCATTCTAATTCATTCGTATGAATGTAGGCATTCTAATTCATTCGTATGAACGAATATATTCATTCTAATTCATTCGTACAAATGTAGCCATTTTAATTCATTCGTACGAAGGTAGCTATTCTAATTCATTCAGATGAGCCATTCTAATTCATTCGTACGAACAAATATAGCCATTCTAATTCATTCGTACAATTGTAGCCATTCTAATTCATTCGTACGAAGGTAGCCATTCTAATTCATTAGTATGAGCCATTCAAATTCATTCATATGAATGTAGCTATTCTTATTCATTCGTACAAACGAATGTAGCCATTCTAATTTATTCATACTAATGTAGTCATTCTAATTCATTCGTACAAAGGTAGCCACTCTAATTCATTCATATGAGTCATTATAATTTATTCATACAACTGTAGCCATTCTGATTTATTCATGCAAACGAATGTAGCCATTCTAATTCATTAGTACAAATATAGTCATTCTAATTTAATCGTACGAAGGTAGCCATTGTAATTCATTCGTACGAATATAGCCATTCTAATTCATTCATACAAAGGTAGCCATTCTAATTCATTCATAAGAGCCATTGTAATTCATTCGTACAAATGTAGCCATTTTAATTCATTCGTACGAAGAATGTAATGATTATAATTTATTCGTACGAATATATCCATTCTATTTTATTCGTATAAAGGTAGGCATTCTAATTCATTCGTACGAGCCATTCTAATTCATTCGTAATAGCCATTGTAATTCATTCGTATAAATGTAGCTATATTAATTCATTCGTATGAAGAATGTAATGATTATAATTTATTCGTGCAAATATATCCATTCTATTTCATTCGTACAAAGGTAGTCATTCTAATTCATTCGTACGGGCCATTCTAATTCATTCGTACGAATGAAGCCTTTCAAATTCATTCGTATGAACGAATGTAGTCATTCTAATTCATTCGTACGAATATAGCTATTCTAATTAATTCGTACGAAGGGTAGCCATTCGAATTAATTCATACAAGCCATTCTAATTTATTCGTACGAATATAGCCATTTTAATTCATTCGCACGAAGGTAGCCATTCTAATTCATACGTACGAATGTAGGCATTCTAATTCATTCGGACGAACGAATGTAGCCATTCTAATTCATTCATACAAATGTAGCCATTCTAATTCATTAGTATGAAGGTAGCCATTCTAATTCATTCATACGAGCTATTCTAATTTATTCGTATGAACGAATATAGTCATTCTAATTCATTCGTATGAATATAGTCATTCTAATTCCTTCGTACGAAGGTAGCTATTCTAATTCATTCGTAGCAGCCATTCTAAATTATTCGTACGCATGTAGCCATTCTAATTAATTCGTATGAACGAATGCAGCCATTCTACTTCATTCGTACAAATATAGACATTCTAGTCCATTCGTACGAAGGTAGCCTTTCTAATTCATTCATACGAACCATTACAATTCAGTCTTACAAGCCATTCTAATTCGTTCGTATGAATATAGCCATTCTAATTCATTCGTACGAACGAATGTAGCCATTCTAATTCATTCGTACGAATATAGCCATTCTAATTCATTCGTATGAAGGTAGCATTATAATTCATTGTACGAGCCATTTTAATTCATTCGTACAAATATAGCCATTGTAATTCATTTGTACGAATGAATATAGCCATTCTAAATCATTCGTATGAATGTAGCAATTCTAATTCATTCGTACGAAGGAAGCCATTCTAATTCATTTTTACGAGCCATTCTAATTCATTCGTATGAATATAGTCATTCTAATTCATTCGTACTAATGTAGCTATTCTAATTCATTCATATAAAGGTAGCCCTTCTAATTTATTCATATGAGCCATTCTAATTTATTCGTACAAATATAGCCATTCTAATTCATTCATATGAATGAATGCAAACATTCTAATTCATTCATACGAATATAGCCATTCTAATTTATTCTTACGAAGGTAGCCATTCTAATTCATTCGTACGAGCCATTCTAATTCATTCATACGAATGTAGCCATTCTAAATCATTTATATGAACGAATGTAGACATCCTAATTCATTCATACGAATGTAGCCATTCTAATTCATTCGTACGAAGGTAGTCATTCTAATTCATTAGTACGATTGTAGTCTTTCTAATTCATTCATACGAATATAGCCATTCTAATTTATTCATACGATGGTAGCAATTCTAATTCATTCATACTAGCCATTCTAATTCATTCGTACGAATGTAGTCATTCTAATTCATTCGAACAAACAAATTTAGCCATTCTATATTATTCGTACCAATATAGCCATTCTAATTCATTAGTACGAAGGTAGCAATTCTAATTCATTCATACGAGCCATTTTAATTCATTCATACGAACGAATGTAACCATTCTAATTCATTCATACGAATGTAGCAATTCTAATTCATTTGTACGAAAGTAGTTATTCTAATTCATTCGTACGAGCCATTCTAATTCATTCATACGAATGTAGCCATTCTAATTCATTTGTATGAACGAATATAGCTATTTTAATTCATTCGTACGAATATAGCCAATCTAATTCAATCGTACGAAGGTAGCCATTCTAATTCATTCGTATGATCCATTCTAATTCATTCGTACGAATGTAGTTTTTCTAACTCATTCGTACGAAGTTAGCCATTCTAATTCATTTATACGAGCCATTCTTATTCATTCGTACGAATATAACCATTATAATTCATTCCTTCGAACGAATTCATTTGTACGAATATGGCCTTTCTAATTTATTCGTATGAAGGTAGCCATTCTAATTCATTTGTACGAGCATTCTAATTCATTCGTACGAATGTAGCCATTGTAATTTATTCGTATGAATGAATGTAGCCATTCTAATTCAGTCATACGAATGTAGCCATTCTAATTCTTTTGTAAGAGCCATTCTAAATCATTTGTACGAATATAACCATTCTAATTCATTCGTATGAACGAATGTAGCCATTCTAATTCATTTGTACGAAGGTAGCCATTCTAATTCATTTGTACGAGACATTCTCATTCATTCGTACGAATGTATCTATTCTAATTCATTCATGCGAAGGTAGCCATTTTAATTCATTCGTTCGGGCCATTATAATTCATTCGTACAAATATAGCCATTCTAATTCATTTGCATGAATGAATGTAGCCATTCTAATTCATTCGTACGAATGTAGCCGTTCTAATTTATTTGTACAAAGGTAGCCATTCTAATTCATTTGTAAGAGCCATTCTAATTTATTTGTACGAATGAATGTAGCCATTTTAATTCATTTGTACGAATATAGCCATTCTAATTCATTCATACGAAGGTAGCCATTCTAATTCATTTGTACAACCATTCTAATTCATTCGAACGAATATTGTCATTCTAATTCATTCATACGAACAAATATAGCCTTTCTAATTCATTAGTACAAATATAGCTGTTCTAATTCATTCGAACGAAGGTAGCCATTCTAATTCATTTGTACGAGTGATTCTAATTCTTTCGTACGAACTAATGTAGCCATTCTAATTCTTTCGTATGAACGAATGTAGCCATTCTAATTCATTCGTATGAATATAGCCATTCTAATTCATTCGTACAAAGGTAGTCATTCTAATTCATTCGTAAGAGCCATTGTAATTCATTCATACAAATGTAGCCATTCTAATTCATTCGTACGAGCGAATGTACCTATTCTAATTCATTCGTATGAATGTAGCCATTCTAATTCATTCGTACGAAGGTAGCCATTCTAATTCATTCGTACGAGCCGTTCTAATTCATTTGTACGAAAGAATCCATTCTAATTCATTCATGCGAATGAATATAGCTGTTCTAATTCATTTGTACGAATGTAGCCATTCTAATTCATTCATACAAAGGTAGCTATTCTAATTCATTCGTACGAGCCATTCTAATTCATTTATACAAATATAGCCATTCTAATTCATTCGTACGAATGTATCCATTCTAATTCATTTGTACGAAGGTAGGCATTCTAATTCATTCGTATGTGCCATACTAATTCATTCATACGAATGTAGCCATTCTAATTCATTCATACAAATGTAGCCATTCTAATTCATTCGAACGAAGGTAGCCATTCTAATTCATCTGTACGATCCATTCTAGTTCATTCGTATGAATTTAGTTGTGGGTACAAAATTTGGCTAATGCCTGACAGTGGGACCCGCAGCCCTGCCTGGGGCCCACGAAGCCGACAGTAGGACCCACAACCCTACCTGGGGCCCTCAAAGCTAACAGTGGGACCTGCAGCCCTGCCTGGGGCCCACGAAGATCATTCGAGGTCTGGTAAACATCCCCAGATGATTTTCCATACCCCGGGTGTTTCCAAGAATATCCCAAGAATATTCCCTAGAATATTCCTTGGATATTCCCAAACCTCTATATATAGCCAACCCTGTAAACAATCCAGATTGGAATTTCATTATTCCACTTTCCACTTTCTGTTTTCCATAGCTCTCTGATCCTTCTGGTCTTCAAACTTCTAAACCCTTTCTACCCTCTGACTACTTGTAAGAAGCACTTCTCGGTCTGTCGAGAGTAGCTTTCTATTTTCAGTGATAATGGATTCAAAGGTTGCGTCTTACCGCACGAAAACGTAGGCTTCTGCCGAATTAAACATCGTTACCACATCTTCTGTCAATTCTCTATCTTCCTTTTTTTCTATCTCTATCTTAACATCATAGTGCTTCACTGTGTGCCACACCTCAAAGAGTTAAACCTTTAATCGACTGTTGGAGGGGGGTTACGTACGACGGCCGAAATCCTCCCCCACAGTTTGGAACCGTCTTTGGGATTTCCCATATCGCCTTGCGACCTCCAGGCTTCCCAGCTCCTTCGGTCAATCAGCAACCACCGATTGCTTGAGCAATCCATTTCTCTCTATTGCTAAGCTGATTAGCGAAGACACGACCTGTGGACTAGCCGAAGGGAAGCAACGTTCATCCCAACGTCCCACATTCTATGACTCACTCAATGAGGCATTTGACAAGTCAACCACTCGATCAGTATCTAGCTGTGAACTCGTGGAGTCATCACTCTGTAGATCGTGCAACTCCAGCTCAACCTCGCCAGTCTCCCTGCACTACCGATAAGACTCTTTAACTCCCTGGTAAAGCGCTCATCTCTCCCGTCGCTGATCCTCAAGCGATGTACCAAATTTCATCGGAAGACTTTCAACTCCTCACTTTGATGAAGCATAATGTTGTTCTTATGGTCAAAAGAGACTCTCTCGAACGAGTAACCATCGAAGCAGGAGCCAATCTTCCTCAGTCAGAGGCCAGCATCAACGACAGACCAAATGTCCACCGGTCGCTTGATCCCTCTCCCGCTCCTTCCAGGCATTCGGTCGTCGACACCTCCGGTCAATCTCTCGATCCCCACTCAAGAGGACCCTCGCCTGTTCCTTCCAAGCCAATGGTTTGGGAATGACTCAATCAGTCAGCTTGTCATCCTGAACCCCTTAGCTCTGGATCATCCTCTGACCCCTGTGTCGTGAGGTACGCCCGTCACCACAATCGACACGCTGACGGTTAGCACTGACATAGCTACGATCAGACTCTTGTCGAACTTCACCCGACGAGGACTCTGTTAGGATTGATGTGTTCTAAGCTTGTAAAACTTTATGTTTTGGTCTAATAAAGATTGATAGTTATTAATATATGAGATGCATATAGGTGCGTAACATAGTTACGTGTTCTTTTTAAGAACAGAGAGCCATGGTTATATGGTAGTCCACTGAGTTGAAGACTGAGTGGATTGGTCCCATATAATCTAAATAAGTTCGCAGCTATGATCAGGTTGGTCGCCTCATCATGATAAGCTGTTGGCGATGACAGTTCATGGGATGTCTTCACCATGGTCATCACCAGGCACAGTGTCTGTGGCTGAACGGAACTAACACGGTGTACAGATCAGTGAGCAGACACTGGTACACTAAGCCGTGTTTCTGCTTAGGGTAAAACGGTCCTAAACCCTGAGGAACCACGTCTGATGGACTAACCAGTTGCGTGGTGCTTTGGCGCACCAATGTGTGAGGATCCATATGCAGTGATCCAAAACCACGGTGTACTGGGTTACCCGACTGGCGTTGCATTAGCGTGTCACTCCTGCAGGCCATCCACACCCCTGAAGGGAGGTGCGTTCCTTGGTGTGACTTACACTGTACCAAACCAAGGCCTGGTGGTCACCAGTTTGACTATTGATCGGGTTCGATTACTCGACGGGGTAATCAGAGGTACGATGTATAGGTCAACCTGGAAGGAACCAAGTCATATGATCATTCGAGTCTGACGGTAGTCTTCACCGCTCGAAGTGAATCATGGCATCAAGTGGAGGGACAGCGGGTTTACCACTACTAAGCGGAGAGCAGGGGTATGATGGAGAACATAGTAAGTCTGGGTGAATTGGAGTGCAGCCTGCATCGCACTCTGGGTGGCTACGGAGGTTAACTCGAGCTCAGAGGATCGATGGTACACTCGGGTAGTGTGTCGATCGAACTTGAGTTGGAAGCCATGAACCCCGGTCCCTGATGGTTCCACCTTATCAACATTATGTACGGTTCTTGAACCGTCTCCTCGGAACACCATAAGCATAAGGAAGAAAGAAGTATACGCTCCGTGTGTGCTTGGCACTAGAGCACGGTAGATGCGTAACTACATACGAGTACTAAGGGTTGAGCCCGAGACTAGTGCAGAGTCGCATGTAGTAATCCCTAGCCATAAGTGAACTTCGCTGCATAGGTGCGAAGCACCGGGGTATGTTGCGAGTTGACTAGTTGACTTTGCTAGAGGCACCCTCCGGTGGCCTCAGTTAATAGTAGATAACTAGTAAATATCACTTAAGAAGTGGCCGCTAGGTATCGCACGCTAGAAATGGTCAAAATGAGGTATCGGGGCGTTTTAGTAAAAAACCTCACTCTGCCGGACCTCACTGTTGGCCGACCCTAGTGATGGGACACCTTGCTAGGGCCAGCCCTATGATGTAGGGATAAGAATCCCTCATCTATAGGGCCGGCCATATGGATAGGGATAGGGCGATAAAACGGTTAAGATCGAGCCCTAAAAAGTGGGAAAACGGATAAATACAACGAGAGATAAAAAGGAGATAATGGAGAGATAATGAGGGGGGGTCATTATCCCCTTGGATCCTTATCCAAGGGGGTTGGCCGGCCCTATAAAAGGACCTATGGGCGCCAGCCCCATGTGCCAGAAAAACCGAACCCCCTATTCTCTCATCTCTCTAGTTCTCTCCCTAATCTCTCTCCGTTTTCCGCTTGCTACTTCGTTTTCCTCGCGTGGAGTTCTGAAGAAGGAGAAGGGTCGTTCGTCGGAGGCACTCAGAGATCCAAGAGCGACGTTCCGTGCATCGTGTGAGATCGGGTGAACAAGAAAGGTAACATCTCCTTTCGTACCATCGGCATCTTCGCGAATGATCTTCCGTCTCCATCGACAAAGAAGACAATTCTCCGCGGTTAAAAGATCCGTACGAAAGGTATATGTAGTCTAACATGTAGATCTAGCGAGCATTATGATTTGCATCCATGCTAGTTAATCATTACGCTAGATTGCCGTTAGGGGTTTTCGATTCTCGTGCATACACATGCCCACATATGTAGATTAGTTTCTATGAAAAAGTAAAATAGTGTAACGTGCACCATGAACGGTCTTTCGATCGCCAAATCGCTTCCGCTGCGAGCCTCTGACCCGGATTAACTTCCAACAATTGGTATCAGAGCCGCATTAGTGGTGTGCGTTTCACATTTTTTTTATGAAACCAACATGTGTGCGCATGATGAATGCGTGAGATCATCGGGGTTCTTACTCTTAGATCATGCATATGTATAGATTGTGCTTGTTCTATTAGTTATTCTTGCAGGGCGCCGCTATAAATCTATGATTTGTGCTTGCTACCGGGGGTCGGACCCCGAGTTAGCAAATGTCTGGATTTGCTTTCTATGTGTGGATTTGTAATTAAGCCATAGATTGGGCGAGTGATAGGGGTTGACCATCCTCGGTTTCCCATGGCTTTTTCCTAGGTGTGTTTTCTTTTCTTTCTAGGAAATTGTGTACGAGCGAGCACTTGCTCGAAGCGTACTAGATTTTTTCGGTTACAGATCGAGAAGAAAGATGTGCCAAAGAAATCCACCATCGGGAGCGGAAGCGGAACCCTGGAGGAAGAAGACGATCTGGCAAAGTGTTCGCGAGCGCGACGAAGGAGCCGGACCGAGGAACCTTGCGAAGAAAGCTAGAGGCCTGCGCTGTGCTAATTAGGTTCAGGGGTCGGACCCTGAACTTAATTCAGTTTTAATGGTTGCTTTCTTTAATTAGTTCTTTATGCTTCATATCGAACCCCGATGAGATAATGTGATTATCAGTTTTCAGAGGGATGCCTTTCCCCTCCGGTCCAAGCGACTGTTTGAGGTTAGGATCCCGCTAGATGATGCCTATTATTTAGTTGACTTTTGATGTTAGTGGGATCCCATCACATATGGTTATGTCACCATTAGGTTAGCACCCGATTAGTCGGGTGTGCCTATTTGGCCAGCATCGAAATCAAAGATGAGATGGAGATCCATTAAACATCAATTGTCAAATCTATAAGCGAGGCGCCATGACTAGTGGGAGTCCTTTCCAGTGAGTCTGACTCTAGAATTAGCTCCAAAGCATTAGTGTGATAACCAATTTTGCAAAGCATCGATATTCTCGGAATATGTAATGTGACCCTTGAATGGAGAAATCCACTTGAGGCAGGGACTATGATATTCCGAGAATGATTAATGCTAGGCGAAGGGCTTGAACGCTTGTGGGAGCATGGTGTGACCAGGGTCTAGTATTTAGGAGGTCGCTACCTTTGCATTTGCATAAAATCATACTCGCAAAATAACCCTCAGAATAATAAGGGATGCAAGAGAGGACTTTTATAAGATCCTTTGGCCTCCACGGCCAGTCGTTTTGTGTTTGGGTGGGGATGCAGAACTTCACACCCCCTAGGGTGGGAGCTGTGTGTTTCCATGCCAAATTACTTAATGACCTCCCTGAGGATATGACGATTACGAGGCCAGGAGAGAAGGGCTTTTCATCCCACCCTAGTGGGGGCCACATGAACTCCCGTGTTGTAATTGCTTAGGCTCGTGGGTTAGCATCCTAAGTACATGTGAGGTATTCATTGCGAAGACAACGGTGATCACGTGGTACTGGCCGAAAGATAACCATGGTCCATCACAGCCCTTAGTTGGCAGATTTGGATAGGGTCAAGGAAAAGGCCCGTGTAAGCGGATTGATGCTGTATGATGCCCCCTAGGGCAGGTACAGTCGATTCCGAGATCTTACATACATGGTTAATTAATCCATGGTAATGACTTCGCTTGAGGGTAGCGTTGACATATGGATATAATTAGCTTGTTTTAAAAATCCATAAAATAAGTTTTTCCATGCATACTCATTATTCAATCTTTATTTTCAGATGACTAAGTTAGACCCCCTGTCCGCTATCCTTAATGACCACAAACTTACCGGTCCCAACTATGAGGACTGGAAGCGCAACCTATACCTGGTCCTAAGGATTGGTAAACATATGACAGCCCTTAATGACCCTGAGGCTGATTTGCCAGGACCCAATGCCACAGAGGAACAGTTAAAGACATTCACTGACTGGAAGGAATCTAATGAAATATGTAAATGCTATATTATAGCATCCTTGCAAACAACTCTGCAGAAGCAAGTCGAGGAGATGCCTGACGCTTCTGACATGATGTTATATTTGAAGGAGATGTTTGAAGGTCACAATCGCGTTACGCGATACCTTACCATCAAGAAACTCGTCGGCACTAAGATGTCCAATGGGACGCTGGTTCGGGAACACATGATGAAAATGTTTGGGTTCCACAACGAACTAGCTACCATGGACATTGTGCTAGAAGGCGAGGTGATGACAGACATCTTTCTCTCGTCACTGTCTGGAGCTTTTGAAGGCTTTGTCACCAACTTTAATTTGAACAAGTTGGCTATGACAAATGCAGAGCTTCTGGGAGCTCTCCAGGCAGCTGAGGATGGCTTCAAGCAGAAGGGCGAAGCACTTCACGTGCAACACAGATCCTTCAAGAAGCCTGGTAAACCTCAAGGCAAGAAACATAAAAGGAAACCTAAGTCACTGCCTGTGCAGGACTCTGCTGAGGCCTTTGGGTTTGGAGAATCAAAGAAACCGGGCACGAAGTGCTTCCGGTGTGGCCAAAAGGGTCATTGGAAGAAGGATTGCAAGAAGCCTCAGAATGCTGGTGAAGGTAATCTACAACTCTTAGTTGTTGAATCATTTCTTTCAAGTAATAGTACTTTTGCTAGTTGGATTGTGGATTCTGGATCCACTAACCATGCCTGTAACTCTCTTCAGGGGTTTCGGAAAAGCAGAAGATTGCTTGATGGAGAGGTGACCTTGAGCATGGGAACTGAGGCCGTGGCTGCTGCTGAAGCTATTGGAGACGTTAATCTTAGTTTTTTGAATAATAAGACTTTGACTCTTAGAGATGTCTTTTATGTACCATCCTTGCGACGTAACTTAATTTCTATTTCTTCTTTAGTTAATGAAGGTTATTCAGTTTATTTTGATGCTTCTGGTGTGTCGTTTAAACTGAATGGAACTTTTATAATAAGAGGAATGGTTCAGAATTATCTCTATGTTGTAAGTCCTAAATTTGAAAAAGAAAACATAGTAACTTCAGCATTTAATGTTAATTCATCTAAGCGTAAGAATCCTTCAGAAAATTTAACCCACCCATGGCACTTACGACTTGGGCATATTGCCTTAGACAGGATCAATAGAATGATGAAGGCCGGGCTTCTGGAAACAGATCCTACGGAGATCCTTCCCACCTATGAATCCTGCCTGGAAGGCAAGATGACCAAGAGGTCCTTTAAAGGCAAAGGAGTAAGAGCTACTGAGGTATTAGAGTTAATCCATTCAGATGTGTGTGGACCCATGAACGTCAAGGCGATAGGAGGCCGTGAGTACTTCATCACTTTCATTGATGATTACTCAAGATATGGTTACATTTACCTGATGCATCGGAAGTCGGAATCCTTTGACATGTTCAAAGAGTTCAGGGCTGAAGTAGAAAAGCAGACAGGTAAATATATAAAAAACCTTCGATCTGATCGAGGAGGTGAATACCTATCTGACGAGTTCCTAGGGTATTTGGTGGAGCATGGGATAAAATCCCAGTTAACTGCTCCAGGTACCCCACAACAGAATGGAGTTTCTGAGAGAAGGAATCGAATCTTGTTGGACATGATTCGTAGCATGATGAGTTACGCCAGTTTACCAATGACCTTTTGGGGATATGCCCTACAAGCAGTAGTTTATATTCTGAATCACGTTTCGTCTAAGTCAGTGCCTCAGACCCCTAGAGAACTGTGGTCAAAGCGAAAGCCATTGCTACAGCATTTCAGAATATGGGGATGCCCTGCACATGTGCGAAGGGATAAGAGGGAAAAGATGGAATCTAAAACCAGAGTATGCTTATTTGTAGGGTATTCTAAGGAGACCAAAGGTGGTCTATTTTATGATCCTGAGGAAAAGAAGGTGATCGTTTCTACGAACGCCTATTTCCTAGAACAGGATTATATTGTGGACCACAAGCCTACTAGTAAAGTAGTTCTGGATGAATTGCTGGGTACTAGTACAGATAGCGCATCCGAAAGCATAGTGGGAGCTGACATGACAGATAATAATATACCAGATACTGTAGAACCTATTAATCCTGTAACACCACCACCACCTCGTCGCAGTGGGAGAAACATCAGAGCTCCTGACAGATACTATGGAGAAACCTTATTGGTTGATCCAGAGGGTCAGGAGGATGACCCACTGAGCTACGATGAGGCAGTGGGAGCTTCTGACAGCTCTGACTGGCAAAAGGCTATGGAGGCAGAAATTGCATCAATGTCCCATAACACTGTCTGGACTCTTGTTACACCATCATCCAATATTAAACCTATTGGGTGTAAGTGGGTGTATAAAAGGAAGAGAGGATCTGATGGAACAATAGAGACTTATAAAGCTAGATTAATTGCCAAGGGTTATACCCAGAGAGAAGGAATCGACTTTGACGAAACCTTCTCACCGGTAGCTATGATAAAGTCTATTCGGATCCTCCTATCCATTGCAGCCCATTATGACTGGGAGATCTGGCAAATGGATGTCAAGACAGCATTCCTTAACAGGAATTTGGAAGAAGACATTTATATGATGCAGCCACCAGGTTTTGAGTCAGAGGGTCAGGAACATCTAGTTTGCAAGTTGCAGAAGTCCATTTATGGACTAAAGCAAGCATCTAGAAGTTGGAACATCCGTTTTGAAAAGGCAATCCAGTCATATGGATTTACTCAAAACGAGGATGAACCATGTGTATACAAGAGGAGTGATAAGACTACAGTGATATATTTGATACTTTACGTAGACGATATTCTACTCATTGGGAATGATGTAGGAACATTGTCAATCTGGTTGTCAACACAGTTCGATATGAAAGACCTAGGTGAAGCGAGTTATGTTTTGGGGATCAAGGTAACACATGATCGCCAAAATAGGATTCTCTCGCTATCACAGGCTGCGTATATAGATAAGGTTATGGCTAGATTTGACATGCAAAACTCCAAGAAGGGTTTTGTACCATTTAGACATGGCGTAAAACTGTCTAAGGATCAATGTCCTAAGACACCTGAGGAGAGAGCAGAAATGCAGAAGATACCTTATGCTTCGGCATTAGATAGTCTAATGTATGCTATGCATTGTACAAGGCCTGATATCTGTTTCGCAGTAGGAATGATGGGTCGGTTTCAATCGAATCCGGGTCCAGATCACTGGACAGCTGTGAAGTGTATACTCAAGTACCTTCGTAGAACAAGGGACTATGAGTTGGTTTACACTGGACAAGAACTGACGCCGATTGGATATACAGATTCTGACTTTATGTCAGATTTGGAATCCAGGAAGTCGACATCAGGTTTTGTGTTTATGCTAGGAGGAGCAGCGGTTAGTTGGCAGAGTGTGAAGCATAAATGTATCACGGACTCTACCACAGAGGCTGAGTACGTTGCAGCGTGCGAGGCAGCCAAAGAGGCGGTATGGCTCAAGAAATTCCTTACGGATTTAGGGTGCGTACCAGAGGCCCAGTTACCTATTGTGCTTTACTGCGACAATAGTGGGGCGGTAGCACAAGCAAAGGAGCCAAGACATCACCAAAAGGGGAAGCACATCGAGCGCAAGTTCCACTTGATTCGGCAGTTTCAAAAGCAAGGGCGAGTAGCGGTGATACAGATTGCATCTACAGATAATGTTGCTGATCCTTTCACAAAGGCAATACCTACCAAGGCACTCGAGCGACATGTGGACGCGATGGGAGTCAAAACCGTTTTGCTTCGCTAGACCAAGTGGGAGATTGTTAGGATTGATGTGTTCTAAGCTTGTAAAACTTTTTATTTTGGTCTAATAAAGATTGATAGTTATTAATATATGAGATGCATATAGGTGCGTAACATAGTTACGTGTTCTTTTTAAGAACAGAGAGCCATGGTTATATGGTAGTCCACTGAGTTGAAGACTGAGTGGATTGGTCCCATATAATCTAAATAAGTTCGCAGCTATGATCAGGTTGGTCGCCTCATCATGATAAGCTGTTGGCGATGATAGTTCATGGGATGTCTTCACCATGGTCATCACCAGGCACAGTGTCTGTGGCTGAACGGAACTAACACGGTGTACAGATCAGTGAGCAGACACTGGTACACTAAGCCGTGTTTCTGCTTAGGGTAAAACGGTCCTAAACCCTGAGGAACCACGTCTGATGGACTAACCAGTTGCGTGGTGCTTTGGCGCACCAATGTGTGAGGATCCATATGCAGTGATCCAAAACCACGGTGTACTGGGTTACCCGACTGGCGTTGCATTAGCGTGTCACTCCTGCAGGCCATCCACACCCCTGAAGGGAGGTGCGTTCCTTGGTGTGACTTACACTGTACCAAACCAAGGCCTGGTGGTCACCAGTTTGACTGTTGATCGGGTTCGATTACTCGACGGGGTAATCAGAGGTACGATGTATAGGTCAACCTGGAAGGAACCAAGTCATATGATCATTCGAGTCTGACGGTAGTCTTCACCGCTCGAAGTGAATCATGGCATCAAGTGGAGGGACAGCGGGTTTACCACTACTAAGCGGAGAGCAGGGGTATGATGGAGAACATAGTAAGTCTGGGTGAATTGGAGTGCAGCCTGCATCGCACTCTGGGTGGCTACGCAGGTTAACTCGAGCTCAGAGGATCGATGGTACACTCGGGTAGTGTGTCGATCGAGCTTGAGTTGGAAGCCATGAACCCCGGTCCCTGATGGTTCCACCTTATCAACATTATGTACGGTTCTTGAACCGTCTCCTCGGAACACCATAAGCATAAGAAAGAAAGAAGTATACGCTCCGTGTGTGCTTGGCACTAGAGCACGGTAGATGCGTAACTACATACGAGTACTAAGGGTTGAGCCCGAGACTAGTGCAGAGTCGCATGTAGTAATCCCTAGCCATATGTGAACTTCGCTGTATAGGTGCGAAGCACCGGGGTATGTTGCGAGTTGACTAGTTGACTTTGCTAGAGGCACCCTCCGGTGGCCTCAGTTAATAGTAGGTAACTAGTAAAGATCACTTAAGAAGTGGCCGCTAGGTATCGCACGCTAGAAATGGTCAAAATAAGGCGTCGGGGCGTTTTGGTAAAAAACCTCACTCTGCCGGACCTCACTGTTGGCCGACCCTAGTGATGGGACACCTTGCTAGGGCCAGCCCTATGATGTAGGGATAAGAATCCCTCATCTATAGGGCCAGCCATATGGATTGGGATAGGGCGATAAAACGGTTAAGATCGAGCCCTAAAAAGTGGGAAAACGGATAAATACAACGAGAGATAAAAAGGAGATAATAGAGAGATAATGAGGGGGGGTCATTATCCCCTTGGATCCTTATCCAAGGGGGTTGGCCGGCCCTATAAAAGGACCTATGGGCGCCGGCCCCATGTGCCAGAAAAACCAAACCCCCTCCTCTCTCATCTCTCTAGTTCTCTCCCTAATCTCTCTCCGTTTTCCGCTTGCTACTTCGTCTTCCTCGCGTGGAGTTCTGAAGAAGGAGAAGGGTCGTTCTTCGGAGGCACTCAGAGATCCGAGAGTGACGTTCCGTGCATCGTGTGAGATCGGGTAAACAAGAAAGGTAACATCTCCATTCGTACCATCGGCATCTTCGCGAACGATCTTCCGTCTCCATCGACAAAGAAGACAATTCTCCGCGGTTAAAAGATCCGTACGAAAGGTATGTGTAATCTAACATGTAGATCTAGCGAGCATTATGATTTGCATCCATGCTAGTTAATCATTACGCTAGATTGCCATTAGGGGTTTTTGATTCTCGTGCATACACATGCACACATATGTAGATTAGTTTCTATGAAAAAGTAAAATAGTGTAACGTGCACCATGAACGGTCTTTCGACCGCCAAATCGCTTCCGCTGCGAGCCTCTGACCCGGATTAACTTCCAACAGACTCCCATGCCCTCGTTACCTCCTCCTCCTCCGAGGCACCTCTCAGACCAACAAGGTGACCGTCGAAACTACCATGTCTCTAAGGGACCTCTTCATTGACAAATTCTCCGAGCTCCATTCCCTCGGAGCTAGCAAACTCCAATCCTCCCGAGGTTCAATTGCCTCACGAGAGATCCAACGCTGCACGTCTATGCTTTCAAACAAGCGTTGACGCTCCACGATCATAATAACTAGGTTCTATGCCGCACCTTCGCGGGAAGCCTGGATGACATGTCGCTTGATTAGTATCACCACCTCCCAGCAGGCTCCGTCAACTAGTGCAAGGATCTGGCAGATCTCTTCGTCCAACACTACCGTCTGAATCTCAAGCTAGAAAAGAAGCTCGATTCTCTCTACCAACTTTGGATGGGATCAGACGAAAGCTTTAGAGAGTTCACTTGGAGGTTCCGGAATGAGCACGCAGCGCTCTCCAGATGTTACCTCTATGATGAGGCCATCATACTCGTGTTTCAGAATGCGCTACGCTTCAATCACCACATCTATAATAATCTTATCCGAAACCCATCTGCATCTCTCGGAAGTTGTTCGATCGGATCCAAAGAGAGGTCAAAGTGGAAAACGATTAGATTGCTCGCAAGAGCCGTGACCTCAAGAAGCACCCTTCCGATAAGAAGCCTACACGACCGACAGCCCAAGCTCACAACACTCAGGCTAAGGAAGGTGGAGCCTCCAAGAGGCCGAAGCGGCAGGTGATAGACCCACGAAGCCTCGGAGGACAACATTCACCGATTGGAATCTGCCAATCGATGTTATACTCGAGCAGATCCAGTACAAAGACTACCTCAGGAGGTCCGCTCCTCTCGAGCCTAGCACCAAGCAAACAAAGGACAAGTCGGTCTACTGCAACTTCCATCGGTGCCATGGCCACCCAACCATTCGATGCTACATCCTGAAATTCCACCTGGAGGATCTTCTGCAGGCGGGCCACCTCCAGGAGTTCAAAGTAGAGGCCGGTAGAACAAACAATTCACTTTCTCCTCCTCCCCCTCCTCGGAGGAAGAAAGAGACGTATTGAATCTGCATGGTCGTGTATCAATCGATCCCCATCGTCATCTCGATAGAAAAACAACAACTCCTGAGAGCGTGGAATATAGCACACCTCAGAAGATTCTATCAGAGAATGTAATATCTTTTCAGTTATCAATAAAATGGCAGTTGCTTCAAATTCTATCAAGGACTCAAATTTTATTTCAACTATTGCTCAACGCCACAGTTAGTCCGATTCGCGTTGCAACACGGCCAGCTAACCTACAACAGTAAAAAACTACGTGCCCTAGGTGTAGGTTTGACTGAAACGACTCTAAGCCTAAGTCAATCGATATATGGGTACTATGCTGATTACTCTAAATCTTTGGTGGTGCATATACTCCCGAGTTATGTAAGAACTCATGCAACAGTGCATCACTACAGTTAGTCCGGTTCACATTGCGACATGGCCGGCTAATCTGCAACGGTACAAAGCTATATGCCCAAGACGTAGGTTCGATCAAAACGGCTCTAAGCCTAAGTCTACCGATACACAGGCACGACGCTGAGTATTCCGAATCTTTGGCAGCGTACATGCTCCTGAGTTATGTAAGAACTCATACAACAGTGCCTCGCCACAGTTAGTCCGGTTCGCATTGCGACACGGCTGGCAACCTGTAACGATACAAATCTATGTACCCTAGATATAGGTTCAACCAAAATGGCTTTAAGCCTAAGTCAATCGATACATGGGCACTACGCTGAGTACTCTGAATCTTTGGCGGCATACATGCTCTCGAGTTATGTAAGAACTCATGCAATAGTGCCTCACCACAGTTAGTCTGGTTCGGGATGCGACATGGCCGGCTAACCTACAACGGTACAAAGCTACGTGCCTTAGACGTAGGTTCGACCGAAACGGCTCTAAGCTTAAGTCAATCGATACACGGGCACTATGTTGAGTACTCTGAATCTTCGGCGGCGCACATGCTCTCGAGTTAAGTAAGAACTCATGCAATAATGACTCGCCATAGTTAGTCCGGTTCGTGTTGCGAGATGATCGGCTAATCTGTAACGGTACAAAATTACGTGCCCTATACGTAGGTTTGACCGAAACGGCTTTAAACCTAAGTCAACCAATACATGGGCACTATGCTGAGTACTCTGAATTCAGTCCCCCATTGATCAACAAGTTTGAAGTAGGCTTCGCCACCTTGATACCTGCAAAAGCCCAGGATGTCGACACCTTCTTGGCCCGAGGAGACAGCCTCGATATTCAAAGACAAAGTTCAATGTAGGCTTCGCCACCTCGGCACCTACAAAAGCTTGAGACGTCGACGTTGTCTTGGCCCAAGGAGACAGCCTTGTTACATGAATGTAAAGTCTGAGGCGCTCTCGCCGCCTCGGCATTCAACAAAGTCCAAGGCCCTACCCTTGGCACTCGAATGCAAAGTCTGAGGTGCTCTTACCGCCTTGACATTCAACAAAGTCCAAGGCCTTGCCCTTGGTACTCAAATGCAAAGTCCGAGGTGATATTATTGCCTCGGCATTCAATGAAGTCTAAGGCCCTGTCGTTGGCACTCAAATGCATAATCCAAGGTGCTCTCGCCACCTTGGCATTCAACGAAGTCCAAGGCCCTACCCTTGGCACTCGAATGCAAAGTCCGAGGCAATCTCACTGCCTCGACATTCAACAAAGTCCAAGGCCCTTCCCTTGGCACTCGAATGCAAAGTCCAAGGCGCTCTCCCCGACTCGGTATTCAACGAAGTCCAAGGCCCTACCCTTGGCACTCGAATGCAAAGTTTGAGGCACTCTCATCATCTCAGCATTCAAAGAAGTCCAAGGCCCTGCCTTTGGCACTCGAATGCAAAGTTCGAGGTACACTCTCTGCCTCGGCATTCAACAAAGTCCAAGGCCCTGCCCTCGGCACTCGAATGCAAAGTCCGAGGCGTTTTCACCACCTTATCATTCAATGAAATCCAAGGCCCTGCCCTTGGCTCTCAAATGCAAAGTCCGAGGTGCTCTTACCACCTCGGCATTCAATAAAGTCCAAGGCCCTGCCCTTGGCACTCGAATGTAAAGTCCAAGACACTCTCGCTGCCTCGGTATTCAATGAAGTCCAAGGCCCTACCCTTGGCACTTGAATGCAAAGTCCTAGGCGCACTCCCTGACTCGGCATTCAACAAAGTCCAAGGCCCTGCCCTTGGCACTCGAATGCAAAGTCCGAGTCGCTCTTGCTGCCTCGAAATTCAACAAAGTCCAAGGCCCTACCCTTGGCACTCAAATGCAAAGTCCGAGGCGTTCTCACTACCTAGATATTCAAGAAAGTCAAAGGCCCTACCCTTGGCACTCGAATGCAAATTTTGAGGTGCTCTCGCCGCCTCGGCATTCAACGAAGTCCAAGATCCTGCCCTTGGCATTTGAATGCAAAGTCCGAGGTGCTCTCCCCACCTCGGCATTCAAAAAAGTCGAAGGTCCTGCCCTTGGCACTCGAATGCAAAGTCCGAGGTGGTCTCGTCACCTCGGAATTTAACAAAGTCCAAGGCTCTGCCCTTGGCACTCGAATACAGAGTCCGAGGTGCTCTCACCGCCTTGGTATTCAACGAAGTCCAGGCCTTGCCCTTGGTACTCGAATGCAAAGTCCGAGGCACTCTCATCGCCTTGGCATTCAATGAAGTCCAAGGCCCTGCCCTTGGCACTCAAATGCAAAGTCCGAGGTGCTCTCCTTGCCTCGGCATTCAACAAAGTCCAAGATCCTGCCCTTGGCACTCGAATGCAAAATCTGAGGTGCTCTCGCCACCTCAGTATTCAACGAAGTCCAAGGCCCTACCCTTGGCATTCGAATGCAAAGTCCAAGGTGCTCTCCCTGCCTTGGCATTCAACAAAGTCCAAGGCCCTGCCCTTGGAACTCAAATACAAAGTCCAAGGCGCTCTCACCGCCTCGGCATTCAACGAAGTCCAAGGCCCTGCCCTTGGCACTTGAATGCAACGTCCGACGTGCTCTCCCTTCCTCAGTATTCAACAAAGTCTATGGCCCTGCCCTTGGCACTCGAATGCAAAGTCCAAGGCATCCTCGCCGCCTCGGCATTCAATAAAGTCCAAGGCCTTACCCTTAGCACTCGAATGCAAAGATCAAGGTGCTCTCGCCACTCGGCATTCAACGAAGTCCGAGGCTCTGCCCTTGGCACTCGAATGCAAAGTCCGAGGCGCTCTCACCGCCTTGGCATTCTACGAAGTTCAAGGCCCTGCCCTAGGCACTCGAATGCAAAGTCTGAGGCACTCTCCCTGCTTAAGCATTCAATGAAGTCCAAGGCCCTGCCCTTGGCACTCGAATGCAAAGTCCTAAGCACTCTCGCCGCCTTGGCATTCAATGAAGTCCAAGGCCCTGCCCTTGGCACTCGAATGCAAAGTTCGATGCGTTCTCCCCGCCTCGGCATTCAACAAATCCAAGGCCCTACCCTTGGCACTCGAATGCAAAGTCCGAGGTACTCTCGCCGCCTCGGTATTCAATGAAGTCCAAGGCCCTGCCTTTGGCACTCGAATGCAAAGTCTGAGATGCTCTTACTGCCTCGGCATTCAACGAAGTCTAAGGCCCTACCCTTGGCATTCGAATGCAAAGTCTGAGGCGCTCTCGCTGACTCGGTATTTAACGAAGTTCAAGGCCCTGCCCTTGGCACTCGAATGCAAAGTCCGAGGTGCTCTTGCCACCTCGACATTCAACAAAGTCCATGGCCCTTCCCTTGGCACTCAAATGCAAAGTCTGAGGCGTTCTCGTCGCCTTGGCAATCAACAAAGTCCAAGGCCTGAGATGTCGACGCCGTCTCGGTCCAAGGAGACAACATCAACATTCAAATACAATGTCCGAGGCGGACTTCGTCGCCTCGGCAACTGAGCTTCTGACGATGACCGATCATCTTAACCGCTTGGCCAATATTTAATACAATTTTTTCAAGGTTCAGCCAGAAACATCGATCCCCTGGACCATTACCGGTTAGCGGCAATCGATAGATTAACCCTTGACCAAGGGTCTCCTTTATCCGTCTATGCACTTGATGTCAGACAAAAGCCAACGGGCTCCAACACATTACTATTAGAGACAATCGAACCGATAGATTAAATCGCACTCGGGCCTGGTCAGTAAGTCGTAATCAACCTAGCCGGCATGCAATGACGACATGATCATAGAATATAGTCACAGCATCTCGAGAGTCTGACATCAACATCTCAACTTGCACTCAAGGTTGGCTAGGAAGGTTGGTTATTGGGTTGGTTGTAAAATGCAAAGCTAGTCAAGACATCAACGGCCATGATTTGCTCTCACAAACAAGGGAGAAAACCCAATGAAGGGAAATGCTAGGCGGCCAATTAGTTTGCCAACTTTTGGGCTGCCAACTTGACGTGGCATCCATCTAGGACTCACATTCCATACCCCACAAATGTTCCCAGCAATAAGGATGTGCCACCACTCCATGGTGCTATTCGGTCCGGGCACAGGGTTCGAACCTGCACGGCCAAGCCCAACAAATTTCAAGTCTGGGTCAGGATCGTGCACGACCAGCCACTCGATCGGATGTTATCAACTGACCGATCGCTCGGTCAGACATCAGCTATCGACTGATCAATTGGTCGCCTTTGAACGATCGATATTGTCGACCCCTCCGGTGGGTAAACTCTAGCATCCTCCCGGTCGGCCCTTGGCAGGGGGTCGACAGACGCAACGGTCGGCCCCGAACAATAGGTCACCGACTTCTAAGTTGGCCCTTGGCAAGGGGTCGGCAGACACCTTTGTCGGCCCTTGGCAGGGGGTCGGCAGACACAACGGTCAACCCCGAACAACAGGTCGGTAGACACAACTAGATTGGCCCTAGGTAGGGGGTCGGTAGATTCGTTCTAGTGCAAGCCAAGTCACATCGACATCGACAAAGTGGTTTTGCACTATAGGATCCCAACCAGCCAGGTTATCACCTGCCTAGCTGGGAGGGGGTAACTGTGGGTGCAAAATTAGGCTAACGAAGCCGACAGTGGGACTCACAGTCCTATCTGGGGCTCACAAAGATCATCCGGGGTCTGGTAAATATCCCCAGATGATCTCCCAAACCCCGGGTGTTCCCAGTAATATCCCAAGAATATTTTTTGGATATTTCCAAACCTCTATATATAGCCAACCCTGAAAAAAATCCAAATCGAAATTTCATTATTCCACTTTTCACTTTCTATTTTCCAGAGCTCTCTGAGCCTTCTGGACTTCAGACTTTTAAACCCTTTTTACCCTCTGACTACTTGTAAGAAGCACTTCTCGGCCTGTAAAGAGTAGCTTTACATTTTCAGTAATAGTGGATTCAATGGTTGCGTCTTACCGAACGGAGAAGTAGGCTTCGGCCGAACTTCATTACCACATATTGTGTCAATTCTCTATCTCCCTCTTTCTCTATCTCAACAGTGATTATGTGACAGCTCAGCACTTAACATCACAGCGCTTCACTGCACACTACACCTCGAAGGGTTAAACCTTCAATCGACCATTGGAGGGGGGTTACCCGAAATCCACCCCCACAGTAGCCATTCTAATTCATTCGTACGAACGAATATAGTCATTCTAATTTATTCGTATAAATATGCCATTCTAATTCATTCATACGAGCCATTCTAATTCATTCGTATGAATGTAGCCATTCTAATTTATTCTTATGAACGAATATAGTCATTCAAATTCATTCGTACAAAGGTAGTCATTCTAATTCATTCGTATGAGCCATTCTAATTCATTCGTACAAATATAGCCATTCTGATTCAGTCGTACGAATGAATGTAGCCATTCTAATTTATTCGTACTAATATAGCCATTCTAATTCATTCTTACGAAGGTAGCCATTCTAATTTATTCATACGAGTCATTCTAATTCATTCGTACGAATGAAGCCTTTCTAATTCATTCATATGAATGTAGCCATTCTAATTAATTCGTACGAGTCATTCTAATTCATTCATACGAATATAGCCATTCTGATTTATTCATATGAACAAATGTAGCCATTCTAATTCATTTGTATGAAGGTAGCTATTCTAATTCATTCGTATGAGCCATTCTAATTCATTCGTACGAACGAATATAGCCAATCTAATTTATTCGTACGAAGGTAAATATTCTAATTCATTCGTATGAGCCATTCTAATTCATTCGTACGAATATAGCCACTCTAATTCATTCGTACGAACGAATATAGCAAGTCTAATTCATTCGTACGAATATAGCCATTATAATTTATTCGTACGAAGGTAGCCATTCTGATCGATTCGTAAGAGCCATTATAATTCACTCGTATAAATATAGTCATTTTAATTCATTCGTACGAACGAATGTAACCATTTTAATTCATTCACACGAATATAGCCATTCTAATTCATTCGTACAAACGAATATACCTAATCTAATTCATTCGTATGATTGTAACTATTCTAATTCATTCGTACGAAGGTAGCCATTCTAATTCATTCGTGCAAGCTATTCTAATTCATTCGTACTAATGAAGTCATTCTAATTCATTCGTACGAACGAATATAGCCATTATAATTCATTTGTACGAATGTAGCTATTCTAATTCATTCGTACGAAGGTAGCCATTCTAATTCATTCGTACGAGTCGTTCTAATTCATTCATACAAATGTAGCCAATCTAATTAATTCGTACGAATGTAGCCATTATAATTCATTCGTACGAAGGTAGCTGTTCTAATTCAATTATATGAGCCATTATAATTCATTCGTATTAATATAGTCATCCTAATTTATTCGGACGAACGAATGTAACCATTCTAATTTATTCGTACGAATATAACCATTCTAATTCATTCGTACGAAGGTAGCCATTCTACTTCATTCGTAAGAGCTATTCTAATTCATTCATACGAACGAATATAGCCATTCAAATTTATTCGAACGAATATAGCCATTCTAATTCATTTGTACAAAGTTTGCCTTTCTAATTCATTCATGCCAGTCATTCTAATTCATTCATACAAATGTAGCCATTCTAATTAATTCGTACGAACAAATATAGCCATTCTAATTCATTCGTATGAATTTAGCCATTCTAATTTATTCATATGAAGGTAGCCATTCTGATTCATTCGTACAAGCCATTCTAATTCATTTGTACGAGTCATTCTAATTCATTCGTATGAATGTAGCCATTCTAATTCATTCATTCGAATGTGTCCATTCTAATTCATTCGTATGAGGGTAGCCATTCTAATTCATTTATACAAGCCATTCTAATTCATTCGTACGATTGTAGTCATTCTAATTCATTCGTATGAATGAATGTAGCCATTCCAATTCATTTGTACAAATATAGCCATTCTAATTCATTCATATAAAGGTAGCCTTTCCAATTCATTCGTATGAGCCATTCTAATTCATTCGTACGAATGTAGTCATTGTAATTTATTACTACGAATGAATATAGCCGTTCTAATTCATTCATATGAATCTAGTCATTCTAATTCATTCATACGAAGGTAGCCATTCTAATTCATTCATACGAGCCATTCTAATTCATTCGTACGAATGTAGTTATTCCAATTCATCCGTACTAATGTAGCCATTCTAATTCATTCGTACGAAGGTAGCCCTTCTAATTTATTTGTACGAGCCACTCTAATTTATTCATACGAATATAGCTTTTCTAATTCATTCGTACGAATAAATGTAAACATTCTAATTCATTTATACAAATTTAGCCATTCTAATTCATTCATACGAATGAATGTAACCATTCTAATTCATTTGTACGAATTTAGCCATTCTAATTCATTGGTACGAAGGTAGCCATTCTAATTCTTTCATACGAATGTAGCTATTCTAATTCATTCGTACGAACAAATGCAGTCATTCGAATTTATTCGTACGAAGGTAGCCTTTCTAATTCATTCGTACGAATGTAGCCATTCCAATTCATTCGTATCAAGGTAGCCATTCTAATTCATTCGTACGAGCCATTCTAATTCATTCATACGAATGTAGCCATTCTATTTCATTCGGATGAACAAATCTAGCCATTCTAATTTATTCGTACGAATGTAACCATTCTAATTCATTCCTACGAAGCTTGGCATTCTAATTCATTCATACAAGCCATTCTAATTCATTCATACGAATGTAGCCATTCTAATTCATTCTTACGAGCGAATATAGCCATTCTAAT
The DNA here is from genome assembly GCA_947650365.1 of Chamaelirium japonicum. Classification (NCBI taxonomy): domain Eukaryota; kingdom Viridiplantae; phylum Streptophyta; class Magnoliopsida; order Liliales; family Melanthiaceae; genus Chamaelirium; species Chamaelirium japonicum. Next base: position 65,397,334 of record OX393560.1, read on the forward strand.
TCATTCGTATGAATGTAGGCATTCTAATTCATTCGTACGAAGGTAGTAATTCTAATGTATTTGTATAAGCCATTCAAATTCATTCGTATGAATGTAGCCATTCTAATTCACTCGTATAAATGTAGCCATTCTAATTCATTCGTACGAAGGTAGCTATTCTATTTCATTTGTACGAGCCATTCTGATTCATTCGTACGAATATAGCCATTCTAATTCATTCGTACGAATGAACTCATTTGTACGAATGTAGCCATTCTAATTCATTCGTACGAAGGTAGGCATTCTAATTCATTTTTATGAGCCATTCTAATGTATTCGTACGAATGTAGCCATTGTAATTCATTCGTACGAATGAATTTAGCCATTTTAATTCATTCATACGAAGGTAGCCATTCTAATTTATTCGTAAGTGCCATTCTAATTCATTCGTACGAATATAGCCATTCTAATTTATTCGTACGAACGAATGTAGCCATTCTAATTTATTTGTATGAATGTAGCTATTCTAATTCATTCGTACGAGCCATTCTAATTCATTCATACGAATGTAACCATTCTAATTCATTCGTACTAACGAATGTAGCCATTCTAATTTATTCGTACGAATGTAACTATTCTAATTTATTCATACGAATGTAGCCTTTCCAATTCATTTGGATGAGCCATTCTAATTCATTCGTACGAATGAAAGTAGCCATTCTAATTCATTCGTACAAATGTAGCCATTCTAATTCATTCGTACGAAGGTAGCCTTTTAAATTCATTCATATGAGCCATTCTAATTCATTCGTATAAATATAACCATTATAATTTATTCGTACAAACGAGTCGAACCATTCTAATTCATTCGTACGAAGGTAGCCATTCTAATTCATTCGTATGAGCCAATCTAATTAATTCGTATGAATGTTGCCATCCTTATTCATTCGTACGAACGAATGTAGCTATTCTAATTCTTTTGTACGAGCGATTCTAATTCATTCATAAGAATTTAGCCATTTTAATTCACTCGTACGAACAAATGTGGCCATTCTATTTCATTCGAAGAATGTAACCATTCTAATTCATTCGTACGAAGGTAGCCATTCTAAGTTATTTGTAAAAGCTATTCTAATTCATTCGTACGAATGTATCCATTCTAATTTATATGACTGAATGTAGCCATTCTAATTCATTCATATGAATGTAGCCATTCTAATTCATTCATATGAAGGTAGCCATTCTAATTCATGAATTCGAGCCATTCTAGTTCATTCGTATGAATATAGCCATTTTAATTCATTTATATGAACGAATATAGCCATTCTAATTTTTTCATATGAATGTAGCTATTCTAATTCATTCGCACGAAGGTAGCCATTCTAATTCATTCAGACGAGCCATTCCAAATTAGTCATACGAATGTAGCTATTGTAATTCATTCGTACGAACGAATATAGCCATTCTAATTCATTCGTAAGAATATAGCCATTCTAATTTATTTGTATGAAGGTAGCTATTCTAAGTCAATCATACGAGCCATTCTAATTCATTTGTATGAATGTAGCCATTCTAATTCATTCGTACAAATGAATGTGGCAATTCTAATTCAATTGTACGAAGATAGCCATTCTAATTTATTCGTACGAATGTAGCTATTTTAATTCATTCGAACGAACAATTGTAGCCATACTAATTCATTCGTATGAAAATAGCCATTCTAATTCCTTCGTATAAAGGTAGCCATTCTAATTCATTCGTATGAGCCATTCTAAGTCATTCGTATGGACAAATATAGCCATTCTAATTCATTCGTACGAGCCATTCTAATTCTTTTGTATGAATGTAGCCATTGTAATTCATTCGTATGAAAGAATGTAGCCATTCGAATTCATTAGTATAACTCATTCTAATTCGTTCGTATGAATTTAGCCATTCAAATTTATTCATACAAACGAATGTAGCCATTCTAATTTATTCATACGAATGTAACCATTCTAATTCATTTATACGAAGGTAGCCATTCAAAGTCATTCGAAAGAGTCAATTTAATTCATTTGTACGAATGTAGCCAATCTAATTCATTTGACGAACGAATGTAACCATTATAATTCATTCGTACAAATATAGCCATTCTAATTCATTTGTATGAAGGTAGCCATTCTAATTCATCCTAATGAGCTATTCTAATTCATTCGTACAAGCTATTCCAATTCATTCCTACGAACAAATGTAGCCATTCTAATTCATTCGTAAGAATATAGCCATTCTAATTCATTCGTATGAAGGTAGCCATTCTAATTCATTCGTGCGAGCCATGCTAATTCATCCATACGAATGTAGCTATTCTAATTTATTCATACGAATGTAGCCATTCTAATTCATTCGTACGAAGGTAGACGTTCTAATTCATCCGTATGAGCCATACTAATTCATTCGTACGAATGTATCCATTCTAATTCATTCGTACAAACGAATGTAGCAATTCTAATTCATTCGTACTAATGTAGCATTTCAAATTCATTCGTAATAAGATAGCCATTCTAATTAATTTGTACGAGCCATTCTAATTTATTTGTACAAATGTAGCCATTCTAATTCATTCGTACGAACGAATATAGCCATTCTAATTCATTCGTACAAATATAGCTTTTCTAATTCATTCGTATGAAGGTAGTCATTCTATTTCATTCGCACGAGCCATTCTAATTCATTCGTACGAAAGTAACCTTTCTAATTCATTCGTATAAAAGAATATAGCCATTCTAATTCATTGGTATGAAGGTAGACATTCTAATTTATTTGTATGAACCATTCTAATTCATTCGTACGGATGTATCCATTCTAATTCATTCGTACGAAGGTAGCCATTCTAATTCATTCATATGAATGTAGCCATTCTAATTCATTCAAACGAATGTAGTCAATCTAATTTATTCGTATGAAGGTAGCTATTCTAATTCATTCGTAAAAGCCATTCAAATTCTTTCGTACGAATGAATTTAGCCATTCTTATTTATTCGTACGAATATAGCATTTCTAATTCATTCGTACAAAGAAAGTCATTCTAATACATTCGTACTATCCATTCTAATTTATTCGTACGAATCTTGCTATTCAAAATCATTCGTACGAACGAATGTAACCACTATAATTCATTCATATGAATATACCCATTTTAATTCATTTACATGATGGCAGCCATTCTAACTCATTCATACGAGCCATTCTAATTCAATCGTGTGAACGAATGTAGCCATTCTAATTCATTCGTGTGAAGGTAGCCATTCTAATTCATTCGCATGAAGGTAGCCAATCTAATTCATTTGTACGATCCATGCTAATTCATTAGTATGAATATTGCTATTCTAATTCATTCGTACGAATGTAGCCATTCTAATTTATTCATACGAAGGTAGCCATTCTAATTCATCCGTACGATTCATTCTAATTCATTCGTATGAACGAATATAGCCATTCTTAATCATTCGTACAAATATAGCAATTTTAATTCATTCGCATGAAGGTAGTCATTGTAATTCATTCATACGAGCTATTCTAATTCATTCATACGAATATAGCCATTCTAATTCAAATGTATAAACAAATGTAGCTATTCTAATTTATTCGTACGAATGTAGCTATTCTAATTCATTTGTATGAAGGTAGCCATTCTAATTCATTCGTATGAGGTGTTCTAACTCATTCATATAAATATAGACATTCTAATTCATTCATACGAACGAATGTAGTCATTCTAATTTATTCATACTAATGTAACCATTCTAATTCATTCGTACAAAGGTAGCCATTCTAATTCATTCGTACAAGCCATTCTAATTCAATCGTATGAATGTAGCCATTCTAATTTATTCGTACGAAGATAGACATTCTAATTCATTCGTACGAGGCGTTCTAATTCATTCGTAAGAATGTAGCCATTCTGATTTATTCAGACAAACAAATGTAGCCAATCAAATTCATTCGTATGAATATAACCATTTTAATTCATTTGTACGAAGGTAGCTATTCTAATTCATTCGTTCGAGCTATTCTAATTCATTCATATGAATGTAGCCTTCTAATTCATTCGTACGAACGAATGTAGCCATTCTAATTCATTCGTATGAAAGTAGCCATTCTAATTCATTCGTACGAAGGTCGCCATTCTAATTCATTCATACGAGCCATTCTAATTCATTCGTACGAAGGTAGCCATTCTAATTCATTCGTAAGAACCGTTGTAAATCATTTGTACAAATATAGCTATTTTAATTCATTTGCACAAACAAATGTAGTCATTCAAATTCATTCATACAAATATAGCCATTCTAATTCATTCGTACGAAGGTAGCCAGTCTAATTCATTCGTACTAGCTATTCTAATTCATTCGTACGAATAAAGCCATTCTAATTTATTCGTATGAACCAATGTAGCCATTTTAATTCATTCGTACGAATATAGCTATTCTAGTTCATTCGTACGAAGGATAGCCATTCTAGTTCATTCGTACGAGCCATTCTAATTTATTCGTACGAATATAGCCATTCTAATTCATTCGTACAAAAGTAGCATTTCTAATCCATTTGTACAAGCTATTCTAATTCATTCGTACAAATGTAGCAATTTTAATTCATTCGGACGAACGAATGTAGTCATTCTAATTCATTAGTATGAAGGTAGCCATTCTAATTCATTTGTACGAGCCATTCTAATTCATTCGTACGAACGAATGTAGCCATTCTAATTCATTCGTATGAATGTCGTCATTCTAATTCATTCGTACGAAGTTAGCCATTCTAATTCATTCATACCAGCCATTCTAATTCATTCATACGAATGTAGCCATTCTAATTCATTCGTATGAACTAATATAGCCATTCTAATTCATTCATACGAAGATAGCCATTCTAATTTATTCGTACGAAGCCATTCTAATTCATTCGTACGGTCATTCTAATTCATTCGTATGAATGTGATCATTCTAATTCATTCGTACGAATATGGTTATTCTAATTTATTCGTACGAATGAATGTAGCCATTTTAATTCATTCATACGAAGTTAGCCTTTCTAATTCATTCGTACGAATGTAGCCTTTCTAATTCATTCATACGAATATAGCCATTATAATTTATTCGTACAAAGGTAGCCATTCTAATTTATTTGTACGAGCCATTCTAATTCATTCGTACGAATTTAGCCATTCTAATTCATATAGACGAACAAATGTGCCATTCTAATTTATTCGTACGAATGTAGATATTCTAATTCTTTAGTACGAAGGTAGCCATTCTAAATCATTCGTATGAGCCATTCTAATTTATTCATACAAACGAATATAGCCATTCAAATTCATTCATATGAATATAGCTATTCTATTTCATTCGTATAAACGAATATAGCCATTCTAAATCATTCATATGAATATTGACATTCAAATTCATTCGTACGAAGGTAACTATTCTAATTCATTCGTACGTGCTATTCTAATTCATTCGTACGAATGTAGCCATTCTAATTCATCTGTACGAATGTAGCCATTCTAATTCATTTGTACGAGTCATTCTGATTCACTTGTACGAATGTAGCTATTCTAATTCATTCGTATGAAGGTATCCATTCTAATTAATTACTATATGACATTCTAATTCATTTGTACGAATGTAGCCATTCTAATTCATTCTTACGAACGAATATAGTCATTCAAATTCATTCGAACGATTATAGCTATTCTAATTAATTCGTATGAAGGTAGTCATTCTCTTTCAATCGCACGAGCCATTCTAATTTATTCATATGAAAGTAACCATTTAATTCATTCGTACAAACGAATATAGCCATTCTAATTCATTCGTACGAATGAAACCATTCTAATTCATTTGTACGAATGTAGACATTCTAATTCATTTGTACAAGCCATTTTAATTCATTCGTACGAATGTAGCTATTCTAATTGATTCGTACGAATGTATCCATTAGAATTCATTCGTACGAATATAGTCATTTGAATTCATCCGTAAAAATATAGCCATTCTATATCATCCGTACAAATATAGTCATTCTAATTCATTCGTACGAATATAGCCATTCTAATTCGTTCGTACGAATATAGCCATTCTAATTCGTTCGTACGAATATAGCCATTCTAGTTTATTCGTACTAAGGTAGCCATTCTAATTTATTCGTACAAACTATTCTAATTCTTTCATACGAAAAAATTAAGCCATTCTAATTCATTCGTACGAATGTAGCCATTCTAATTCATTCGTATGAAGGCTGCCATTCTAATACATTCGTACGAGTCATTCTAATTCATTCGTACGAATGTAGCCATTCAATTTCATTCGTATGAATGAATGTAACCATTCTAATTCATTCATATGAATGTACCCATTCTAATTCATTCATACGAAGGTAGCCATACTAATTTATTCATACGAGCCATTACAATTAATTCATATGAACGAATGTAGCCATTCTAATTCATTCGTGTGAAGGTAGTCATTTTAATTCATTCGTACGAACGAATGCACCATTATAATTCATTCGTATGAAGGTACCTATTCTAATTCATTCATACGAGCCATGCTAATTCGTTAGCACGAATGTAGCCATTCTAATTCATTCGTACGAAGGTAGTCATTCAAATTCATCTGTACGAGCCATTCTAATTCATCCATACGAACGTAGCTTTTCTAATTCATTCGTATGAACGAATGTAGTTATTCTAATTCATTCGTACAAATGTAGCCATTCTAATTATTTCGTATGAATGTAGCCATTCTAATTCATTCGTGCCAGCCATTCTAATTCATTCGTATGAATATAGTCATTCTAATTCATTCGTTCGAACGAATGTAGCCATTCTAATTCATTTGTACCAATGTAGCCATTCTAATTTACTCGTATGAAGGTAGTCATTTTAATTCATTCGTATGAGCCATTCTAACTCATTCGTACGAATGTAGCCATTCTAATTCATTCGTATGAACAAATATAGCTATTCTAATTTATTCGTACAAATATAGCTATTCTAATTCATTCGTACAAAAGTAGCCACTCTAATTCATTCGTACAAGCCATTCTAATTCATTCGTATGAATTTAGCCATTCTAATTAATTCGGCCAAAGGTAGCTATTCTAATTCATTCGTACGAGCCATTCTAATTCATTTGTACGAATGTAGCAATTCTAATTCATTCGTACAAAGGCAGCCATTTTAATTCATTCGTACGAATGTTTCCATTCTAATTCATTCATACGAATAAATATAGCCATTCTAATTCATTCATATAAATGTGGCCATTCTAATTCATTCGTACGAATATAGCCATTCTAATTCATTTGTACGAGCCATTTTAATCCATTCATATGAATGTAGCCATTCTAATTCATTTGTACGAACGAATATAGCCATTCTAATTTATTCATATGAATGTAGCCATTCTAACTCATTCGTACGAAGGTAGCCATTCTAATTCATTCGTACGAATGTAGCCAATTTAATTCATTAGTACGAATGTAGCCATTCTAATTCATTCGTATGAGCCATTCTAATTCATTCGTACGAATGAAGCCATTTTAATTCATTCATATGAGCCAATGTAGCTATTCTAATTCATTCGTACGAATTAAGCTTTTCTAATTCATTCGTATGAAGGATAGCCATTCTAATTCATTCGTACAAGTTATTCTAATTTATTCATACGAATGTAGCCATTCTAATTCATTCGTACGAAGGTAGCCTTTCTAATATATTCGTATAAGTCATTCTAATTCATTCGTACGAATGTAGCTATTCTAATTCATTGGGACGAACGAATGTAGTCATTCTAATTCATTCGTACGAGCCATTCTAATTTATTCGTACGAACGAATGTAGCCATTTTAATTTATTCGTACGAATGTTGCTATTCTAATTCATTCATACAAAGGTAGCCATTCTAATTCATTCGTATCAACCATTCTAATTCATTCATATAAATATAGCCATTCTAATTCATTCGTACGAACAAATATTGCCATTCTAATTCATTCGTACAAATATAGCCATTCTAATTCATTCCTACGAAGATAGCCTTTCCAATTCATTCATACGAAGCCATTCTAATTCATTCGTACGAGCCATTCTAATTTATTCATACGAATGTAGCCATTCTAATTCATTCGTACGAATGTGGCCATTCTAATTCATTTGTACTAACAAATGTTGCCATTCTAATTCATGCGTACGAAGGTAGCCATTCTAATTCATTCATACGAATGTAGCCTTTCTAATTCATTCATATGAATATAGCTATTCTAATTCATTCATACAAAGGTAGCCATTCTAATTCATTCGTTCGAGCCATTCTAATTCATTCGTACGAATGTAGCCATTCTAAATTAGTCATACGAATGTTGCCATTCTAATTCATTCATACGAAGGTAGCCACTTTAATCCATTCGTACGAGCTATTCTAATTCATTCGTACGAACGAATATAGCCTTTCTAATTCATTTGTACGAGTATAGCCATTCTAATTCATTCATTTGGAGGTTGAAGCCCATGATAGCAAAGGTACTGTGTTATTTATCCAGTCGGTTGTTTATGATTGGAAACCTTTCCGTTGTAGGGCTTGTAGGTCCTTTGCTCATTTTGAGAACGAATGCACGGAACATCCAAAAATATCTAATAAGTGTAAAAGCTTTGAGTGGCGACGGAAGGGCATAAATATTCCTATGGATGTCAGGCCTATCTCTGGAATGCAAGGTTCCACTATGCCTGTTCGGTCGGACCCGAATCAATGGATTTCGGTCGTTAATGCTAGGAGTAAAGGTAAATCCACCGATATTCCTTGTAGTTCAAACCAAGGGAATGGATCACAATTTGCAGCTCTAGGGACCCTGGATGGCAACGATGGGAGTGGAGAAACTAGTAACTAGAGGGACGGGTCTATTGTTGTAGATGCAACCCTTGGTACGGATGATGCAATAGCTACTATTGGGGCAGACAGAGCTAATATTACACAATTTGTTGGGTGCACAGGGGGCTCTGTTACGCAAGCAATGGCTGATGCAGGCTGTGCTGATGTTGTTACAGGGGCACCTTTTGCAAATGTTCTACAGGCTGTGATGGGATTAGTAGAGAGCAATGCTAAGTCTGATGCTGGCCGGCATTGGAAGAGGCGTTTGATGTTGTTACGCAATGTGCGACTGCTGTAGTTGCTGATGGCATTGCAGTTGCTGGTGTTACATCACCAGCTGGCGCTCCTAACACTAGCGTAACAATGACAGAATCTGCTGTTACGCTAGCGACTGGCAATGTTACACCAGAGACTGCAGTGATTGCAGGCAATGTTACGCTAGAGAATATAGGGGCTGTTTCTCAAGCAGAGAGTTCAGCCAGTGAGGGGGAGAGACCGAGCGTTTTAGCTCTTGCTAGTGGGAGTGGGGTCATAGTTGGAGATGCTAAGACGCATCCTGGTAGGCGAAGCCAACGAGAAGAAAGTCCTAGCATAACTATTCCTACTCTTCAACGATCTCATCGAAAGCAGGGTTTGAGGGCTCGTTTTTGGCAGGATACGGTCGGGCTATCTAAAGAACCGGCTTCAGGGGTTTTTCAGAATCTTATTCAGGATGGGGAGGCTCCATATCGAGTGGAGCAGGCAGGCGTTGATTATCCCATGGATTCTTTTGATCAGTACAAGAAGTTGCCTCCTTATCTTGCCAACTACCCCACTTTCCTTACCATGCCGAGTCCAGAGCTTCAGCCCCGAGCTAAAGAATCCTAGCCTAAGGGTCAGTCTGATAGGGTTACGAGGAGCAGGGGGGCCAGTTAGTGAAGACAGAACTCTGGTTCATTGTGCTTTTGTGATAGTCTTAGGTGAGTGTTGTGTATTGCCTCAAGTCCGGGGGCTACCATGTCGGTCTGCTCTCTGTGCGATGAGGGAGGGTTTTCTTGTTGCTGTGGCCTCTTAGGTCGTGTGGTCTGCATGCTCACTCAGAGACAAGCCGTGTCCTGTAACTGTCTTTATTTTCCAGTAATAGATTAGTTTTTTACCCTTCAAAAAAAAGAAGAAAGGTAGCCATTCTAATTCATTTGTACGATCCATTCTAATTCATTTATATGAATGTAGCCATTCTAATTCATTCGTTCAAATGAATATAGCCATTCTAATTCATTCGTACGAATGTAGCCATTCTAATTCATTCGTACGAAGGTAGCCATTCTAATTTATTTGTACGAGCTATTCTAATTCATTCGTGTGAATATAGCCATTCTAATTCATTCACACGAATGTAGCCATTCTAATTCATTTATACGAGCCATGCTGATTCATTTATACGAATGTAGCCTTGCTAATTCATTCGTATGAACGAATTCATTCGTACGAATGTAGCCATTCTAATTCATTCGTATGAAGGTAGCCATTCTAATTCATTCGTAAGAGCCACTCTAATTCATTCGTATGAATATAGCCATTGTAATTCATTCGTATGAATGAATGTAACCATTCTAATTCATTCGTATGAATGTAGCTATTCAAGTTCATTCGTACGAAGGTAGCCATTTTAATTTATTCGTATGAGTCATTCTAAATCATTCGTACGAATGTAGCCATTCTAATTCGTTCATACAAACGAATGTAGCCATTCTAATTCATTCGTACGAATATAGCCAAATTAATTCATTCATATGAAGGTAGCCATTCTAATTTATTCGTTTGAGCCATTCAAATTCATTCATACGAATATTGCCATTCTAAGTCATTCGTTCAAATGTCTCCATGCTAATTCATTAGTACGAATGTAGGCATTCTAATTCATTCGTACGAGCCATTCTAATTCATTCATACGAATATAGCCATTCTAATTCATTTGTATGAACGAATGTAGCTATTCTCATTTATTCGTAGGAATATAGCCGTTCTAATTTATTCGTACGAAGGTAGCCATTCTAATTCATTCTTAAGAGTCATTCCAATTCATTCGTATAAATGTAGCCATTATAATTCATTCATACGAACGAATGTAGCCATTTTAATTCATTTATATAAATATAGTCATTCTAATTTATTCGTACGAAGGTAGCCATTCTAATTCATTCGTACGAGCCATTCTAATTTATTCGTATGAATGTTGCCATCCTAATTCATTCGTACAAACAAATGTAGCTATTCTAATTCATTCGTACAAGTGCAGCTATTCTAATTCATTTGTACGAAGGTACCCATTCTAATTCATTCGGATGAGCTATTCTAATTCATTCGTACGAAAGAATGTAGTCATTCTAATTCATTCGTACGAATATAGCCATTTAAATTCATTCGTACAAATATAGCCATTTAAATTCATTCGTACAAAGGTAGTTATTCTAATTCATTCGTAAGAGTCATTGTAATTCATTCGTACAAATGTAGTCATTCTAATTCATTCTTACGAACGAATGTACCAATTCTAATTTATTCGTACGAAAATAGCCATTATAATTCATTCTTACGAAGGTAGCCATTCTAATTCATTCGTACGAGTCATACTAATTCATTCGTATGAATGAAGCCATTCTACTTTATTCATACGAATAAATGTAGCTATTCTAATTCATTTGTGCGAATTTAGTCATTCTAATTCATTCATACAAAGGTAGCCATTCTAATTCATTCGTACGAGCCATTCTAATTCATTCGTACGAATGTAGCCATTCTAATTTATTCGTACAAAGGTAGCCATTCTAATTCATTCGTACGAGCCATGCTAATTCATTCGTACGAATATAGCCCTTTTAATTCATTCGTACGAATGTAACAATTCTAATTCATTCGTACGAAGCTAGCCATTCTAATTCATTCAAACGAGCCATTCTAATTCATTCGTACGAATATAGCCGTTCTAATTCATTCGTATGAACAAATATAGCTATTCTAATTCATTCGTACAAGTGCAACCATTCTAATTCATTCGTACATAGGTATCCATTTTAATTCATTCGTACAAACCATTCTAATTGATTCATATGAGTCATTCTTATTCATTCGTACGAATTTAGCCATTCTAATTCATTCTTTGAAGCCATTCTAATTCATCCGTACGAATGTAGCCATTCTAATTCATTCGTACGAAGGTAGCCATTCTAATTCATTCGTACGAATGTATCCATTCTAATTCAGTCATACGAACGAATGTAGCTATTCTAATTTATTCGTACTAATGTAGCCATTCTAATTAATTCGTACGAAGGTAGTCATTCTAATTCATTCGTACGATCCATTCTAATTCATTCGTACGAATGTAGCTATTCTAATTCATTCGTACGATCCATTCTAATTCTTTCGTACGAATTAGTCATTCTAATTTATTCATACGAACGAATGTAGCCATTCTAATTTATGCATACGAATGTAGCCATTCTAATTCATTCGTACGAGCCATTCTAATTCATTCATTCGAATGTAGCCATTCTAATTCATTCGAACAACCCATTCTAATTCATTCGTATGAACCATTCTAATTCACTCGTACGAAAGACATCTGAATGGGACATTCAGATTAAGTTCGTATGAATGTATCCACTCTATTTCATACGAATGTAGCTATTCTAATTCATTCGTACGAAAGTATCCATTCCGCATGGACATAATCAGAGTATCTACTTTCATATGAATCAGAATAGCTGCATTCGTACAAAAGAGATCTGACTTGAGCATTTTGTATAAGTTCATTCAAAACTAGCAGCTTAGATCTTTTTCGTACGAATGTAACCATTCTAATTCATTCGTACCAAATTATCCATTTCGCACGAACTTAATCATAGTGTCCACTTTTATATGAATCAGAATTGGTACATTCGTACGAACTTAATCTGAATTGAACATTTATATTAAGTTTGTGTGAAACTAACAATTTAGATCTATTTCATACGAATATAGTCATTCTGATTCATTTGTACGAAAGTATCCATTCCTCACAAACTTAATCAGATTGTCCACTTTCGTATGAATCAGAATGGCTACATTCATAAGATAGAGATCTGAATTGGACATTCAAATTAATTTCATGCGAAACTAGCAATACATATCTATTTCGTACGAATGTAGCCATCCTGATTCAAACCTTAGATAGCACACCTACAAAAAATCGACAAATTCTAAAACTTCTAGGGGCGTCAAATGTTAGAAAAATTAACGGTTAGAATGGACGGTCGATAAAGTTTCTAACATTTGATGCCCCTAGGAGATTTAGAATGTGCTGACTTTTTGTGCGTTTATCACAAAAAACCAATACATTCTAAAACTTATAGGTGCATCAAATCACAAAAAATCAATACATTCACATCTTTTTCGCTTGGGAAGGTCCCAAGTAGGCGGGGACAAGGAACTCGAACTTGTTGCAGAGTGATACCAAGCCTAGAGTATTTTCTAGCCCTCTAAGAGTGTTCTGTACTTACTGGTCGGTTGGCACTATTACAAGCAAAAGTATGGTTCGAACCTTAATCTAAAGTATGGTTCGAACCTTTATCTAACTTGGCCCTAATAAGCTCTAAAATGCTATATGTGTATTGACCATGTGATCTCTTGAATAAAAAATAAATAAATAAATAACAAAATAGGATTCATTCAGATAACCAACCCCATATTGATGGGAAATGGCTTTGACGGTTATTGTCTGTTAGTGATGGGGGAGGGTAGGGCTATATACAGCCCACTAAATACCTTAGGGAGCCCCCGTCTAAAGGCCACTCACTTCTTTTACCTCTGTGTTGTTTGTGTGCAAACGGCCACACTCCGCCGGCTGGCTCTGCCACCGGTAACCCACCACCGCCGGTCCTCCTCCCTCCTCATCATCCTCCTTCCTCCCCTTTTATCGGGTGGCCAAATGCTCAGAAAGTGCATTCCATCTGGTCGGGCAGAGTGCGCAATTTCCAGGATTATGAGGAAGAACAAGAAAAGGATGGGATCGGGAGGAGGAAAAAGATGGAAGCGGTGAGGGTGGATCGCCGCCAGCGGCGCCTTGCACATGGCAGGTGGCAGGGCAACAAGCGTGGGCTACCATGGGCAAAAGAGCAAGGATGAAACGGGTAGACATTAGCAGAGGCGGAGCCAACTAAGGCCCAGTGGGGGCAGGGATTTGAAATATTAACTATAAATTATAGTTTGCCCCCTGAAGTTTAGCTCAAACACTTAACCCCCCAATAGTTTATTTTGTTTCAAATCGCTCCTTAAAGTTTGAAATGTTAGCACAATGCCCCTTTTGTCACTACTTAATTTCCTCATTTTGTAATTTTTATCTGATCAAAACTGAATTGAATGGGTCAAAATGTAGTTTTTTAACTATAGGGTGGTTAAGTATTTTTGAGCTAAACTTCAGGAGTTCGAATCTCCTCTGGCCGGTCGGTCGGTCCCAATCGATGGGCCCGACGCGCATCAAAGCCGCATGCGACCGGATTACAATTCACTTTCGGCTCGCTTGCCATCGTGCAGCTGTGATGCGCACTGGCCCACCGAGCAAGGCCAACTGACTGGAGGAGATTCGAACTCAAACTTTAGGGGGGCAAAGTGTAATTTATCCAAATTTTAATATCCCTTAGAGGCACATCAGTCTAGTCCTATGGTGTCATTACCCCACTAATTAATTAGTGCATCTGGAAAATAAAAAAACGATTCATCTCCTGCAACCCACCTTGACGGTGACCTCGCAATGCTTACAGGCCGCAGCCTCACGTACGCTGCACCAGCACACCACACGACCTACTACTCTGCTAGGTTAACTCCTGAGCGTTGATTCCCCTACGTGACTGCGTCTAGTGTCCCTCAAAACAATAGCTTGGAATGTTCTTCTACCCACGCTCACTAACATAAAAAAAGAAAATTTGTAGGTTTTTGAATCTTCTTGCCGCCACTAGAGTGAATTCCTGGCTCCGCCACTGGACATTAAGGTTTTTTTTTTCAAATTTAAGTTAGGGCTGCCTATGGTATTTTTTCATGGGCTGTATAGAGACCCACCCACCCAACGGATGGGCAATAGTTAGGATCCTATGATTAATTGATGTGTTAACAAGGGAAAAGGTTATTTGAAAACACAAAACCAGACACAATAACTCATCTGCATGCACACATCACATTAGCATTGTGTCTGGTTCTATGTCCCTATGTGTGCTCAAATCAAATAGCACATTGTTCGTTAGTGATTTGCCCCATCCATTGTCCATTAATAAAAGAAAATCTCAACAATCTGTTAACAAGTGGTCAATACTTTTGACACCATCCATCCATATATCCATCCCACTCACTACTAATACTAAGACATATCCTCGTATCTCAGTAATCATCATCAGAATGCTGCAGATGTAGGTATGCCGAACCTCTCATCCATCATGCAGCAGAAAGCATACAAGAATTAACAATGCAGAAGAAGCCTCCTATCGATGAGCAACCTTTTTCAGTTTATCAATCCACTACTAGTTCACAGCTGAGGAGCCCATCATGACAATCATTCATCTGTTCCTTCAATTCGTTGCCTACCAAATAGATTGCAGCACCTTATATCAAACAAATATATATATATATATATATATATATATTTAAAAAAATAGTTTTTTTGAGTTTTATTTCCCATTCTAGAGCGTTGTTGGCTGCTGCGCAGACTCCCCACATATAGCTTTGAATCTTCAGGCCTTTTTAGCCTTGGGTTTGGGCACGGGGAAGAGAATCCTGAAAGCCCAAGCAGCAAGAATGGCACCAAGGAAGGGGCAGATCCAGTAGACGTAAAACTGCTCCCATGTATCGTGGCGGTTGTTAACGTATGCCCACCCAAATGCCTGTCATTCAATAACATCATCTCTCTCAGGGATCAATCAGGGAAATAAAAGAAGAGAGAAATATTAGACAAAAATCCGAGACTGCAATACATATAAACCATATACAGAATTTAAAACTCTTTATAAAATTGCAGGCATGCCAATGGAGTCGCTGCTTTGTACAACACCGTATACCTACCCATGGCAATGCAATCTGTCCTCAATCAAACAATAAAAATCCCCAAGGACAAAAGAAGTCAAAATCTTTGCCTGGTATTTGCTTCTCTGTACCATGGATCATACATGCTAGAAAGGTCATTCCTCCCATCAATTTTAACTCATGGCTTTCCCTGGGAATATAATAATAAGGATGACATCCAAAATATGCTCTACACATATTGCGATGAAACGCACGAGCCTGGTTCTATGGGGTACTATATCAGCCATCAGGTAGGGTAGGGGGAGACTGAGGAGCATCAAGGTACCGGATGCTGCTACTAGTATTTGGATTAAACAATTCTCGCTAGATACCTTAGCAGACTCTCTCTGATCAAAATCCAGAAATCGAAGCATCTTGGTATGCTACGCTCCTCACTAATAGAAGCTACTTACCCTTCCTCCTCGGTATCGACTAAGCACTACTTTGATTGCAATTTCCGTTGGGCTGGCGGGGAAAGACAAATAGCTAAGGGTTATGAAACTCCATATCTACCCCAACTTGTTCATTTCAGTTTATCTGCCGTGGGACGGCAGCAGCTTTTTGGTTGAGCTGAGCGTATGTCTTGACGAGTAAGGACGGGCCTGTCTAGCCTTTCAACAACTAGTGAGAGGACCCCTGCAACATTCCACTTCGACTCGCTTTGCTACACACATAGGATCTCGTTCTACGAGAACCACTTCGTCATGCACAATTCAACAAAATCCTCCTTCTCAATGCTAGCTGGAGTGATTGGTTTGATGCCTCCTACTCTATTTTGCTATTGAACCCATTCTTTTGCCATGGGTAGGAGGCATTTATTGATCTGAAAGTGGTTCAGTTACCACTTAGAAGTAGGGTATTTCGATTGGCTGACTGATTGCATGTTTTTGGGAATGCTAACTACATGGAATCCCAGCTTTTTATGTTGTTTTTCGATTGACCACAATATGTTGATGGAACGAGAAGAAGTCATGTGCCCTATCTATGAATAGATTGGATTTGTTGCGAGTTGAAAACATGAATTCGATTGGTGGGTATCTTGCCAGAATGGATGATTGGATCACTGATGGAGGTATGCATGGATAGTCAAGCAAAAAAGAATCTCAGACGTCACCTAAAATGTCGAGTAGTCCACCACACACACCTTCGGTAAGAAAGGTTGGTTCAGTGAGTGGAGGAATAGATAGGCTAGGAACAAAAATAGAAGGAACAGTTTTCTCGGTTGGGGAATTCAAATGGCCAAGTGGAAGGAAGAGAATCAATTCATTCCCCCTCCTCTAATTCATTCAATCGTTAGGTTCATCATCCGATAGATCAATTGCCATCCCTCTCCATTATCAGACTAGGGCTTGTAGTTGACGCCGAGTGGCGCCTGTTCCTTCCCAATCGAAACTTTTTTGTTAGGGTTGAAGAGACCTGCCTAGTCAAGAAGGAACAAAGATTGCTTGAATCGCCCTCCATGCCAGTCCAACAAGCACAAAGATGATTTGTTCGTTCGAAACCTTTTTCGGGGTAGATTCAATTCATGAAAAAAAACACATTGTCCAGGTAGCAGCAAACAAGAACCACTAAAAGCATTCACCAACAAATTGTGAATGCAGATATATATAAGTTGTGCAGATCTCCCCATGAAACCTACATAAAATATAGATTCACATGACATCTGACCAAAGATATAAAATACCTACCAGAGTCAAAATCATATTAACCCCAAAACAAAAAGGACTTTTTGTAGTGAAAGTAGAGGAACAAACACCGTTGAAAGCCGCAAGAAGGAACTCACACCATCAAAGAGACCTGAGTTAGGGCGAAGGAAGGAAAGACAAGACAATAGGCAAGTAGGCATAAAGTCCCTTCTTTCCATTATGGGCACGGGCACTGGAGGCCAACTCTAAAGAGAGAGAATCTTGTGTCAATAGATACGAATGGATAAGGGGGCATGGAATACATATGGTGAGCCACAATAATGGTTGAAGAGCCTAACATAGCCATATTAACAGATATCTGAGCATGCCATGATGTTTTTCGGATGTCATAGAGGCCCCTATGACCCTAGCCCATAAATGGACCTTTATGAGCCTCTCAAATGTTTTCGAGGCTATGACCAATGCCCCAATTGGTCATGGGCATGAGACCAATGATCAGGAAATTAATTGCAATAGCTAAAATAATGGTGTGCAATATCGCTCAACCATAGACCCCTGTTATTGGACTTAATACGGAATTACACAGAAATAGCTTAAGAAGAATCCAATAATAATCCTTAATGCAAGGTAATATGAATGAACAAGTATGCAGCAGCAGTTTAAGAAGAATCCAACAATAATCCTTAATCCAAGTTAAAATGAATAAACATGATTGGTACTACCATGATTATCGTCACCCTCAAAATCACCTCTCAGTCTCTCACCTCCAACGTCATCCTCATATCCCGTCCACATCACTAGCATCATCCCTATTCCTTAGCCGTCCAGGGATCACTAGTATTAGCATGTGATTCAACCAACATCAAAGTCCACAGCCTCATCCTACCAATCTATAGTCATGAACATTCAATATAACTTGGTTAGACGCTCATTCAATGTCATTTTCTTACTAAAAAATCTCATTCAATCTGTCATTGTTTTGAAATATGTAGTCAAGACATGATGGATTATCTTTTTTCTTCCTTCAATCCAATATCATGAACCTTAACCTTAAGATTAGTACCAAAAGACAAGCTGGTAAAGAAGTGGTCTGATTTTGAAACGATGACCATAACACCAATAGAACTCACATTCTAATGGTGTAGCTTTATATCCAAATACCATTGTGCATGAACTACAAGATTTCCATGCATTTTGAAATAGCCTCAACTTTTAAATACAACATAATAATGAATCGGCAATCTAAGAACATGTTTTGTAAATATTTATTTATCACAAGCAAAAATGACTTTGCACAGCGTAAGATAATCAAAAAACACGTTTGATCAGCAAGTTCTTGTGATTTTCGGAGTAATTCTAGTTATGTACAGGTCTTTCACTCTAAAAAGCGGTTTGAAGACCCTGAGAACTAAAATCACTCAAGACATGTGTCCTTCACCTTGTTCCTAACCCTTAAATAGGGTGTGAAGATTTGGTTTAACAAGATGTCTATTTTGACCAAATCAAATCACCATTATTTATAGCCAAAATGGATAAAAAAATATACTTTTGAAATCCATAGAGTACTTGAATAGGCAGATTCTATAAGATTACCCAAGGGGTGTTGTGCTAACACTACCCACCAGGGATACACCGATACTTCGAAACAGGTGCGTACCCATATCGGATACTTCTCGATACTCCGATATGGCCCGATACGACGGGATACGTATCCGATACGGTTAGGAAGTATCGGAGTTTAAAAAAAAAAGATCTGATACGTTGGGGATACGGAGTCGATACGCCGGGGATATGGAATCAATACGCGGGGATACGGGACCGATACGCGAGAATACGGGATCGATACGTCGGGGATACGAGGCCGATACGCCGGGATACGTATGGATGGTAATATAGTCCAAAATCCAAAAATCTGACCCGAACCCAACCGAAACTCGACCGGAACTTCGGATATGAGTCTAAATTCTATACATGAATATTTGCTTAATGATATCATTTAAATGTTTTGTTTTTTGGATGATGCATGTGACACTAACTTTGTATTTTGTAATGGATGATGAATGTTAGCATTTTGTAATGGACGATGAATATGACACTTGCATAATGTTGTTAACGTTATTTTTTGTAATGGATAAATGTGACACTTGTTTTGATTTTTTGGTTGTATTGGATGTAAATCATGTAATGAATGATGAGCATGGTCATAATTAATTTTCAAATTATTCACTATTTATATTCTAGCACAAAATATTATATTTAATTATTAATATTATATTATATATATATATATATATATATATATATAAAATTACAAACGTATCCCTGCCGTACCGCGTATCCTAGTTTTTCAAAATTCCACGTATCGCCGTATCCATATCCTCGTATCCGTATCCCCGTATCCGTATCGATGCTTCCTAGCTACCCACTAGCTCCACTTGACTCAACTCAATCTAATGATCATCAATCAACCCACAATGTGTATAATTGGTAATGGTTAGACAAGTGTTGATAGGTTGTGGACCGTAGACTCGTGATTTGAACTTTATGGGTGTCAACATTTGCCTACACATAGATAGTCTGCAGCATGTCAACACTTGCCACCTATACAGACCATGATGGCCTTCATTCTCATGAAGTTTCATTTGAGCTACACACTACAAGCTTGGACTTGGAGGGTATGAGTTGACGGGTGTTGGCAATTATATAGATCATTATTTATCAAGGTTTAAAATATCGATCGGTATGTAACGAACAGGCTAGTACATACCACGTATCGGTTCGTACCGATAAGATATGGGCTAGGTACCGGTCATGCCGGTCGTATAATAGGGTACCAATCCTTGTACCGATAGGTACATACTGGTCGATACATACTGGTCAACGACTCAACTATCCATAAGGCTTTTCTTGCTTGTGGGTTCAATCTTTAGGCTTTTTGGGCATCTTGGCTTGCGGGGCACTGGGGGAGGGCTGATCTAGGATTCCTAAGGAGTTTTCTACATGATCTGGACAAATCGAAAGCATAATTTTTCATCAAACTCTCAAAACTTGATTTTGAGGAGAAATGTATTTTTCCTAATTTTTTTCATGTTAACCATATTAAATTTTATTTTAAGGATCTTACCTTTAATGCTTTCAAAGGTTAGATCCATACATATTGGTGTATATTTGCCTCCAAAATAGTAAATCATAAAATTCTAATAATGGGTGTGGGGGAGGTCTGGGATGACCATGCCCACAAGAGAGGTCGCCTCCATCCTTGGAAGTGGTGACTTGAGACTCCTCTTCTTTATCTCGGGTAGTAGGTCGAGAATCTCGAGATGTGGTTGATGTGTCGAGGGCTTCAACTCTGTAGGTTTTGGGCACCCGACAAACACCTTTTGGCTCAAGCAAATGATACAAGATACAAGGCTCCTAGAATGGGTGTCCCCCAGGTTGTTCTTTATGTCCTTGATAAAAGAGGGTCTAGAAGACAAATTAGAAAATAGAGGATCAGGGGAGTGTTAAACTAGTGATTCTTTCACATAAAATGGCTAAAGCCTTTACCAATACATTTACAAAGGATCATCCCTCTCCTTAGTACCCACAGCCCTTTTTTTTTAGAGGAAGCTAGAGGAGGAGGGCATCTCATTACATGACGTGTCTCCCACGTCGTGTGCTCTTATTGGTTACAAGTCAGGCATATCCCTCCCTAACAACTGTTTCTAATGGGTTGGTGCCTGAGCTCGTGTCATAGTCTCACATATCCGTCCAAGTGTCGTCCTATGATTCGTCCGGAGTGAGTTTGCTCCTCCTATAGATAAAGCTGCCACATGTTGCCTTTTACTTAGACTGTAGGCCCTACTGGGGAAGCTTATGCGCTACGCCTTCTGGTGGGTCGAGGGGTCGCTTGATTGGTCATTCCTCGGCCTTAGGGGATGAGCCAGCTTGTTCCTGAGTTGTAGCTGGCTCACGAGTCATGAGACAAGGTTTGGTCGTTATCAGGGTGTACTCCCTCTTGGTGCCTCCTCTGGTTTTGTCACAAGGGTGACTTTGGGAGGGTTACAGTTAGGTCTAGAAGAGTTAATTTACCTTCACCCGCCTTCTTTGGCTTACTCCTCGGACTCATCTTTCCTGGAAGCTTTTGACTTGGTAATAAATGAGGGGGTGGATATTTTATGCATCCATATTTCCCCCCTCATGGCAGTCAAGGCGCGTAGTGGCTGGGCAGATCATGACTTGTTCAAGTGAGGCACTCCGGACTCAGGTCCGGGGGTGTCCCCTACCACTCCTAATGAGTTGTGCCCCAGAGAGAGGTCTGCGCATTCCCTTAGAGACCCCAGTGGCTGTTCATGTCCTTGCGATGGGGTTTCCCGCCCTGATAGGAGTTGAAAGACTCAAATGGAGGGTAGGTCGTCCCTCTGACAGCTTACGCTCTAGGGGCGGCTTATCCGCCCGTAGGAGACTCAGCCCCTCCCTCCGTGTGGCCCATCCGTCCTTATCAGGCTCAGGCACCCGAGAGCGGCTTTGTCCGCCCCTATGGCAGCTCAAGCCACAAGGGTGATGTCCACCCATAGGGTGACGTCCACCCTTAGGGTGACTCAAGCCCCGAGGGCGGCTTTGTCCAACCCTACAACGGTTCAGGCCTCGGGACGACTTTGTTCACTCCTTCAATGGCTCAGGCATCGGGGCGGCTTTGTCCACCCCTACAGCAGCTCAGGCCCCAGAGATGGCTTTGGCTTTGTTCGTCCCTACGATGGCTCAGGCGTCGGGACGACTTTGTTCGCCCCTACGACAGGTCTAGCTCTATGGCCAGTTTTGTTCGTCCTTTTGGCAGGTTGGGCCCTATGGGCGCCTTTGTTTGCCCTTTTGGTGCATTTTGCACTGAATGATGGTTTTGTCCACCTTTTTTCTAATGAAGTTTTTGTCCGCCTTTTTGGCACCTTTGCTTTGAATGATGTTTTTGCTTGCCTTTTTGGCGCCTTTGCTCTGAAGGATGCTTTTGCCCGCCTTTTTTGCACCTATTCTCTGAAGGATGCTTTTGTCCGCCCTTTCGGCCCTCGAGTACATTTGGTCATTTGGTAATTCAGCTGTCAAGGCACCATGGTTGTCTTTATTGTTGCAGTGGGCCCAGGGGGTCCTCATAAATATTCCTCCCTTGTCTTTCATGCTTGCCTTTCCTTATAAGTGAAAGGGAGATCAGAGCTCATTTTTTTCACTAGAGGCTTGCGAATTTTTTCGTTGTTGCGAATTTTTGCTCCGCTATTGAATTTTTTTGTCGCTTGGCCGAACTTTTCCACCGTCGTGTCGTACCTCCTTGTCGTCGCGCCAGTGCCGAGAAGTATGGATGAATTGACCTAATGAACCCCACTATGGTCTCTGATAGCTCGGTCTCCTAGACGTCATTTGAGGGCGAGGCTCGGGATGAGTCAGTCATGGTTTGAGATTTCGATTTCGTACCTGATTTTGGTCCTGGCCAAAATCGAAGTTTCGACCGTAATGGTGGAAAAACTTCAAAATTGCCCTAAACGAGGTATTTTATCATATTAAAAAAAATGAAATTGAAGTCTTATTGTTGTACATGTATATTTACTTGAATTGTTTGAAGAAAACTCACACCAAAGTTTGAATTATTTATATAAATTTATATTGTTTACGTCACGAATAAGACAATCACTCATCCTCGCTCACCCAAATCAACTCTTCCTCGCTAGTCGTCCATCTGAACTCAACATTAGCCCCTGACCCACCTGCGCCACTGTAACCTCCGACTGACAGACCAGGTCCACTACCACTACCGCTGGGTCCAAACGGCATTGGCATCCAGTCTCTCTCAGCTTGCTCTCGCTGGATCTGTCTCGAATCTAAGATCGCCTGTCGATATTGACCCCTCTCCACTTTTGTCTCAATATCAGAAGGGTACTCGATATCATCTGGTTCTGAACGACCACTAGTGGATGGAGTCTGGATCCGTCCCTTCTTCGGTAGCCTAGGGGTCTAAATCTGAACTCCTTCGTATTCCCCATTCCTTAATAAAGTGAGCATGGCTATTTTGACCTCAGTCGGAACCTTCAAGCACTCTGCTACATCGGGGAAACAACCGACGAGATGTTGCTTCATTCGTGTAACACCTCCACTTCTTATCCATTTATCACAATATTTACACTGTACCTTCTACTTCTTTACGTTCAAGGGGAACCCGTGCTACCAACCTATGTCATTTGATCCCGAATTCCTGTGCAGAGGAGGTTATGAGTCCATCTGTTAAAAAAAAACCTACAAATTAATCCAAATTAATTTTTAAATTATTAGAATATGTAAAAATAGATTAATTTATAAGTTTTTGTACCTAGCGACAAGATCCAACTAATGTTTAAAAAGGCGTTCGAGGCTTACGCCTCGAGGCGGCGAGACGGTCCTATGCTGCCTCGAGGCGCACACCTCACCAGCCACATAAAAAGCCTACGCCTCTGCATCAAGGGGTGTACGCCTTTGTCCAAGGCGCGTCTCAAGGCGTTCGAGGTATACGCCGCTTGCTCCAGGCGTGAAACATAGGACATGGAGTGGTTAAAACCAATGTTTGGTCGGGGCCTGGGGGGGCACTAAGGGTTTGATATGTAAATTGCCTCCATTGGCCATTTTTCACCCATTGAAACCTCCTAAACTCTTTTAGATCTCTTTTACTTTTGAAACCCCTTTGTCTCTAAAAATCCAAAATCAAGATCTAGTGCTCATTTCTTTTTCGATTTTGATTCCGAAGTTGTTTTCTTCTTCTTTGTGGATTGTCTACCAACTACAAGTGAGAGATCAAGATTTGTTTCAAGTTTAGAGGTATGGATTATGATCATGCTTTATCTATGATTTGTTTTTTGTATTTTACCATTTTCATGTATTTATATCATTATTATTATTATTTTTTATAGTCTTGACAATGTTATATTGTTTGTTATTATTTGTTATTTGCTACTTTAATTATTATCTTGAATATTAAAGAATTAAGCGTGTTTGAGCAATTTGACTTTTTATTTTGTTGTTAGATTGTTTGATGAAGTCCTCAGTTGTGTCAAGGTACTTTCTAACACATTGTGATTTATTATGCATATCTAGTTCACATATTATTACACATTCAATAATAGTATTTATCCTGTTTTTTTTTTCTTTTTTTAACTTTTTTTATCAAAACGTCTCGAAAAAATTCGAGGCTTACACCTCAGTGCGCCTTGAGGCTTATGCCTCGCCTCTCCAGAGAAAAAAAGCCTTTGTACGCCTTTCGCTTTTTTAAACATTGGATCCGATGAATTAGGCGGTGAAATCCAAGGAATCCGACAAGGTCCAACGGAGGTCCGGCGATGATTTTCGACGAGCTTTTATGTCGAAATTCGGTGATTTCGGCGAAATCTGATGAAATCCGATGACTGTCGAGATCCGACATCAGATTTCGATGATTTCGGCAAGCTCCGGTGACTCCAGCCCTCTATGCAGTGAGATTCGACGAGGTTTTATCGATTTTGGTCAAAATCAGACGAAGTTCGTTGGTTTCGACCGAAACCATATGACTTTGATCGAAACCTGCCCCCCTCCATTTAAAGGCCTGGAGACTCCAAAATCAGTCCACGGTTTCGTAAGATCCGTGGGTTGATTTTGGACGAAATGTCCGAAATACCCCGAACTCGAAATTAATGCACTAAAATGGATTGAAATTCATCGAATGCACTGAAATACACCATAATGAACCGAAATGCTCAGTAGACTGGTTTCGTACAGGCATTTCGTTTTGGTGGGGACCAAAACCAAAATTTCGGACCGAAATTTTGTGCTTTCGGTTAAAATCTCAATCTATGGAGTCGATGAGTGTAGTGACTCTGGTACATGAGAAACTGCCTATTGAAGGATCTTCAAATATAAGGCCCAGGGTTCGTCGTGTCGTCGGAAATTCCAATAAGGGTGCCTCTTCTCGGATCAGTAAGGTAGCCACCCAAGCGATGGTCAAGGCTGAGCCACTTGAGGATCCAATCAAGGCGAGCTTTATTGGTGTCACAGGGGACGTTGCTTTATCTGAGGCAGAGATCAAGGATGAACTTCAAACCTTCGACGATTACTACCTTGTAGGGCTGTGCAAAAACCGACCCAAACCGCTAAACTGAAACCGAGTAAAAATTAACCGAAAAAACCGACCCGAACGACAAAGAGAACCGAAATGGAACTGAACCGATTAAATCGATTCTGATTTCGGGTCCCCAGTATGGGTAACCAAACCGAAACAACAAAAAAAACCCGACCCAACTCCTTTATATCTAAGCCAATTGAGATTTGAGAAAACCCTAATCCTATTCATCAAAGTCCTCTTGGGTGACAGTGTGGTGGCCGCAACGATCTCAGCGAGGAGCCAAAATCAGGGCCACATCTCCTCTCTGCCTCTGGTGAGTTCCCTCCCCCCGCATCTCCTCTATGCCGCTCCTCTGGGGTGTGTGTTCTGTGTTTTTTTCCTATTTCTTCACTGTTGTTCCTCAACTTTTTATCTGTATCTGAAGTTTATTTTAGCAATTTAAAATGCGAATGATGCTTTTGTTGTAATGGGTTTTCTTGGAATAAGGTTTTCTTGGCTTCTTCAATGGAAAATCTGATCTGATAATTTTGGAGATGGTTCCAATTTCTTTGATAAGAGAGAAATTCTGTTTGGTACATTTGTGTTGCTTCAAAAAACCTTAGCTTGTCTGAATTTTTGAAGGAACCTGATCAGTGTATGTGTGTGTGTGACAGTGTGTGTGTGTTGTTTTGCCATGTTATTTCGTTTATCAAAGGGGTTGGGTGGTTTTTGGAGAATCAAAAACTGGATTTATTTTTCCCTTCACTTTGTTAAGGGAAGAAGGATTTAGAAAGGAGGACGAGATATTCTTCTTGATAGAATCTGATTCGAGGTGGAGTAGGATGACAAGGCTGGGGATTCCCTAACATCTCTCATGCTTCTTACCACCATATGTTGATGCTTGTTTTTTTTCCTCTCTTGTTGTTGAGTACTTATACTTTCTATGTTGATGCATTCCTTATTAGGGATCAAAATTTTAAATTTGCATATGATCCCAAATTTATATGATGAAGTGTAATTTCTTATTATTACTAATCTTGATTCTGTTTTAATTTGTAGATGGAGCATGACATCAATACACCTCAGGCTACTACTACTCCCTGCAGCCATGGCAAAAATCTCACACTAGCAAACACTTACACTAGTGGCACTACTTCCAATCCCACACCAATTAAACTTCACGACTATGTTATCAAAGTCGGGACTAGTCGGCGACTAGTCCCTGGGCGCAGAGGCGGAGCCAACTAAGGCCCAGTGGGGGCACCTGCCCCCACTGGGATTTGAAATATTAACTATAAATTATAGTTTGCCCCCTGAAGTTTAGCTCAAACACTTAATCCCCCAATAGTTTATTTTGTTTCAAATCGCTCCTTAAAGTTTGAAATGCTAGCACAATACCCCTTTTGTCACTACTTAATTTCCTCATTTTGTAATTTTTATCTGATCAAAACTGAATTGAATGGGTCAAAATGTAGTTTTTTAACTATAGGGTGGTTAAGTATTTTTGAGCTAAACTTCAGGAGTTCGGATCTCCTCCGGCCGGTCGGTCGGTCCCAATCGGTGGGCCCGACGCGCATCAAAGCCGCATGCGGCTAGATTACAATTCACTTTCGGCTCGCTTGCCATCGTGCAGCTGTGATGCGCACTGGCCCACCGAGCAGGGCCAACTGACTGAAGGAGATTCGAACTCAAACTTTAGTGGGGCAATGTGTAATTTATCCAAATTTTAATATCCCTTAGAGGCACATCAGTCCAGTCCTATGGTGTCATTACCCCACTAATTAATTAGTGCATCTGGAAAAAAAAAAAAACGATTCATCTCCTGCAACCCACCTTGACGGTGACATTGCAATGCTTGCAGGCCGCATCCTCACGTACGCTGCACCGACACACCACACGGCCTACTACTCTGCTAGGTTGACTCCTGAGCGTCAATTCCCCTACGTGACTGCGTCTAGTGTCCCTCAAAACAATAGCTTGGAATGTTCTTCTACCCACGCTCACTAACATAAAAAAAGAAAATTTGTAGGTTTTTGAATCGTCTTTCCCCCACTAGAGTAAATTCCTGGCTCCGCCACTGCCTGGGTGGCATTTTGCCGACCGATTAATTTCGATTCCGTCATTGCTGGGCGGAATCCCGACTAGCCCCCGACTAGACCCGACTAGTCCCCGACTAACGACTGCCGACTAGTCCCCAGGCAGCATTATGCAAGCAAATTTTTTTTTTAAAAGAAGTCTTTGCAAGCAATTTTATTTAGATTTTTTTACATTGGCTCAAAGTCTTGAGTCGCAAGACTCACAACTACGGCTCTTCCTTGTAATCATCTATTGAGCACCTGAGAATCTTAGATAAAAACATAGACAAATAATTAGTTTATTTGTTGATATCCATATAACCCTATAATCAAAATTGGGGTTGTTCACTGATTAAACATCATCAAACAAATATTGTGATGAATTCTTAATTCTGAGTCTTTTGACATGAGCATGAAGCTAATACAACTGTGTTCTATTAGACTATTACTTATGTATTTATACCCATGCTGTGAAGTATGAAGGTATGTATTGTTATTAACCGACTAATATCATATACTTATTGACATTTATGCTAGTTCATATATCATATATGTTTAGGGAGGGGGGGAGGGGTTAGAATAAGTTTTGGCCGACTAGTCCCGAATTAGTCCCGACTAGTCATAGTCGATCCTTGGCCGACTAGGGCCGACTACCGACTTTGACTGCATAGCTTCACGATGATGAAGTTGTTGAATCATTGGCGAAGGGAGAGAAGGGGGCTAAGAGAAGAAAGGTGATGAGTGTAATCTTGTAGCTATAAGATTTAGCAAAGAGGTTTGGTGATTCTAGATGATTTACCATTTAGATTTGTTGAAGGAGAAGGGTTCCGTCAGTTTTGTAGTGTGGTGTTTCCTAAATTAAAGCTCCCATCTCGTTTTACAATTTCAAGAAATGTGTGGAGTTTTGTTCAAGATGACAAAAAGAAGTTGAAAAGTGTACTAACCAAACATTGCCAAAGGATTTACCTTACTACTTGCATATGGACCTCTTTGCAAAACATCAATTACATGGCTCTCACAAGCCAATTTATTAACAAATGGAAATTGCAAAAGAGGATCCTTAATTTTGTTCAAGTGGTTAATCACAAGGAGGAAACAATGAATAAAGAAGTATATTGTTGCTTGCGTTAGTGGGGCATTAAAAACGTATTCTCAATAACGGTTGATAATGCTTAGGGGAATGCTTAGGTGCGGTCTGCGGTCTGTGCGGTCCGCAACCGCCCGATGCACCACTCCGTGCATCGGATGCATGCGGCCAGTCCATCGGACGGTTGCGGACCGTAGACCGCACCTAAGCATTATACATATATATATATATATATATATATATATATATATATATATATATATATATATATATATATATATATAGGGTAGCGATCCAGTGAGATATGAGATATATGAGATAACTTTGAGAAACCTATCTAGAGGTTTTAGAATTTGATGAAAATTTGTGGGCATGCTCTTTATGGCAAGTTGATCATCCTCACAAAAAATCATCAAATTCTAAAACCTCCAAGGGCATCAAATGTTAGAAGATTTATCGACCGTCCATTAAACCCAATAATTTGAATTGTGTATTTGATGCCTCTAGAGGTTTTAGAATTTGATGATTTTTTGTGAGGATGATCAACGTGCCATAGAGAGCATGCTCACCAATTTTCATCAAATTCTAAAACCTCTAGATAGGTTTCTCAAAGATATCTCATAGAAGAGTTATCTCACTGGATCGTTATCTTATATATATCTATATATATATATATATATATATATATATATATATATATATATATATATATATATATATATATATATATATGAGGACCGGGAAGCTGAACTTGAGTTCACGATTAAGTTGGTGAACTTGAGTTTTCTAGGCAACACGTGTACGCGTTTTATTTTACTTTTTGTTTTATGTCTTTTCAGTATTCATCCCTCTTAAATGATTGTCCCTTCTTACTTGCTTTATGTTTTTTCAGTAGACACATGGCGCAAATATAAACTCTGCTTCACCATTCATTTGTGAACTCATGTTCACCAACCCCTTTCCCTATATATATATATATATATATATATATATATATATATATATATATATATATATATATATATATATATATATTATGCTTGTCATAAAAAAATATTATGCTTGTCAAAGTTACTCAAAGCTAAATATTTCAGGCAAAAGCCCGTCTTGCACGTCCTCTACAAGCCTAACGGACTCCGCTTCAACATTGGTGGTAAAACAACACAAGTTTATCGCAGACCAATGTATCATGTATATGTCAAAACACAAGACCAATGCACTCAAAGTAAAGTTATACGTGCGCTCATTGGTGGGTACATTAAGGTATAAAAGAATGATGTGCTTAGTTATATCACAGAGGGGTTTGATTTAGGCCATATGTCAAAGGCCATTTGCAATAAACTACTTCATATTTGAACACAAAAATTAAATATATCAATGAGAAAACAATACCAAAATGATACGAAAGGTCCAATGGCAATTATGGCATGCATGAATTTGTAGTATGATGAGGACAGTTTAGATAACAAAATAGAAGTTCTACCACCATGACCCTCCTTTTTCTTTCTCCTCGTTCTTTTCTGGGTTTAGGAAACCTTGTCATATGGGTTAAAGGAGTTATGGATTTTCCATCTACTAAGGTTTATGATCAGATGTAAGCATGAGGGTAGAAAGGAAATATGCAAGTTACATCCATTAGCATGAAATCCTCTTCACCTTTGAATCGAGGAATCCAGTGTTAAATGACAATAATTGAATTAGATACAGAAGAAAAAAAAAAGATGATGGAGAAAGCAATACTAAAAATGCATAAGGGAAGACACGGCTCACATTGGCAGGGTTCATGGATGGCCCTGTATATCCAGCGCCTGTAACCACCAATGCGACCGTCGACACTGCAAGCATCCAGGTCTTGACGATAGGGCTGCTGGGACCTTTGATGACTATCCATAGGACAGCCAAGGTGATGAGGAAAGTGAGGACCCCCTCCGCGATGGCCCCAGTGTGCAGGTCCACTTTCAAGGAAGGCCCGCCGAGCATGTGCTTGTACTGAGGGGGCATGAACTCGAGGATGGCCAAGGCACCGCCCACCGCCCCAGCAGCCTGTGCTAAGGATAAAAAAACAAGAGATCAGACGGAGGGTGGAGGGATGGGATGTAGATCAGATGGAGGAGAGACCTGGGCCGGGAAGCGGAGAGCCATGGAGAAGAGGCTGTCATCCCCGAAGCCGGCGGCGTAGAAGGCGGCGGTCCCTGTGGGATTGAAGCTGGCACCGCCGATGGCGTCGGAGATGAGATTGAAGGTGAAGACGAGGAGGGCGATGAGGGCGGTGGAGATGAGGAGGGTGAGGGAGAGTCCCTGGAGGTTGAGCGCGGACGCTATGACGGAGGTGAGGGCGCCGACGGTGGAGACGCAGAACACCCATAGGAACGTGATCGCAGCATCGCCGACGACTGCCTTTATCGCCCCCATTTCTCCTCTTTCTTTTTCCCCTACCTTCTCCCTCTGACCGACCTTTGGGGCGGACCGAAGGAAGATAAAAGATGTTAACGAAGAGAAAAGCTGGTAGGTGTGGATTTGGTTATGCAGTTGGATGGTTAGATATATCTCCGCTGCCCCTTTTACCACTACGCAATCTATCTCCATACTAGTGCATGCCTGTGTCTGTCGGAACTGTAGCGGGCCGCCTTCGACGGCAACACATCTAGTAGCACTGCAGCGGACTACCTTCGACGGCAACACACTTGTCGAAACTGCAATGGGCCAAAATTAATCAGTATCGAAAAGATCTCTATAGGGATGCTCAAATTGGACCAAAGCATCTTTAGAATCTTGTATGTGAACTTGGACGACAAATCGTTAACAGTAAAACTTTCCATAGGGATAATTGTAGACACACAAATTGTGTCTAACCCGAACCCGACTCGCATGCACCGATTCGGAGGCAAACCCGACACGAACTCGAACCCGAACCCGACTCGCATGCACCAATTCGGAGGCAAACCCGACACGAACTCGGACCCGGACCCGACTCGCATGCACAAACTCGGAGGCAAACCCGACACGAACTCGGACCCGGACCCGACTCGCATGCACAAACTCGGAGGCAAACCCGACACGAACTCGGACCCAAACCCGACTCACATGCACCGAATCGGAGACAAACCGGACCCGACCCGCGCCAAACAAGAGGCCGGGTGGGCCCATCCTCAAGTGAGACCCACCTGACCCCCCTTCTAGAAACCCGAGCCCCTTACCCATGGGTAAGGGGTGGCCCGCCATGCAAGAAAAGAAAAAAAAGAAAGAAAGGAAAAAAAAAGAAAGGAAAGAAATGAAAAGGAAAGAAATGAAGAAAAAGGAAAGAAATACCGCCATGCGCGGGGGGAAGTTGCGTATGACGTCTACATAAGCATAGATCTGCGCCGATCCCTCGTTCCGACGGACAAGAAACGAAGACGGGTCGCCATCGACTTTATGTGCAAGAATCAAATAAATTCAAAAATGATTGAGCCATAACTACTCCGCCAGAAAAGGAAGGCAAATAAAGGTTTATTCCCCTCTTCAATGGAAGAATAAATCTTGGATAGTTATGAGAGAGATATTAAAGGGATTCAAATAAATCTTCCCATATCTCTCCCCTCCCCCCTTCACCTATAAGTAGAGGGGGAGGGGAAAGGCTCAAAAGGTCGAAGAGGTCGAAGTTGGAGCTGAAGATAAGGCGAAGAAGCTCTGCAAAAGAGGAGACGCGCTCTTCATCGACCCAAGGCTTCACGAGGCGGGCAAGCCTATCCCTTCGGGACTGGCTTAGTCCATTAAATGCCCTCATCAGAGTGAAGACCCTTGCACAAGAAGATCAAGCCTTCGACTCCGTGCATGAAAAAGAAAGCTCGGAGAAGAAGAACCCTTCGACTCCGAAGATGCTAGAAGCAAAGGCCGGAGAAGAAGATCGGAGCGGTATCACCCCGTCGTCTCCAACAATCCTTTGACTCCGAAGACGCCAGAAGCAAAGGCCGGAGAAGAAGATCAGAGCGGCACTACCCCGTCGTCTCCAACAACCCTTCGACTCCGATCAAACCCAAAAGTCCGGAGAAGTAGAACGAAGCGGCATCACCCCGTCGTCTTCAACAACGCTCGCTCTATTCACGAAGAAGAAAGCTTGGAGAGGGACATCCGAAGCGGCGCTACACCCGTTGTCTTCAAAGCAAAACCGATGCCACAACCGTCGCATGGAGATCGGTGCTACCCCCGTCGTCTTCAAAAGAAGCCTTTGACTCTGATCACGCCAAAGAAGCCCGAAGAAGAAGAGAAGCAAAGCCGTGTACTACACCCGTCGTCTCCAAAGCAAAGCTTTCAACTCCGATCACGCCAAAGAAGCCCAGAGAAGAAGGAAAGTCAAGCTGACACTCTAACCGTCGAGGAAGCCAGAAGCCTTGAAGAAGTAGCCATCACCGCTCGAGAAGAAGATCGAGTTAATGCTGAAGCAAAATCTAACGCAAGAAACCAAAGCAAAAGCACCGGTAAAGCCCATGCCAAAGCAACGCAAGTGCCAAAGCCAAGCAACTACACCGGTCACGAGCAAAGCACCGTACGTACTAGCCGATACGGTGTGAAGTCCGGAAGAACTAAAGCATTGCAAGTCTCTACCCGTCTACATTCAAGCGCAAGCACCAAAGCAAAGCAAAAGCCAGAGCCATGCCAAAGCCGAAAGCCAAAGCCAAAGCCGACGCCAACAGCACGATCGACGCTGCGAACCGATGATCAAGGACACCGAGGTCTAGCAAGGATCGAGGAACGAAGCCAAAACCCCCTAGCCAAGAAAGCGTAAAGCACGGAAGGGACAAAAGCAACGGCAGATACTCCTTAGCCTCTCAAGAAACCCTCACCCTGTAGACCTCTGTCCTAGGCAACCCCTTCAGAGCTCTCGCACGAATACCACATGGAGATGCGGATCAAAGGGACCCTCTAGAGGATCTCTCCCACAATCTCCTGATCAAATATTCGTCGCACCCGGCTCACCACCCCCAAGTCCCTGGGTCCCGGCATATGTAATTTCGTGTGTTTTGCAATAAAGACGACCCATATCTTTTTCTGTGCATACAGATTTCTGGCAAGCTTGGTGAGACATCCTCTCCTTTCATCCGTACGTCTGAAGGAGTTGCTTTAAGTTCACAATGGCCGGGACATGCAATGATGTATTTGCTCCAAGCCTTTCGCCAATCGTTGAGACTTCACTACTCCGACACGGTGATCCAGTAAACCCAGAGGGTGATGTTCCCCCGATGGTACGCATCTATACTCAGCGTACTCGAACTCTTACGGATGTCTTCACGCCAGAAACTACTGCCGAAGATGCTCGCCAAAGTGCTGACGAGGCCTTGGTGCATGAAGAAACGAGCCTCGATCCTAGAAACCATATCCAGACGTTTAGGGAGGACCAGCCCCAATCCCGAGCCCGTTCGGGTTCTCCAGCGGATGTTGCACCTCCTCTGTAGGGGGCAAACGTCCGTCATCAACAAGAAATGAGTCGGCGCAACTACGTCTCCGACGATGATGGCGAAGATGTAGGCATGCAACATCGAGACGTTCTCCGTCATCATCATCCGTCCACCATTCAGCTCCAAGTCATGCAAATGGGTGAACAAATGGCACAAATCACTCGGCTAATGGAGGAGAAGGACCGTCACATCAAAACCTTGCTTCAGAGGCTAAGTGCGAGGGATGCTACAGCGTTCAGTCAACCTCCTGCTTCTCCAGTAGTCGCTTCAGCTCTGTCTTCAACTCTCGCTCCTGTAGAGGTTGTTCCGATAGTTCTAGCGACTACTCCAGCACTCTCATTGGTTCCTATCCCGGCGGAAGTCATCTCTCCAGTACCAGTCTCGGTGGCTACACAACCTCCGATGACAGCACAATGAATGCCCAGCAAATACAAGCATTAGTGGCCGACATGATGCGTTCCCATGGTGGTAGTCTTCCTCCGATCACAGCATCATACTCGAAGCCTTACACCGCGAGGATCCAACAACTACGCTTCCCCACTAGGTTCCAGCCACCAAAGTTCCAGTACTTCGATGGGAAGGGAAATCCAAGGTAGCACATCGCTCACTTCATCGAAACCTGCAACAATACCGGCACATACGGCGACGAGATGGTGAAGCAGTTCGTTCGCACCCTCAAAGGTAATGCCTTCGATTGGTATATTGATCTTCCTCTAGGATCTATTGACAGCTGGGATCAGATGGAGAGGGAGTTCCTCAACCACTTCTACAGCACCAGATGCATCGTCAGCATGACTGAGCTTACTACCGTCAAGCAAAGGAAGGATAAACCAATGATCGACTACATCGATCGATAGAGGAACCTCGCGTTAAATTCATGAGACCGCTTGTCTAAAGACTTGGCCATCAAGATGTGTACCCAAGGCTCGCACTGGGGTCTGCTCTATATCCTCAAAGAGATCAAGTCTCAGTCCGTTGAAGAACTCGCAATTCGGGCTCACACTACAAAAAAAAACAGTTTTTACCGACGGATAATATCCGTCGGTAAAGTTCATTTTTCGTCGGTAAAGATTTATAGCGACGGAACCTATTTCCGTCGCTAGTCTGTCGGGAAAAAAGGCGTCGGGAAAAATCGGTGACGGACGTAAAATATCCATCGGTATTAATAATTAATACCGACAGAAAATTTCTATCTGTCGGTTATATAATAATATTTAATTAAAAATATAATAGAGTATTGCCGACGGAAACATAGCTTCCGTCGGTAATATATAAGATTATTATCGACGGGTAATGGTCTTACCGTCGGTAATACTTTATATATTACCGACGGAAATATAATTTCTGTCGGCAATATATAAATAATTAAAAAAATAAAAAATATTATTGCCGACGGAATTGATATGTTCCGTCGGTAAAAAAACATATTTTTTTAAAAAAAATTACAGAAATAATGTTATTTAATTTCTATGATTTACAACAATACCACAATATATTCAAATATTATCATAATTGACTAAATGAACAATACCAGAATACCACAATATGACAATACAACAATACCATAATATTTATCAAATATTATCGTAAATTATCAAATATTACCAAATACTATCACAATACCAAACAATTATAGACAAGAGCAAAAAATAACCACATATTTATTACAAAATTATTTTACACAATCCAAAACTGAGGAAATATGCATGCCCTATCTCAATCACGCCATGCCGCCCGGCACCAACGTTGGTGCTCTCATCCCTTGACGCCGCCCGGCTCCTGCAATTAATATGTATTTGTTAAAAAAAAATATTTATATCTATAATTGAGAGTCTAAGTGTTGGAAAATCATAACTTAGCGTGTTTTAGATTTGAAATAGGTTTGGATTCGATCGGATTGTCATCGGATCGGCATCCGATAATTCGTACTTAGAATTATTCCGTATTTCGGACTTGCGAGCGAGTTCTAATTGGAAATTTTAACAATTTACGATCCGATTGACCGATTTAGAGTCTAAGTATTGAAAAATCATAAGTTAGCGTGTTTCGGATTTGAAATTGGTTTGGATTCGATCGGATCGTCATCGGATCGACATCCGATAATTCATACAAAGAATTATTCCGTATTTCAGACTTGCAAGCAAGTTCTAATTGGAAATTTTAATAATTTACGATCCGATTGACCGATTTAGAGTCTAAGCGTTGGAAAATCATAAGTTAGCGTGTTTCGGATTTGAAATAGGTTTGGATTCGATCGGATCATCATCGGATCGATATCCTATAATTCGTATTTAGAATTATTTTGTATTTCGGACTTGCGAGCGAGTTCTAATTGGAAATTTTAACAATTTACGATCCGATTGACCGATTTAGAGTCTAAGTGTTGGAAAATCATAAGTTAGCGTGTTTCGGATTTGAAATAGGTTTGGATTCGATCGGATAGTCATCGGATCGGCATCCGATAATTCATACATGGAATTATTCCGTATTTTGGACTTGCGATCGAGTTCTAATTGGATATTTTAACAATTTACAATCCGATTGACCAATTTAGAGTCTAAGTGTTGGAAAATCATAAGTTAGGGTGTTTCGGATTAGAAATAGGTTTGGATTCGATCGAATAATCATTGGATCGGTATCCGATAATTCATACTTAGAATTATTCCGTATTTCGGACTTACGGGCGTGTTCTAATTAGAAATTTTAACAATTTACGATCTGATTGACCAATTTAGAATTGAAGTGTTGGAAAATCATAAGTTAGCGTGTTTCGGATTTGAAATAGGTTTGGATTCGATCGGATAGTCATCGGATCGGCATCCGATCATTCCTAATTGGAATTATTCCGTATTTCGGACTTGCGAGCGTGTTCTAATTAGAAATTTTAACAATTTATGATCCGATTAACAGATTTAGAGTCTAAACGTTGAAAAATCATAAGTTAGTATGTTTCGGATTTGAAATAGGTTTGGATTCGATCAGATAGTCATTGGATCGGCATCCGATAATTCGTACTTAGAATTATTCCGTATTTCGGACTTGCGAGCGTGTTCTAATTAGAAATTTTAACAATTTACGATCCGATTGATCGATTTAGAGTCTAAGTGTTGGAAAATCATAAATTAGCGTGTTTCGGATTTAAAATAGGTTTGGATTCGATCGGATCGGCATCCAATAATTCGTACTTAGAATTATTCCTTATTTCGGACTTGCGAGCGAGTTATAATTGGATACTTTAACAATTTACGATCCGATTGACGGATTTACAGTCTAAGTGTTGGAAAATCATAAGTTAGAGTTTTTCGGATTTGAAATAGGTTTGGATTCAATCGGATAGTCATCGGATCGGAATCCGATAATTCGTACTTAAAATTATTCCATATTTCGGACTTGCGAGCGTGTTCTAATTGGAAATTTTAACAATTTATGATCCGATTGACCGATTTAGAGTTTAAGCATTGGAAAATCATAAGTTAGCGTGTTTCGGATTTAAAATAGGTTTGGATTCGATCGGATAGTCATCGGATCGGCATCCGATAATTTGTAATTGGAATTATTCCGTATTTCGGACTTGCGAGCGAGTTCTAATTGGATATTTTAACAATTTACGATCCAATTGACCGATTTAGAGTCTAAGTGTTGGAAAATCATAAGTTAGCGTGTTTCGGATTTGAAATAGGTTCGGATTCGATCGGATCGTTATCGGCTCAGTATCCGATAATTCATACTTGGAATTATTCTATATTTCAGACTTGCGAGCGAGTTCTAATTGGAAATTTTAACAATTTACGATCTGATTGACCGATTTAGAGTCTATGCATTGGAAAATCATAAGTCAGCGTGTTTCGGGTTTGAAATAGGTTTGGATTCGATCGGATCGGCATCCGATAATTCGTACTTGGAATTATTTCATATTTTGAACTTGCGAGCGAGTTCTAATTGGATATTTTAACAATTTACGATCCGATTGACCAATTAAGAGTTTAAGTGTTGGAAAATCATAAGTTAGCATGTTTTGGATTTGAAATAGGTTTGGATTCGATCGGATAGTCATTGGATCGGCATCCGATAACTCATACTTAGAATTATTCCGTATTTCGGACTTGTGAGCGAGTTCTAATTGGATATTTTAACAATTTATGATCCGATTGACCGATTTAGAGTCTAAGTGTTGGAAAATCATAAGTTAGCATGTTTCGGATTTGAAATAGATTTGGATTCGATCGGATAGTCATCAGATTGGCATCCGATAATTCGTACTTGAAATTATTTCATATTTCGGACTTGCGGGCGAGTTCTAATTGGATATTTTAACAATTTTTGATCCGATTGACCGATTTAGAGTCTAAGTGTTGGAAAATCATAGGTTAGTGTGTTTCGGATTTGAAATAGGTTTGGATTCGATCGGATAGTCATCGGATCGGCATCCGATAAGTCGTACTTGGAATTATTCCATATTTCGGACTTGCGAGTGAGTTCTAATTGGTATTATAACAAGTTACGATCCGATTGACCGATTTAGAGTCTAAGTGTTGGAAAATCATAAGTTAGTGTGTTTCAGATTTGAAATAGGTTTGGATTCGATTGGATAGTCATCGGACCAGCATCCGATAATTCGTACTTGTAATTATTCAGTATTTCGGACTTGCGAGCGAGTTCTAATTGGATATTTTAACAATTTACTATCCGATTGACCAATTTAGAGTCTAAGTGTTGGAAAATCATAAGTTAGCGTGTTTCGGATTTGAAATATGTTTGGATTCGATCAGATAGTCTTCGGATCGGCATCCGATAATTCGTACTTTGAATTATTCCTTATTTCGGACTTGCGAGCGTATTCTAATTAGAAATTTTAACAATTTACTATCCGATTGACCGATTTAGAGTATAAGCGTTGGAAAATCATAAGTTAGCGTGTTTCGGATTTGAAATAGGTTTAGATTCAATCGGATAGTCATCGGATCGGCATCCGATAATTTGTACTTGGAATTATTTCATATTTCGGACTTGCGAGCGAGTTATAATTGGATATTTTAACAATTTAAGATCCAATTAACCGATTTAGAGTCTAAGTGTTGAAAAATTATAAGTTACCGTGTTTCGGATTTGAAATAGGTTTGGATTCGATCGGATAGTCATCGGATCGGCATCCAATAATTCGTACTTGGAATTATTTCGTATTTCAGACTTGCGAGCGAGTTCTAATTGGTATTTTAACAATTTACGATCCGATTGACCAATTTAGAGTCTAATTGTTGGAAAATCATAAGTTCGCGTGTTTCGGATTTGAAATAGGTCTGGATTCGATTGGATAGTTATCGGATAGTCATCCAATAATTCGTTCTTAGAATTATTCTGAATTTTGGACTTACGAGCGAGTTCTAATTAGATATTTTAATAATTTACGATCTGATTGATCGATTTTGAGTCTAAGTGTTGGAAAATCATAAGTTAGCGTCTTTCGGATTTGAAATAGGTTTCGATTGGATAGTCATCGGATCGGCATCCGATAATTCGTACTTTGAATTATTTCATATTTCGGACTTGCGAGCGTGTTCTAATTAGAAATTTTAATAATTTACGATCCGATTGACCGATTTAGAGTCTAAGCATTGGAAAATCATAAGTTAGTGTGTTTCGGATTTAAAATAGGTTTGGATTCGATCGGATAGTCATCGGATCGGCATCCGATAATTCATACTTGGAATTATTCCGTATTACGGACTTGCGAGCGAGTTATAATTGGATATTTTAACAATTTACGATCTGATAGATCGATTTAGAGTCTAAGTGTTGAAAAATCATACGTTAGCGTGTTTCGGATTTGAAATAGGTTTGGATTCGATCGGATAGTCATCGGATCGGCATTCGATAATTCGTACTTGGAATTATTTCGTATTTCGGACTTGCGAGCGAGTTCTAATTGGATATTTTAACAATTTACGATCCGATTGATCGATTTCGAGTCTAAGTGTTGGAAAATCATAAGTTAGCGTGTTTCGGATTTGAAATAGGTTTGGATTCGATCAGATAGTCAACGGATCGGCATCCGATAATTGGTACTTGAATTATTCCATATTTCAGACTTGCGAGCGAGTTCTAATTGGTATTTTAACAATTTACGATCCGATTGACCGATTTAGAGTCTAAGTGTTGGAAAATCATAAGTTAGCATGTTTCGGATTTGAAATAGGTTTGGATTCGATCGGATAGTCATCGGATCGGCATCCGATAATTCGTACTTGGAATTATTCTGTATTTCGGTCTTGCGAGCGAGTTCTAATTGGATATTTTAACAATTTACGATCCGATTGACTAATTTAGAGTCTAAGTGTTGGAAAATCATAAGTTAGCGTGTTTCAGATTTGAAATTGGTTTGGATTCGATCAAATAATTTTTGGATCGGCATTCGATAATTCATACTTTGAATTATTCCGTATTTCGGACTTGCAAGTGTGTTTTAATTAGAAATTTTAACAATTTACTATCTGATTGACCGATTTAGAGTATAAGCGTTGGAAAATCATAAGTTAGCGTGTTTCGGATTTGAAAAAGATTTGGATTCGATCGGATAGTCATCAGATCGGCATCCGATAATTCATACTTGGAATGATTTCGTATTTCAGACTTGTGAGCGAGTTATAATTGGATATTTTAACAATTTAAGATCCAATTGACCGATTTAGAGTCTAAGTTTTGAAAAATCATAAGTTAGCATGTTTCGGATTTGAAATAGGTTTGTATTCGATTGGATAGTCATCGGATCAGCATCCTATAATTAGTACTTCGAATTATTCCGTATTTTGGACTTACGAGCGAGTTCTAATTGGTATTTTAATAATTTACGATCCGATTGACCGATTTAGAGTCTA
This sequence comes from Chamaelirium japonicum, assembly GCA_947650365.1. Classification (NCBI taxonomy): domain Eukaryota; kingdom Viridiplantae; phylum Streptophyta; class Magnoliopsida; order Liliales; family Melanthiaceae; genus Chamaelirium; species Chamaelirium japonicum. The sequence continues at coordinate 65,438,470 of OX393560.1, forward strand.
AGTGTTGGAAAATCATAAATTAGTGTGTTTCGGATTTGAAATAGGTTTGGATTCGATCGGATAGTCATCGGATCGGCATCCGATAATTCATACTTAGAATTATTCCGTATTTCGGACTTGAGAGCGAGTTCTAATTGAATATTTTAATAATTTATGATCCGATTGACCGATTTAGAGTCTGAGTGTTGGAAAATCATAAGTTAGCATGTTTCGGATTTGAAATTGGTTTGGATTCGATCGGATAGTCATCGGATCGGCATCCGATAATTTGTACTTTGAATTATTCTATATTTCGGACTTGCGAGCGTGTTCTAATTAGAAATTTTAACAATTTACGATCCGATTGACCGATTTAGAGTCTAAGCGTTGGAAAATCATAAGTTAGCGTGTTTCGGGTTTGAAATAGGTTTGGATTTGATCGGATAGTCATCGGATCGACATCCGATAATTCGTACATGGAATTATTCCGTATTACAGACTTGCGAGCGAGTTATAATTGGATATTTTAACAATTTACGATCCGATAGATTGATTTAGAGTCTAAGTGTTGGAAAATCATACGTTAGCGTGTTTCGGATTTGAAATAGGTTTGGATTCGATCGGATAGTCATCGAATCGGCATCCGATAATTTGTACTTGGAATTATTCCGTATTTCGGACTTACGAGCGAGTTCTAATTTGATATTTTAACAATTTACGATCCGATTGACCGATTTAGTGTCTAAGTGTCGGAAAATCATAAGTTTGCGTGTTTCGGATTAGGAATAGGTTTGGATTCGATCGGATAGTCATCAGATCGGCATCCGATAATTCTTACTTGAAATTATTCCGTATTTCGGACTTGCGAGCGAGTTCTAATTGGATATTTTAATAATTTACGATCCGATTGACCGATTTAGAGTCTAAGTGTTGGAAAATCATAAGTTTGAGTGTTTCAGATTTGAAATAGGTTTATATTCAATCGGATAGTCATCGGATCGGCATCTGATAATTCGTACTTCGAATTATTCCATATTTCAGATTTGCGAGCATGTTCTAATTAAAAATTTTAACAATTTACGATCCGATTGACCGATTTAGAGTCTAAGCGTTGGAAAATCATAAGTTAGCGTGTTTCGGATTTGAAATAGGTTTGGATTCGATCGGATAGTCATCGGATCGGCACCCGATAATTCATACTTGGAATTATTTCGTATTTCGGACTTGCGAGCGAGTTATAATTGGATATTTTAACAATTTACGATCCAATTGACCGATTTAGAGTCTAAGTGTTGAAAAATCATAAATTAGCGTGTTTCGGATTTGAAATAGGTTTGGATTCGATCGGAGAGTCATCGGATCGGCATCCGATAATTTGTACTTAGAATTATTCCGTATTTCGGAGTTGCGAGCGAGTTCTAATTGGATATTTTAATAATTTATGATCCGATTTATTGATTTAGAGTCTAAGTGTTGCAAAATTATAAGTTAGAGTGTTTCTGATTTGAAATAGGTTTGGATTCGATCGGATAGTCATCGGATCGACATCCGATAATTCGTACTTGGAATTATTCCGTATTTCGGACTTGCGAGTGAGTTCTAATTGGATATTTTAACAATTTACGATCCGATTGACCGATTTAGAGTCTAAGTGTTAGAAAATCATAAGTTAGTGTGTTTCGGATTTGAAATAGGTTTGGATTCGATCGGATAGTCATCGGATCGGCATCCGATAATTCGTACTTGGAATTATTCCGTATTTCGGACTTGCGAGCAAGTTCTTATTGGATATTTTAACAATTTACAATCCGATTGACCGATTTAGAGTCTAAGTGTTGGAAAATCATAAGTTAGCGTGTTTCGGATTTGAAATAGGTTTGGATTCGATCGGATAGTCATTGGATCGGTATCCGATAATTTGTACTTGGAATTATTTCGTATTTCGGACTTGCGAGCGAGTTTTAATTGGATATTTTAATAATTTTGTGGGGGGAAAATCTTCGTGCTGACCCGAAGACTCTCGCAGCACCAGTCAATTGAATGTTCGTGTTGACGTCGAAGATCGTTGGTCGATCTGTTGATCGAAGTTGAAGCTTTTGATTTGTAAACAGAGAGATGCAATCAGAGAGAGTTTGACACGAGAAGTGATCTCGGAGTTCAGCCGAAGCCTACGTCTCCGTGCTATAGGGTGCAACCCGAATTCACTAACACTTATATTGAAGTGATCTCGACAGGCCGAGTATCACTGTAAACACTGATCTTTCTGAAAGAAGATCAAAGGGAGATGGTAGATCGGAAGTGTGAAATCCCAGAGCTCTGGTTCTGAAAGTCAGATCTCAGAGTGGAAATCAGATTTGTGGATCTGGATCTCCTTTACATTCGAAGGCTCTGCTATTTATAGGCACTCCGGGTGGCGAATGGCGGTTTCCGCTGTAGTATCTGGGGATTCTCCAAGTAAAGTTGTGGGCCCTGCGGTTGTCTTCGGGGGTCCACCAGGCAGGGCTGGTGGGTCCCGTTGTAGTCCTCGGGGGTCCACCAGGCAGGGCTGGTGGGTCCCGTTGTAGTCCTCGTGGGCCCACCAGGTAGGGCCGGTGGGTCCCGCTGTAGTCCTCGTGGGCCCACCAGGCAGGGCCGGTGGGTCCCGCTGTAGTCCTCGTGGGCCCACCAGGCAGGGCTGGTGGGTCCCGTGGTAGATTTATGCCAAAATTTGCACCCACAGTTACCCCCTCCAAGTTAGCTAGAGTGCATTCTAGCTGGCTTGGACTTGGTGCAAAAAATAGCAACTTCCTGTTTTAGAAAAACGGACACGAAGAAACTTGCCGCATGTTAGAGAAAAAAGTGACTGATCGGTCAATTTGGACCGATCGGTCAAATTTGACCGATCGGTCAAATTTTGACCGATCGGTCAAATTTTGACCGATCGATCAAAATTCAACCGGTCAAGAATCGGGTGATCGGTCAAAAAAACAGGGTTTTTTGACCGATTCAGTAGTATTTTTGACCGATCAGCTGAAATTTGGCCGATCGGTTAAATTTTGACCGATCGGTCACTTTTGACCGATCGGTCAAATTTTGACCGATCGGGCAAAATTCAACCGGTCAAGAATCGAGTGATCGGTCAAAAAACAGAGTTTTTTGACCGATCCAGTAGTATTTTTGACCGATCAACTGAAATTTGGCCAATCGGTTAAATTTTGACCGATCGGTCACTTTTGACCGATCGGTCAAATTTTGACCGATCGGGCAAAATTCAACCGGTCAAGAATCGAGTGATCGGTCAAAAAACAGAGTTTTTTGACCGATCCAGTAGTAAATTTGACCGATCAAATAACTTTCGCCGATCGGACATGTTTGTCCGATCGGTGAAAAATATCCGGTCAAGGTTCGAGTGATTGGCAAAAAACCTTGGTTTTTTGCCAGATCCAGTAGAAATTTGACCGATCAGATAACTTTCGCCGATCGGACATGTTTGTCCGATCGGTGAAAAATATCCGGTCAAGGTTCGAGTGATCGGCAAAAAACCTTGGTTTTTTGCCAGATCCAGTAGAAATTTGACCGATCAGATAACTTTCGCCGATCGGACATGTTTGTCCGATCGGTGAAAAATATCCGGTCAAGGTTCGAGTGATCGGCAAAAAACCTTGGTTTTTTGCCAGATCCAGTAGAAATTTGACCGATCAGATAACTTTCGCCGATCGGACATGTTTGTCCGATCGGTGAAAAATATCCGGTCAAGGTTCGAGTGATCGGCAAAAAACCTTGGTTTTTTGCCAGATCCAGTAGAAATTTGACCGATCAGATAACTTTCGCCGATCGGACATGTTTGTCCGATCGGTGAAAAATATCCGGTCAAGGTTCGAGTGATCGGCAAAAAACCTTGGTTTTTTGCCAGATCCAGTAGAAATTTGACCGATCAGATAACTTTCGCCGATCGGACATGTTTGTCCGATCGGTGAAAAATATCCGGTCAAGGTTCGAGTGATCGGCAAAAAACCTTGGTTTTTTGCCAGATCCAGTAGAAATTTGACCGATCAGATAACTTTCGCCGATCGGACATGTTTGTCCGATCGGTGAAAAATATCCGGTCAAGGTTCGAGTGATCGGCAAAAAACCTTGGTTTTTTGCCAGATCCAGTAGAAATTTGACCGATCAGATAACTTTCGCCGATCGGACATGTTTGTCCGATCGGTAAAAAATATCCGGTCAAGGTTCGAGTGATTGGCAAAAAACCTTGGTTTTTTGCCAGATCCAGTAGAAATTTGACCGATCAGATAACTTTCGCCGATCGGACATGTTTGTCCGATCGGTGAAAAATATCCGGTCAAGGTTCGAGTGATCGGCAAAAAACCTTGGTTTTTTGCCAGATCCAGTAGAAATTTGACCGATCAGATAACTTTTGCCGATCGGACATGTTTGTCCGATCGGTGAAAAATATCCGGTCAAGGTTGGCAAAAAACCTTGGTTTTTTGCCAGATCCAGTAGAAATTTGACCGATCAGATAACTTTCGCCGATCGGACATGTTTGTTCGATCGGTGAAAAATATCCGGTCAAGGTTCGAGTGATTGGCAAAAAACCTTGGTTTTTTGCCAGATCCAGTAGAAATTTGACCGATCAGATAACTTTCGCCGATCGGACATGTTTGTCCGATCGGTGAAAAATATCCGGTCAAGGTTGGCAAAAAACCTTGGTTTTTTGCCAGATCCAGTAAAAATTTGACCGATCAGATAACTTTCGCCGATCGGACATGTTTGTTCGATCGGTGAAAAATATCCGGTCAAGGTTCGAGTGATTGGCAAAAAACCTTGGTTTTTTGCCAGATCCAGTAGAAATTTGACCGATCAGATAACTTTCGCCGATCGGACATGTTTGTCCGATCGGTGAAAAATATCCGGTCAAGGTTGGCAAAAAACCTTGGTTTTTTGCCAGATCCAGTAGAAATTTGACCGATCAGATAACTTTCGCCGATCGGACATGTTTGTCCGATCGGTGAAAAATATCCGGTCAAGGTTCGAGTGATCGGCAAAAAACCTTGGTTTTTTGCCAGATCCAGTAGGAATTTGACCGATCAGATAACTTTCGCCGATCGGACATGTTTGTCCGATCGGTGAAAAATATCCGGTCAAGGTAAAATTTCGAACCTGCCCTTCAGAGAAAGTTTGCTGCTTTGTTCTTCGATATTTTGGCAGAGTTTTGAACATTGATGGAGCTTGATTCTTCTTGTTTTGAATCCTTGGTTGGCTTGATGGTTGCTTTGAACCGGCGGTCCGGTTTACCTAGACCGGTGGCTTGATTAGACCGTTGGTTCATGCGGACCGGTAGGTCCGACGTTTCGCCTGGTCGCGACTGTTCGCCTGGTTTTGCGCTTGCTACGGATGGATGCCACGTGTACCTACAAAAACACGCGATTTGATATGGTGAAGACACGTGTCTTCTCGATTTGCGCACGTGTACCCTGGGTACAAAAGCTTTCACCGGCTGTCATTTTGCCTCACGCTTCCAAAATTTTTCGAAGTCCAGACCCTTGCTCTCTTGATTTCTGCTCTTGTTCTTGTTCTCGTTCGATCGGTCAAATGGCTTCATCTGGCAGCTCGAAGAAGTCTGGTACAGCTCCCTCGAAGAGAAAGGGGAAGGAAATTGTCGAGGTTCAATCTCCTCCGAGGGGCCGCGGCAAAGGCAAGGCTGCTCTAGCTGAACTTGGCCAACTGGGCAAGAGGCACCAAGGGGTAGGTTTTGCCTCAGCGCCATCAAGGCCAGAATTCATCCCCAAAGTGAAGTTTGTTCTGGGTCCTCTTATGCCCCTGACAGACGAGACGGAGTACATGTACAATGTGGGTGGTGAGTTCACAGATACAAAGAGGAAGAAGTGGCAAGCACTTCTCTCTTACTTCACTGAAGGGAAGGGAGCGCAGCCTTCACTCCCTAGCATCCAGACGGCTTTCGGCATCGACAAGAAGACCGTCTTCACCAATTTTGCCAGCAACGAGAAGGTCATGGGAACCATCGTGACCATCGGCCAAATGAACTGCGGCCTACGTCTGCCTCTGCCACCCTTCGCTGCAAGACTACTGAATACATCTGGCCTTTGCCCGGGGCAAGTCACAGGGAATGCCTGGCGAATCATCTATGCGTTCTGCCGGGTGGAATCAGATTTTCAAGAGGACTTGAGGGCCTGTTACTCCAGCATCCCGGAAGGTGAACCTGCCAGGATTGAGCTCGGATACTTCTTTTTTCATTATCGATGGAATTACAGGAAGGACAGCCCTTTCTATAATTTGACTGGAGTATCTCCCCTGCGGCCGCTCACCGATACGGTCCCTTCGGACAAGTTGTATACTGACTGGCCAATTTCTGTATCTGGCGCCTGGACGTCCATGTCAGTGCCCGACACCCCCCGAGACAGCGTGCACGAGGCGGTGAAAATGTACAGCGCTGGAGGCATCTTCGCCTGGAATTCTGAGAGGGCGGGAGCCATAGATAACTTGTTCCTCGAACTAACCTGTGGAACCAGGTCGTGGAAACAGTTTTCTAACTGTCCTGTGAGATATGGCAAGGCCAATCTCCTCCACAGGTCAAAGGACAGGTACGAGGACAACGAGGTCCTATACTCTGACTACGAGGAGGACCCTCAGTCAGGCAAGGTCATCCGGAAGGTTCGGGCCGAGAAGAAAATCTACACTGCGAGGCGCCGGTTACCTACCATGGACGAGAAACTGGTGCTCCAAAGAGGCCCAGTGAAGAAGAAACGAAAAACTCTCGTCAAGCCTAAGGAAGATGAAGACCAAGACAAGAAGAAAGAAGATGAAGAAGAAGAAAAGAAGAATGAAGAAGAAGAAACTGAGAATGCCAGCCACGACAACAGTGGCAGTGGCGAAGATGAGGACGGGGACAGCGAGGACGATCCGTCTTCTACCCCCTCCAGTGGGGATGATGAGAATGGGGGTGGTGAGGAAGAAATTCCTCCCACCCCCACTGGTGGTGCAACGGGGGAGGATTCGATCCCTATTCCCATTGACGAGGTTAAAGCCCGTCAGATGGAGGAAATTCTCGACACAGAGGGCGACGGCAAAAAGGTGGTTCCCACCTACAAATTTGAAGAGTTGAAAAGGCCATTGCGTTTCAAAATAAAGGTGTCGAAAAGTGGTGGGGTTGGAAGCAACCCCACCCCCCTCGATCAAATTGCACCAGAAGTACTCCGTCTCGAAGGAGCAACGACGAGTGGGGGTGTGGAGGTTGAGCAACCCCCACCCCCATCTCGCTCTCTGCTGAACGAGGTGGAAGCAATGGTGGCCGGGCTCATTCAGCCAGGCGGGTCGCAAGAAAAGAGAGCCTCACCTCCCGGGAATGCTTCCCCTCCTGTTAATTTGGAGAGGGGAAGTAGAGTGGGCGATGGGGCTCCTCAACCTCAACCAGCGCCAACCACGATTCAGGAGAAATCGGCTCCTCGGAGTGGCTCTGATCGTCGGAAGGGCAAAGAGCCGAGGGTCGAAACATCAAGTAATTGAACTTAACTTGTTTTGAATGTCTTGTTTCTGAAGTTCGAAAATAATCTAACACTTTGATTCCCTTTTGATTGCAGGTGCGCCTGCTGGATTGACTCCGACAATAAAAAACTTGGGTGACGTTGATATCAACCGCCCCACTGCTGCGATCAGAAAACTCATCAACCTTCCGAGTGCCACTTTGGATGAAGCTTTTGATAGAATTAACCTGGTGGTAGGTGCATCTGCTTGATCGATCATTTGAATCGTATCTTTCTTCAGAATAATTCAACTCTTTTGTTCTTTTGCAGAATTCAGCACTTATGAATGTTGCAACCAAACTCTCCATGAGGGCGGGAGCAAAAGAAGCTGTAGATGAAATAAATCAGTTGACCGCGGAGAGAGATGAGCTAAGAGATCTCCTGACTTCGAAGAAAGCTTCTCTCAAAACCAAGATTAAGGAACTTCGGGAGGGAAAGCTGGAGATCAAAGGGCTGAAGGATCGATGTGAGGCACAGAGTCACGAACTCGAATCTTTGAAGACTCGACTCTCAAAGGTTGAGGATGTGTCCTGTGGCCGTACCATCGAGATCCAAGAGCTGAAGCAACAACTTGCTACCCAGCACGCTGCCTTCGCTGCCAGAGAAGAGACTTCGAAGAAGGCACTGGAGCACGCGTTGTCTGAGTGCAAGGTTTACAAGGAGACAGCAGAGAAGGCGGCAGAAGCGCTCAGGACTCATGTAGCTAGCGTCCGATCCTCCAAGGCATCAGTGGCGAGTAAAGCTCGTCCTGGATCTGAAGGGGAGAAGTCGCATGCGAAGAGTGTGGCCAAGCCCTGAGACTTTTCTTCTTCTTTGTTGTTGTACTTGTAAATTTTTGAAATGTAACAGCTCCTTGTATCTGACATATTTTGATGATAATAGAAGACATCTTTTTTGTATTTGAAACTTGCACTTCTTTTGAGTTGAATGTCTTTGAATGTTGAGTTCTGGAATGCTATTTGACATGATTGAGTATTCATACATTTGAATGTAAATTGAATACGCGTATACTTGAATGTAAGGGGTTGAGTCGCTACTCAATCACCCAAACTTTGTAACTTTGAAAATTGAATTTGAATTCGAATAACATTTGAATGTAAGGGGTCGAGTCGCAACTCAAACTCCCAAATCTGTTAGACGATATCGAATTGATTGAAATTGGATATTGAATTTCGAAGGTCAGTTTAACATTCGCTAGTAAGGGGTCGAGTCGCAACTCTAACACCCAAACATGTTAAGACCTGGTAACTTGAAAATGGTCAGTTTTTAACATTTGCTAGTAAGGGGTTGGGTCGCAACCCTAACACCCAAACTTGTTAAAAGACCTGGTAATTTGAATATGGATAACTTGTAATTGCTTCAGAACTTGGATTGAAAATCAGAACACTTGTACACTTGAACATTTGAAAGAGAGCTTTATTCATCACAGAATTTACATTATGGATAGAACAACTTGAGGTGTCTAGAATTCCAAGCTCGAGGCAATCTATCTCCTTCTGGTGTAATCAGTCTGTAAGAACCTTTGCCTCCAACTGACTCAATGATATATGGACCTTCCCAGTTGGGAGCAAGCTTTCCACTGCTGTGTTCTTTGGTATTGTAGAAAACTGCTCTGAGAACTAAACTACCCACTGGGAATTGTCTCTTGTGGACTTTCTTGTCATAGGCTCTTTTGATCTTCTGTTGATATTTGGCCACACGAAGTGATGCTAGATCTCGTAGTTCTTCAGAGAAGTCTAGATCATTGATCCGAAGTTCTTCATTGACTCCTTCTTCAACAGCTTTAGTCTTCAAAGTACTTGATATGTTTTCTGTTGGGAGTACTGCCTCTGATCCATATGTTAGGCGAAAAGGCGAGAACCCAGTTGATCTTCTCGGAGTTGTGCGATACCCCCAAAGAACTTCAGGTAGGACTTGCTCCCACAATCCTTTCTTATCATTGAGTTTCTTCTTGAGTATACCAAGAATAGCTCTGTTGGAGGCTTCTGCTTGGCCATTGCATTGAGGATATCTTGGAGTTGAATAGAATAGCTTGATACCATGGTTCAGACAGAACTCTCGAAACTTGTCGGAGTCAAACTGAGCTCCATTGTCTGCAACGAGAACTTGAGGTGTACCAAATCTTGAGAAGATGTTGTGCCGAATGAATTTGATCACTTCGTTATCAGTCTCTCGGAAGAGGGGCACAGCTTCAACCCATTTGGTGAAGTAATCTGTGGCCAGCAGTAGGTACTTCTTCTTGCTTGGAGTTGGAGGGAAAGGACCCAAGAAGTCTAAACCCCATTGATGGAAGGGCCAGGGACTTGATAATTGATGGAGTTCATCTGCAGGGAGATGAATAGCTCGAGCGTGTCGTTGACAAGGTTCGCACCTTTGAACGACTTATTGAGCATCCCTTGCCATTGTTGGCCAGTAGTACCCTTGTAGCTTCGTCTTGGCTTCAAGGGATCTTCCTCCCGAATGATTTCCACAAGCTCCGGAGTGGATATCAATCAGGATTGCCTGTGCTTGTTCAGGACCAAGGCACTTGAGTAACATCCCGCTGTGAGATTTGAAATATAAATCTTCACCTTGTAAAGTGTAGCAAGGGAGCTTCCTTTGGAGCCTTCGGGCTTGATTTGGATCTTCTGGCATTTTGCCATGTTTGAAGAAGTCAAGAATTTGTCGTCTTCAATCTTCAAGCTGATCTCCACCCCCAGATCCTTCTGTAGTGGTAAGAATCTGTTGATCGGGGATGGTTTTGGGCACTTCTTGATAATCAATTTGTATTTGCCTTCCTCCGAGTGAGTCTCCAAGAACTGAGGCAGCATTAGCTAAGGCATCTGCTTCTCGGTTCTCTGCTCTGGGGATTTGAATGAATTTAGCGCTAGTAAAACGTTGTTGAAGACGTCGTACTAAGGCCAAGTAGAGTTGCATTCTTTCTTCTCGAGCTGTGTACTCTCCATTGATTTGCTTTATGATCAATTGGGAGTCGCTGTATATGATGATTCGATCTACCCCCAGAGATTCTGCCATTTCGAGTCCGGAAATGAGTGCTTCATATTCAGCTTCGTTGTTGGTGGCATTAAACCCAAGGAGAGTGGCCTTCTGGAGATGATCAAGTTCGGGGGATATTAAGACTATCCCAGTTCCCGAACCGATCGAACTTGATGCTCCATCAGTATATAGCTTCCAAAGAGGAGTTGCAGCAATAACTTCAAGACTTAGATCAATTTTCGTTGTAGGATTGATCGGAGGCTTATCCTCATCTTCCAAGCGCATATCGACATCTTCTTCCCAAGTGATGGGGTCTTCAACTGGAAAGTCAGCTAGAAAATCAGCAATTGCTTGACCTTTGATAGAAGTGCGAGATTCGAATTGAATCCCCAGAGCACTCATTTCGATCACCCATTTGGTCATTCGACCAGCTCGACCAGCTTTGTCAATGATATCTTTGAGTGAGTGTTCTGAAATGACAGTAATCTGGTGGGAGACGAAGTACGGTTGAAGACGACGCGATGCAGTGAGCAAGGCCAATATGACCTTCTCAGTTTTTGAGTAGCGAGTCTCAGCCGGAAGAAGAGTGTGGCTGATGTAGTAGACTGGATGTTCGATGCCTTCTCTTCTACTGACTAAGACCGCGCTGATTGCTTGATCGGTCACGGCAAGGTAGAGCCACAAGTCTTCTTTTGGAAGTGGAGCAGTCAGGATAGGAGCTTGCACCAGATATTTCTTGATGCTTTGAAATGCCTCTTCACAGATTGGACTCCAGCCAGATGTATCCGCCTTTCGTAGTTTGTCGAAGAGTGGCTTGCACTTGTCTGAAGATTTTGAAATGAATCGATTGAGTGCTGCTAACCTTCCAGTGAGACGTTGAACTTCTTTTCGATTTGTAGGTGAAGGCATATCGATGATGGCTCGAATTTGATCAGGATTGGCTTCAATACCTCTCCTGGTCACAAGATGACCCAGGAATTTGCCAGATTGAACTCCGAAGGCGCACTTGGCTGGATTGAGCTTCATTCGATACTTTCGAAGGACTTGGAAGGTTTCAGCCAGATCAGATAGATGTTTGCTCCGAACGGAACTCTTGGTGAGGAGATCATCGACATAGACTTCGACGTTGCGACCGATCTGATCTTCGAACATTTTGGTGACTAGCCTTTGATAGGTGGAACCAGCATTTTTGAGGCCGAATGGCATGACATTGTAGCAATAAAGGCCTCGGCTAGTCACAAAACATGTCTTCTCTTGATCATCAGCGTGGAGTGGAATTTGATTGTATCCAGAATACCCATCCATGAAAGACAACAGCTCGTGGCCAGCAGTGGCGTCGACGAGTCTATCTATCCTTGGCATGGGAAAAGGATCTTTGGGGCAAGCCTTGTTGAGATTGGTAAAGTCGATGCAGACTCTGACTTTCCCATTCTTCTTTGGAACAGCCACTATGTTAGAGATCCAAGTTGGATACTCTACTTCTCGGATGAATCCGGCTGCGAGTAGCTTGGTAATTTCTTCTTGAACAGCAACTTGCAGCTCTGGTCGAATGGTGCGAGGCTTTTGCTTGACGGGCTTCACCTCTTCTTTGATCGCAAGTCGGTGACAAGCGTCATCTGGATCGATCCCAGGCATGTCTTCGAAGCACCATGCGAAGACGTCGATATTGGACTGGAGGAAGGATACCATGTCTTGCGCTTCTACGTCGCTAAGACCGGTACCAATAAATGTTTGTCGAGGGAGATCTCCGCTGCTTATGTTGATCGGGATGATTTCTTCAATTGAAGGTGATGCTTCCCATTCGATTGGCGGAGGTTTGGTCAGCGGAATCTCCTTTGATTGCTATTTAGAAGAGGGACCAGCTTCATCTCGTGGCCGCTTTGGAGGAGCAATGTTAATCTTTCGATCTGTCTTTGCCGCAGCAGCTTCACAAGACCTTCCAGCTTGCTGATCGCCTCGAATGCAGACGATGCCTTCTCCAGTTGCAAATTTGAGTAGTTGATGGTAAGAGGAGGAGATGGCATTGATCTGATGGAGGAATGGTCGCCCAAGAATGGCGTTATAGCTAGACATTCCTTCGACGATTGCAAACCTCACCGAGACTCGAGTCTCTCGGCTGAGGTCGATGGTAAATCTGGATTCGCCCACTGTGATGCTTTGTTCACCGTTGAAGCCGGTGATCACAGTCGGGACGACGTCGAGGCTTTGATACTTATGTCCCAGACGTTTGAAACAGTCGGAGAACATAATGTCAATGGAGCTTCCAGTGTCTATGAGGATTCGATTGACGGTGCTTCCGTCGATGATGAGTTTCAAGACCAGGGGGTCTCGATGGGGAGTGTGAACTCCTTGAAGATCGGTGTCATTGAAGACTATGGATGGCCAAGCCAGACCTTCGATGGGCTTCTCGATCCAGGTATCTTCTTTGTTTGCAGTAGATCGAACATGGAAGATGCGTCGAACCTGCCGATCGACTTCCTTTCCGGTCAAAGCTTGATTGTGCAAGGTTCCATGAATGCCAAAGACATTGGCATTCACAGAAATTGGTTGCCGGTTGGAAGAGATTTGATGTATCCAACATACTTCTTTCCCCTTGGCAGAGGTTCGACGTTGATCGTGCCCGTTGTTGACGAATTCTTGAAGGTGGCCTTCTCGTAGTAAGTCTTCAAGATGGAATTTCAGCCGAAAACACCGATCGGTGGAATGGCCGTGACTTCGATGGAATTCACAGTAGACTGTTTTGTCTGCTGTGAATTTGGAATTTGGTTGAAGAGGATTGGGCCTCCGAAGATACTCGTCGTGTTGAATACGGTCGAGTATCTGCTCGACTGGCATGTTCCACTCGGTGAAAGTGGTCTTCGTTGGAGACCGACGCCCATCATTCTTTGATCTTTTGTTGGCCGGAGGGGCTGCTGCTTCAGTGTTGTGAGCCTTTGCAGCATATTTAGGTGCTTCTTTTTCAGCAGGCCTTCTCTTAGTTTCTCGCCCTTTTCGAGCGACTTGATCGTCTTCCACCTCAATCTCCCTCTGAATTCGATCGAACATAGCTCCCAGAGAAGGAGGGGGATTGCGGATGAAGTCGTTGTAGATGTGTAGATCGAAGCGGAGAGTGTTCTGGAAAGCCAACATGATGGCTTCATCATCCAGATGCCTTCCAGAGAGAGCAGCATGCTCGTTGCGAAACCTCCTCGTGAAGCTGCGGAGAGTCTCATCTGCACCCATCCTTAGTCGATATAGAGAGTCGAGCTTCTTCTCGGGTTTCAGGTTGAGCTGGTAATGCTGCACAAAGAGGTTAGCCAAAACACCGAACTGGGTAATGGACCCAGCTCGGAGATTGTGATACCAGTCGAGTGAAGGCTCGTCGAGACTTCCCGCGAAGGTGCGGCAGAGCACGTTGTTTTCCTCTTCGTGTGGCGTTAGAGCTTGCTTGAAGGCAAGTATATGGAGGCTTGGATCTCCTCGGACGCAGTTGAATTTGGGGAGGGTAGGAGTTCTCCATCCTCTTGGAAATGCTGATTCGAAGAGGCTTCGATGAAGTGGCCCGGCAGAAGAGTAGCCATCCCTACGACCGTGTCCTCGACCTAGAGGTGGGTCAAGAGGTAAGATCGCAAGGTCTTGTTCTGGCATCGAAGTGTTTGCCGGTCGAAGTCGATGTCGAAGGTCCGATCCAAGTCCACGTTGGAGTGGAATGGAAGGGGAGACTCTACTCTTTGAAGGAGCGCCTTTCATTTGGTGCTTCCTTGGCAGGTTGAGCTTCGATGGTGCTCTTTTGTCGCAGTTACGACCAGATGAAGATTGGGAGGACTCGTCTTCAAGACGATCCCAGACACTCTGCTTCCAAGGAGCAGCAGAGGGAGTTGGGTCGCGTCGAATCCTCTCGAGAGCATCAGTGCCCATTGACCTCCGTTGTTCGGAGTAAATTGAATGTCGAGGAGGATCAACCCTCTCACTTGCGGAGGGGATCGGAATAGCAATTCCAGCTTCGGAAGCTGCCTTCTTCAGAGCATCCCTCTCAGCAGTGAGGGTGGCGTTTTGCTTCGCCAATTGGAGTAGTTGGAAATCGATTGCAGAGATCTGGTAAGTCGATGGAGGATCTTCAGCAGGAGCAGGGACAGTCTGTCCAATTGATTGATGAGGATGAGGGGCGATCGGTCGATCGACTGATCTTCCGCTTCCTGAGTAAACCCCCATCTCGGGGACAGCAAGGGGCTGCCCGAAGTTGAGCCTTTGACTCATTGAACGAGTCTCAGGACGAGGTTGATGTTGAGTGTTACTTCCTTCTGGTTGACCCTGATGTTTGGTTCTCGCCATTCAGAGTGCGAAAGGTACAACGAGATTGCCGATGTCCGATCAGTTGTCTGATCAACCGAGGGGGCGAGGAAGTTTGGCTATTGATCTGGTAGTCGAAGTAGAGAGGACACGGCTTCTCGCTCGGATCCCACAGACGGCGCCAAACTGTGGGGGGAAAATCTTCGTGCTGACCCGAAGACTCTCGCAGCACCAGTCAATTGAATGTTCGTGTTGACGTCGAAGATCGTTGG
This sequence comes from Chamaelirium japonicum, assembly GCA_947650365.1. Lineage (NCBI taxonomy): Eukaryota > Viridiplantae > Streptophyta > Magnoliopsida > Liliales > Melanthiaceae > Chamaelirium > Chamaelirium japonicum. The sequence goes on from OX393560.1 coordinate 65,453,486, forward strand.
TCGATCTGTTGATCGAAGTTGAAGCTTTTGATTTGTAAACAGAGAGATGCAATCAGAGAGAGTTTGACACGAGAAGTGATCTCGGAGTTCAGCCGAAGCCTACGTCTCCGTGCTATAGGGTGCAACCCGAATTCACTAACACTTATGTTGAAGTGATCTCGACAGGCCGAGTATCACTGTAAACACTGATCTTTCTGAAAGAAGATCAAATGGGATATGGTAGATCGGAAGTGTGAAATCCCAGAGCTCTGGTTCTGAAAGTCAGATCTCAGAGTGGAAATCAGATTTGTGGATCTGGATCTCCTTTACATTCGAAGGCTCTGCTATTTATAGGCACTCCGGGTGGCGAATGGCGGTTTCCGCTGTAGTATCTGGGGATTCTCCAGGTAAAGTTGTGGGCCCTGCGGTTGTCTTCGGGGGTCCACCAGGCAGGGCTGGTGGGTCCCGTTGTAGTCCTCGGGGGTCCACCAGGCAGGGCTGGTGGGTCCCGTTGTAGTCCTCGTGGGCCCACCAGGTAGGGCCGGTGGGTCCCGCTGTAGTCCTCGTGGGCCCACCAGGCAGGGCCGGTGGGTCCCGCTGTAGTCCTCGTGGGCCCACCAGGCAGGGCTGGTGGGTCCCGTGGTAGATTTATGCCAAAATTTGCACCCACAAATTTACGATCCGATTGACCGATTTAGAGTCTAAGTATTGGAAAATCATAAGTTAGCGTGTTTCGGATTTGAAATAGGTTTGGATTCGATCGGATCATCATCGGATCGGCATCTGATAATTCGTACTTGGAATTATTCAGTATTTCGGACTTACGAGCTAGTTATAATTGGATATTTTAACAATTTATGATCCGATTGATCGATTTAGAGTCTAAGTTTTGGAAAATCATAAGTTAGCGTGTTTCGGATTTGAAATAGGTTTGGATTCAATCGGGTAGTCATCGGATTGGCATCCGATAATTCGTATTTGGAATTATTTCGTATTTCGAACTTGCGAGCGAGTTCTAATTGGTATTTTAACAATTTACGATACGATTGACTGATTTAGAGTCTAAGTATTGGAAAATCATAAGTTAGCGTGTTTCGGATTTGAAATAGGTTTGGATTCGATCGGATAGTCATCGGATCGGCATCTGATAATTCGTACTTAGAATTTTTCTGTATTTTGGACTTACGAGCGTGTTCTAATTAGAAATTTTAACAATTTACGATCCGATTGACTTATTTAGAGTCTAAGTGTTGGAAAATGATAAGTTATCATGTTAGCGTGATAATATGATCTAAACTCAAATTAGTAAGATTCATATTTTTTACTAATATTATAAAGATTAGTAAGTACCTGATCATGAGCATGAGCCACCGATAGACCAGCTTATAAAGTCATTAAGCCTCTGCTCTAGTTCACTGCGAGCTTTTCTTTTCGCCTCAACCCTTTGCTCGAGGGTCTGCCTCTCCGCTTCAAGCCTTTGCTCGAGGGCCTGCCTCTGCTCTCGCTCCGCCTCATCCATGTGCTCGACGGCCTGTCTCTGCTCGCGCTCCATATCTAGCACAGATTGCAACTGAGTGATAGCACCGGTCTGGGTGTCCCGTGCCCTCGAGCGCATACCCTCTCGTCCAAAGTAGGAGGAGGGCGTGACTCCAAGGCCCGTGCAGAGGACACGGCCGTGCGTGATAGGTCTGAGCACAGTATCCATCGCTGAGTCGACAGATACTGAGCTAGAGGAGGAGCCGGCCTCGCCCGATAGGGTCACTATAAGTCGCATTCTCTCCTATATGAAAACAACCAATGATATTCAATGATATTTTATGGCATACATATACGAATATATTAACAGTAATTTAATTACTTACCACTTGCGAGACAACCCTGTCATCCATAAATGCCCCATCGGTATGCCACCTCCTAGAGGTCTCAAAAAGGTCAATCCGATTAGGCTCGTGGCCCAAGGACTGTGTCTGTTTGACATATAAAATAAATAGATGAGTTAATATAACATTAGAGTTTTAAATAATAAAATATTTGTATTATTTACCAGCTGCTGGGCAAGCTGGGGCATGGAGGTCCTCCCCTTCACTGGAGCAGGTGTCGTCGAGGTAATTCTATTATGCTTGCCTTTAACAGAACTCTCCTGTGTCAATCGATTAAATTTTGAAACATCAATACAAATTTTTAGTATAACATTAAAACAAGTACGAATCAACAAAATAATAATTATACCTGAAACTGAGGGGTGGCCCAGTAAGCGACCAAAAACTATAGAACGTGTAGCGGTGGCGCATCTCTCGTCACGGTCGCAGCCTGTAACTCCTCAGCCAGCTGGCCGACCAAGTAACCATAGAGCTGGTAGAGCTCGTAACGGTAATCCCTATACCGCTCACTCATCGTCTTCCACAAGTCCTCCCGATGGGTGTCGGTTTCCATGTTCTCCCATTTAAATTTCTCCTGTAAAATCAATTTAGAAACAAGCCATTTTATCAAATCAAATTATAAAGAAGTACGATATTATTCTAAAATACTTTAATGAAACTAACGTACCAAAAAGACCTGATACATCCTCTCCTTATAGGATGCATCAATATTCTTCCACCCCTTTATCCCCATAATAGGGGCATTCCTCTCCTCCCGTACTATCATACCGACCCACATGGCGGCATCAGAAGTATGCTCACCCACAAAGGTCCTACGGCTCCACTGTAGGGAAAGCGGCTCGCGTAAGGTCGACAAGCACCAGGCCGTCGTCACGCCCCGATCGCCTACGTGCCTGGTGATCCTCGACTCTGCAAATAAAATATACATCAGTACTGAATAAGTATTTACAACATATATAAAACTTTAGATCTAAACATTACCTGTGGGCGTAGACGCTGTAGCCGAGTACTGAGCACTGCTCGAAGCTCCAGAGGCTACGACCTTATCAGGAGCTGGTGTGGAGAGAGGAACAACACTACCAGATCCGGAGGGCTCAGCCTCGGACCCTGGGGTGGCAGCCGAAGCGCTCCGAGCTAGTCCACCCTTGCCTCTACAAACCCTCGACCGTGATGCCATCTGAAACAGTTTAATTTACATATGAAATAATATGATTTACATATGAAACAATATGAAACAGTTTGATTTATATATGAAACAATATGATTTACATATGAAACAATATGAAACAATTTAATTTACATATGAAACAGTATAAAATAATATGATATATATATGAAACAATATGATTTATATATAAAATAATATAATTTATATATGAAATAATTTGATTTAAATATAAAATAATTTGATTTACATACGGTCTAGTCATTTTGTGTCTCATCTCTGTCACTCTCATCGTATCCCTTTTTTATCATTTGATCTGCATTCGCTGTCCAGTTTATATTGTCGATCTTTTCATTTTCATCGTGCACTACTTCGACAATAATTATCTCATCATTCTGGTATGCATCTAAATCATCATCGACGACCCCCACACATTGTCTCCCATATCATAAAAATCTATGGGTAGTGACCTGACTATAATTTGTCAACCTAGAGTGGTATTATCCGGTGTATAAAATATTTGTTCCGCTTGAGAGGTAAGAATGAATGGATCTTAATATTGGGTATTCAATCTTTTACCAGTGTTGATGCTGATAAAACTATATTTGTCGACATTATAACCAGTCCCGCGAATATTAACATTATACCAATCGCATTTAAATAATACGATCCGATTTTGGCTAAGGAATTTAATCTCGAGAATCTCGTTGAGGACGCCGTAGAAGTCGATATTTTCTAATTATTCTTACTGACCGTTGATGACAACCCCACTATTTTGTGTTCTTCATGATTTTTTACTATCTTTCGTTCGAAATCTATAACCGTTCACGATATAACCATCGTACGATATTGTGTCTTGCAAAGAACTACAAGATAAGTGCTAGAGATCCTCTTTCATCAGCGGATCGTGGTTATCGTGCAGCTCTTGTGCCTATAATAACCATATGACATTCATGATATGAACACATAATTATTGTTCGGTAATGGATGTCAATAAAATTCAGTAATGATGTGAATATTTACGTGTTTCTCGAACCACGATGGGAATTCACGATCATGAATTTGTAGAGTATTTCGAGTATCCCGATTATTAATGATGGCTTTATGCTTCCTGTTTTATAGGTTATGAATTAGATTATAATTAGCACATATACTTAATGAATGGACTGAAAGAATGAGTAAATGATCGTAAAATGCTTACTCAATGAATGGTCACACTTCATCACATTAGCGCAACACATACATATGTGCCTGTTGAATCTCATCTACAGACAATCGACGGGTTTTGCCTCCTCCTACAGGTCTACCCATTTCGACAAATATAGACAGACCCCCATCAAAGTTTATTGGACCACCGTCATAGTTCCGCTCAAGTTGATTGAATAACATGTCTATACCATGTAGGTATCTTGAGCAGAATATCAGACATTCTTCTGTTAGGTATCCTTCAGCAATTGATCCCTCCGGATGACTTTTATTACAAACATATGATTTTAATATTCGCAAGTACCTAATTTGAGAAAACAATTTATGGATAAATATATCAAGAACGATCAAATACATTAAAAAATAAGACGAGATGATTACCTCTCGATAAAATACATCCAGTGGTATGAACTGGGCTGCCGAGTTTGGCCTTATTTGCTAAATGAACAGTCAAATGCACCATGACATCAAAGAAGGAAGGTGAAAATATCATCACTAGCTTGCACAATGTGATCGCAATATCCCTCTCCATCTGATCAAGTTGGTCCAGTCTAAGTACCTTCGAGCACAACTGTCTGAAAAAAGTACTGAGCTCAATTAACGGATCGGACACCTGTTCGGTTAAATTCCCACGTATAGCAAGAGATAACAATTGCTGCATAAGAACATGACAATCGTGGCTCTTTAATCCAGACAACTTCTGGCCGTTCTCTTGCACGTATCGTATTCGAAGAATAACCGTCCGATGTTTTCACAGACCGTAGGAATGCACATAAGGCTGCCTTCTGCTGTAAGCTCATGGTGTAGCATGTAACTGGCAACACATACTTATCCCCAATATCTTAGGGATGAAGTAATTTTCGGATGCCCAACTCCTTAAAATCGAGACGAGATTTAAGATTATCCTTTGTCTTACCGTCGAGATTCAGCAGTGTTCCTATAATATTATCACACATATTTTTCTCGATATACATGACATCCAAGTTATGCCGCAAGAGTAGGCTGCTCCAGTGTGGTAGTTTAAAGAAAATAATCTTATTCTTCCAGTTATGCTCATGCGTAGAATCTTCATACGTTCTCTTCTTTTTGCCTTTCCCAAGTGCCACCGCATCAAGCTGATCCAATTCACAAAAGACTTCGACCCCTAAAAGCTGCTCCGAGGCCTTTGCAAGTTCCTTCTTGTCATTGAATGCTCTTTTATTTTGCCTCCACTTATGGCCATCAACAAGGAATCTTCGATGGCCCATATAACAGAACTTGCCTCCGTTCTTCAACCGTAATGAATCTGTCTCCTTATTGCATGTAGGGCATGCCAATTTTCCTTTAGTACTCCACCCGGATAAGTTGGCATATGCAGGAAAATCGTTGATGGTCCATAGAAGTGCCGCATGTATCCAAAAATTCTGACGCAACGAGGCATCATACATATCGGCCCCAACTTCCCATAACTCGTTCAATTCCTCAATCAACGGGTGCAAACTAACGTCACTATCATTACCAGGCGACCTGGTTCCGGGAATGAGCAAGGAGAGCATTGTGTATGGCTTTTTTAAGCACATCCAGGGAGGTAAATTGTATGGAACTAGGACAACTGGCCAAATGCTGTACGACACACTCATATTCCCAAAGGGATTGAAGCCATCGCTAGCAAGCCCTAACCTAAAGTTGCGAACTTCACATGCGAATTCAGGATAGGTATGATCAAAATCTTTCCACGTCAGAGAGTCGACCGGATGTCTCATAACCCCATCATCTGTACGTTCTCGTGCATGCCCCTTATGTGCTCAGCAATCTTCAATGACATAAACAACCTCTGAAGCCTGTCCCTAAGCGGGAAGTATAGGAGAACATTTACAGATACATTTTTCTTCCTTCGATTGGTACTAGACTCGGCATCCATCTCTTTATATCTCGTTGCTTCGCATATGTGGCATGACCGCGCATGTTCGTACTTCTTCCGGTATAAAATACAATAGTTCACGCATGTATCAATTTTCTCATAACCAAGACTGAGATCTTTAATTGTCTTCTTTGCCTCGTAGAATGATTTCTGTACTGTCTCACCTATAAGAAAAGCCTCTTTCAGCAACTCTACCAATATATTAAATGACTTATTACTCCAACCATTGAGGCACTTCAAATGAAGAAGCTTTACAGTGAAAGAGAGTTTTGAAAACTTCTCACACCCTGGGTATAGAGGTTGTTCGGCATACTGAAGCAATCTGTAGAACTTGTCCACTTCAATATTGGGCTGATCACCTGACGGTGTTTTCGTGCCTATTCCACCTTGCAAATCATGTATCATACCTGTATGTCATCGTCATCGTCTGTATTAATATTATCATCATCGATCACTGTGTTTGCGGTTTCACCGTGAGCTGCCATGGGGACTGCATCTAGATCCTCACCATACGAGAACCAACGGGTATAGCTAATGTCAATGCCACGCATTACCAGATCAACCTCACATTCCTCTCGAACCTTCCTAGTCACCCTTCCGCAGTCTATACAGGGACACATAATTTTTCCATCAAGCGGTGCAAGACGCTCAAATACAAAATCCAAAAATTTCTTGACTCCTTCTCTGTACTCTTGGCTCATGCAATTTGAATTATACATCCAACTCTTATCGATCGAAGACATCTTCGTCTATCTGGCTATACAACACCTGAAGTAATTTCAAACAATGCTATAAGACTCCGCACAATTTCGGTATCGATTCCCGGGTATGGAATACCGAACCGAAACTTCTACAGGCCATCCACATCCCTAATGGATGGGTGTATTATGATGAGTAGACTAGTCACATAGTAAACCTAGGGTTGGTGGCCAGTATTTGAACTGCTGCTAGTTCGAATGCTAGGCATAACACCGAAGTTATGCGACAGTAAGTCAACAAGTCAAGGAGCCTCGTCAAGTAAACACTTGGGGTCTGACGATTCTCTCTGTCGCTCGAGTCGATTTATGGCTTTAGCATACCTCATATCACACCGAACCGACAAAAATCGACCATTTCGGTTTCGGTTTCGGTTTCGGTTTTGATTTTTCGTAAACCAAAAAAAATAAAACTGACAAAACCGACACCAAAACCGACCAACAAAACTGACGCTTACCCTACTCTAAAAACTACATTTTGCCCCCTATTCCCCCATTCAATTCAGTTTTGATAGGATAAAAATTACCAAATGAGGGAATTAAATAGATGACAAAAGGGGTATTGTGCAAACATTTCAAACTTTATAATTACTTAACCCTAGTCTAAAATCTAGATTTTGCCCCCCATTCCCCCCATTCAATTCAGTTTTGATAAGATAAAAATTACCAAATGAGGGAATTAAGTAGATGACAAAAGGGGTATTGTGCTAACATTTCAAACTTTAGGATGCAATTTGGAACAAAATAAACTAAGTGGGAGAGGGAGGAGGAGGAGGAGCTAACCGAAGATGGTCGGTAGGCCTTGAGGAGGAGGAGGAGCACTGGCGTCGCAGTCGGTAGCGCGAGAGAGGGGAGGGGTGGTCGGAGGTACAAGGGAGGGGAGGGGTGGCTGGCCGGAGGGGGGGGATTAGTTCGAGAGAGAGAGAGAGAGGGAAGGGGAGGAAGGCCGGGCCGGGAGGGGGGGGATTAGATCAAGAGAGAGAGGGAAGGGAGGCTGGGGAGGGGGGAAGGAAATAGAGAGGGAGAGAGAGGGCCGGAGAGGGAGTTAGGTTGAAACAGAAACAGAAAGGGATCGTTGAACCTATTAAATCGTAGGGTTTTTACCAACGGAAATTATATATTTATGTCGGTAAAAAGTATCCTTATACCGACGGAAATATAATTCCCGTCGGTAAAAATCAACGACAAATCGCAGGGTTTTTACCAGGTCTCTGGAAAAAATCGCAGGGTCTTTACCGACGGAAATTATATATTTCCGTCGGTAAAAAGTATCCTTATACCGACGGAAATATAATTCCCGTCGGTAAAAATCGACGACAAATCGCAGGGTTTTTACCGAGTCTCTGGAAAAAATCGCAGGGTCTTTACCGACAGAAAATATATTTTTCGTCGGTAAAAATAAACCAAAAAAAATAGTAAAATATATTGCCGATGGATGTTTTTATTTTCGTCGGTAATAACCTATATTACCGACGGAAATAATTAATACCGTTGGTAAAAATATATTACCGATGGATAATATATAACCGTCAGTAATAAATATGCAAAAAAATTTAAAAAAATTTAAGTTATATTACCAACGAAAAATATGGTTCCCGTCGGCAAAATATATATAATTACCGACGGAATTATAAATTTTCGTCAGTAAAAAACCTATTCCTTGTAGTGTCACGACATGGAACTCAGCCTAGCAAATCACGGAGACTCGAAGAGCAAGAACTTCCTGAAGGTGGAGAAGAAGGACAAGCCGCCTGCACCGAAACCAAAGCAAGTCAACATCACCAATGTCGCTTCGACCTCCAAACCGCTCAAGATCAATGGCAAACTGGATCAAGGAAAAGGAGCCACCATACCGCCGCCTCCACCTCAAAAACAAAGGATGACTCTCGAGGAGCTCGAAGCAAAAGAATATCTCTTCCCGAACTCGAAAGTCTCCTCCATGTTCGACCAATTGCTACAAGAGAAGATGATCGAGCTTCCTCCTTCAAAGAGACCCGAGCAAATGCATCGCGTCGATGATCCTCTCTTCTACAAATACCACCGAGTAGTTAGCCATCCTATCAAAAAGTGCTTTATTTTTAAAGAAAGAATCATGGAGCTCGCAAAAGCAAGGGAAGATAATGATTGACTCTGGGGAGGTCGCTACAGTGAACATGACGTCCATCACCTTCTGTTCCTTCCCACCAGTACTCATTGCTGCACGACAAGAAACACCCAAATTGTGCGTCAATCGTCAAAGGCCAATCACGAAGTTAGCTTCCCAACTGAAGGTCTCGAAGCGACGACAACGTGCTCCTGCGCTAGCTGAGGGGGAAACATCATTGCCCCGAGGGCAACCATCGCTCACGTCAGCACCCCTCCCAAGCAAAGCCACATCTCAACGTACTCTCCAACAGAGGTATGAGCAAGGAGATCCAAAAGTTGGTCTGCTGGGCCACCCCTCAGGCAAATTCGACTATTATGTTGTTTACTCAAAGCCTGTGTCAGTCTCGATGGAGGAGATCACGCCAACTGGCTGGGAATCAGAGAAGGAATCTGTAGAAGAGCAAGTCCCTCCCAATCAAGCTACATCCCAAGGTACTCTCCAAAAGAGATATGAGCAAGGAGATCCAGAAGTCGGTTTGCTGGGCCAACCTCAGGCAAATTCGACTATTATATCCTCTACTCAAAGCCTTTGTCTGTTTCGATCAAAGAAATCAAGCCTACCGACTGGGGATCGGAAGACGAGCCAACAAAGCCTCCGGGAGAACAAGCTTCTTCGACCAATAAGAAACCAGCAACTGCTGCTCCCGATCATCACCTTAGTAGGGGAGAATCCACCGACGAAGAGGCATAGGTCATGCTACTCCAGAGACGAGGGCCATGATAGGCAAAGCAACATAAGCAAGACCGGGTGATGAGGAGACTTCCCGAATGAAGAACTTACAAGAAGAAAAGCAAGGCTCCAGGAAGAAAGTCGTTCAAAGTACCGCCAGCGAATCCATATGACCTCCTCTAGCAAAGCCTTCCAGAATTGGCAATATTGCAAGAATTCTTTCCTGATCACTTCCTCCTAGCCGATCAGCACATCAGGGTCTCTTGTTGTATGGTCAAAGTTCACAAAATGCCAGAAGGAAAAGGCGAAACCGAGTCTTCTAAAGAAGGCAACTCCGAGGATGAAAAGGACGGCTCCGACAAAGAGGGCACTGCCTCTTACGACGAGGCAATTTTGTACTTACCGCTCATAGAAGCCTTGTACCTTCCGAAGAAAGATCGCCTAGCAATGGCTACGGTCTTGGCGGATCCAGATAGCTACAAGAAAAAGAGGAAGGACGGCGAGAAGGGCAAGACTGTTGCCTCGTGCGATGCGGCGATAACCTTCTCAAATAAAGACTTACAACTCGAAGCACGATTGCACAACCGGCCCGTTTACGTCTCAGGATATATCAAGGAGAAGCTAGTAAATCAAATCCTGCTAGACTGTGGCTTCGCCATCAACATCATGCCCATCCAAACAATGCGGCAACTAGGCATCACCACTGACCAACTCTTACACAGCCAGCTGGTCATTCAAGGGTTCAACCAGGGCGAACAGTCCACTATCGGAATCATCCGCTTTAATCTTTCAATCGGTCCGCTTGATACAACGGTCCTCTTCCATATCATTGATTGCCGGATATCGTATCGCCTCCTGTTGGGAAGACCCTGGCTATATGAGAACCGCATTGTAGTGTCCATTTGGCACCAGTGCCTCAAATACCACAAGGAAGGCATGGAGAAGTGCATCATCACTGATGATAAGTCATTCAATGAAGCTGAAGCATACCTTGCTGACGCCAAATTCTACCAGGCAAAAGACCTTGTCGTGAAAGTCCTTCCAGCTAAAGCTTCTCGAACTCAAAAAGCTGAAGAAATCAGATGGGATAAAACTCCTCCACCTGCAAAAATGATGCAACCTTCTGACAAGGCGATACTCAAAGTCAATGAAGCATCAAAATCAAGACAATGGATTCAAATCAGCTCCAAGCCGAGATCCATGCAACATATACCATTGCCCATCCAAGCAACGCCAGGCCTACGCCTCGCACCTCAATGGCTTCACAAACCCGAGCGATCGCCTTCTACTTCAGCAAGAGAGCCGGTCCCGCCATTATCGAAGGCCAATGTCATCACTCTGTAAGAAATGTGTTCTCGTTACCTAGTCTGACGCAAGCTTCAAACCCGATCGGACCTGACGGATCTATCGACATCAATCAACTTGAATTCAAGCCAAAAGGGAGTTGGGGGCAAAACATCGCCAAATTGCTGTTCAAAGACGGCTACAATAAAGAAGGCACCATGCATATGGGCACACTTCCCCCAGCTACAACGCTACATGGGATGACCAGGACTCAAGGTCGTCTATTTCAAAGCGGCGAACAAATTCATCGGCTCCAGTCAAACCCCGATGGTCGTTAAGATTGCAACGAAGAAGACATTCACCTCCAACTATATTGTGGTGAAGATGGTAGATGAAGCAGCTGAAGGATCAACAATCTCCGATGCACGCTTCACCTACGCCGGCCATCTCGATAACAAGTTAGTCAAAATAAGACGGCGACGAGCTCAACGTCAGGCCATACTCCAGAAGCAAAACAAAGGTAGTCAAAGCTGGTCGAATCTAATGCATACATTCGTATTCGAAAGGCTCAGGCCAATCAAGCAAACAAAGAAGAAATCAGTGTTTGATCATTTGGGAATGCCGGTCGGGGATGCCGTCTCAACACTCGCCCACCCACCTATGGTGACCATAAATCATATCTCCGTTATCGAATCAGACAACAGTGATACTTCTACTTCGGATGACGAGTTGCAAGAAGCCCCGTCGATCCTCGAAGAAGGGGGGCAGTCCACCATTGATGACTTGAAGGAAATAAACTTGGGCACAAAAACGGAGCCTCGACCTACATTTGTCAGCACACTCTTGACTCCTAACGAAGAAGCTGCATACATCAAACTACTTCGAGAATATAGAGATGTCTTTGCATGGTCCTACAAGAAGATGCCAGGTCTCGATCCTAAAATCGCAGTGCATCAGCTCAGCATCAAACACGGAGCCAATGCCATCAAGCAAGGATAAAGACGCTATCGATCAGAACTGATACCCCAGATAGAAAGTGAAGTGAACAAACTCATTGAAGCCAGCTTCATCCGCAAAGTCAAGTACCCGATATGGATCTCCAGCGTCGTTCCAGTCAAAAAGAAGAATGGCCAAATCAGAGTGTGCGTGGACTTTAGAGACTTAAACAACACATGTCTGAAGGATGACTTCCCATTGCCAATCACGGAGCTAATGGTGGATGCGACAACAGGCCACGAGGTGCTAACTTTCATGGACGGATCCTTAGGCTACAACTAGATCCGGATGGTATCCAAAGACGAAGAGCTCACAGCATTCCGCACACCAAAGGAAATTTACTGCTATAAAGTTATGCCATTCGGCTTGAAAAATGCAGGAGCCACCTACCAACCAGCCATGCAAAGAATCTTCGACGACATTCTTCATCAAAACGTGGAATGCTACATCGACGACCAGTTTGTAAAGTCTAAGAAGAAGTCGACACATCTGGAAGATCTCGAGCTGATTTTCAAACAACTTCGAAGGTACCAACTCTGCATGAATCCACTCAAGTGCGCATTCGGAGTCTCCTCAAGCAAATTCCTTGGCTTCGTCGTACGATATCGAGGCATCGAAATAGATCAATCTAAGATTGATGCTATCATCAGTATGCTCGCACCAAAGACAGTGCGAGACCTCAGAGGTCTCCAAGGACATCTAGCGTATATTAGAAGATTCATCACCAACCTAGCTAGGAAGTGCCGCCCGTTCAGTCGCCTCATGAATAAAAGAGTGCCGTTCAAATGGGATGATGCTTGCCAAGAAGCTCTCCAAAACATCAAAAGCTATCTACTGGAGCCGCTAGTTCTATCAGTGTTAGTTCAAGGAAAGCCGCTAATCCTGTACATTAGCGCCCAGGAGCAATCCTTGGGGGCACTCCTGTCTCAAGACAATGAGCTAGGCAAAGAGACAACATGCTACTACTTGAGTCGCAATCTCGTCGGTGTAGAGCTAAACTACTTCCCGATCAAGAAGGTCTGTCTGGCGCTCATCTTCGCTACAAAAGAAGCTGCGACACTACATATTGGCTTGCACCGTCAGACTCATCTCGAAAGCCAACCCCCTCAAATACATCATGTCAAAGCCAATGCTCTTCGGACGTCTAGCGAAGTGAGCGCTACTACTCCTCGAGTTTGACATCACCTTTGTGCCATAGAAGGCAGTCAAAGGGTAAGCTCTCGTGGACTTCCTCGCAGAATATCCCCTTCCGGCAGAATAGGAACTATCAGAAGATCTCCCAGACGAAGAAGTGTTCTCTATCGACGTCGCCCCCTCCTGGAAGATGTTATTTAATGGTGCGGCAAGGCAAGACATAATAGGAGCCGGGGTCATCTTCATCACTCGAAATGACGAGATACTCCCCTTCTCATTTCTACTGTCAGAACCGTGCTCCAAGAACGTGGCGGAATATCAAGCTCTACTCATCGGCCTCGAACTCACCAACGATATGAAGCTTCAATGACTCGAGATTTTCGGCGACTCCCAGCTCATCATCCAGCAAGTCTTGGGGGGATACTAAGTCAACAAAGGAGACCTAGTTCCACTGCACGCGCAAGCTTTGGAACTCCTTAGCAAACTCGAGGATGCTTCTATTCATCATGTCTCCAGAAACCTCAACCAACAGGCAGACGCGCACACAAACTTGGCGGCTACACTTCGGTTTCTAAAAGAATGTCAGCTCGTCATCCTCATCTGTAGAAGAATCATGATCACCAAAGAATAAAGTCCTGTCGGGATTCCAGTTCAAACCAATGTAGTTCACGCCCTCGAAATTGAAGAGCAAGACTGGAGGCAATCCTTTATGGATTATCTCGTCCATGGTAAGCTCCCCGACGATCCAAAATGCAAAATCGATATTCGTCGGCGGTCTCTAAAGTTCTACCACTTCAATGATGAGCTATACCGTTGAAGTTACGATGGTACGCTCCTGAGGTACCTTGCAAAGGGAGAAGCAGAAGTAGCACTAGAAGAAATGCACGCTGGAATCTGTGGCTCGCACTAGTCCGGTCCAAAGCTCCACTTTCATGTCAGGAGGATGGGCTATAACTGGCCCACCATGATTAAAGACTGCATGGAGTTCGCAAAGAAATGTCATGCTTGCCAACTACATGGTGACTACATCCGTCAACCGCCAGAGCCTTTGTACCCAACAATCGCTTCATGACCTTTTGACGGATGGGGACTCGATATCGTCGATCCCCTGCCCAAATCATCCAAACAACATCTTTACATCCTGCCAGCAACGGACTACCTCTCCAAATGGGGTGAAGCAATACCTCTACGAGAAGTTACAAGACACTCCGTCATCAGCTTTATTTAGAACGCCATCATCTTCCGATACAGAGTCCCCCGTTACATCGTAACGGACAACGGGAAGCAGTTCAAAAATGCCACGGTCAGCTAGTTCTGCGCCAAGTACGATATTAGGTAGAAATGCTCAACGATGTATAATGCTCCAGCCAATGGTTTGGTTGAAGCCTTCAACAAGACTATTTGCAAGCTTCTAGAGAAAATCATCTCAAAGACAAAGAAGGACTGTCACGAATGCATGAGAGACGCACTATGGGCCTACCGAACGTCCTTTCATACTCCGACACAAGCAACTCCGTACTCCCTCGTCTATGGGGTAGAAGTCGTTCTTTCACTCGAGCTCCAGATCCCATCGCTCAGGATAGCAATCCAAGAAGGCCTCACCAGCGACGACAATGCCCAGCTCCCCTAGCAGAATTAGAGGCACTAGATGAAAGGCGACTCGAAGCTCAGCAATGTTTGGATTGTTATCAGGCCAGATTGACTCGCATCTTCAACAAGAAGATTCGCCCTCAATCCTTCCAAACAGAAGAATTGGTGCTGGCAATCAAATGCCCCATCATTCTCTCGCATCGAGGAGGGAAGAAGTTCAACGCCAAATAGGATGAACCGCATACTGTCAAAGAAGTCTACTCCAATGGTGCTTACCTCCTCACAATGCCAGAAGGGATCGTGCTCGGCCCTATCAATAGCAAGTACCTCAAAATGTACTATGCCTAAAGCAAGGCCACACTCCTTGCAAAAAAAAAAGGAATAAACAAACTACGTGTGACTTGATCCCTTTTAGTAGGGTATGTAGGAAACCTACAAAGGTTCCGTCCAAACAAAAAGAAACATCCCAACATCGTCCCAGAAGGCCAGTCCAGAGGAAAATGAGTGCAGAACCACAAATCCGGTCAGCAAACTAAAAGATGACAAGAAAGTCAAAGTCCTTGAGGCGATGAAGCAGCTCGCCTCCCGCGGCCTACACGCGCTGCAACTCCAGGGGTAGAGAAGCCGTCAACTTTCGACGCGTCGCCAGCTATGCACATTGCTTCGCATGGTCCGCTCCTGAAGCCTTCTCGATTGCTCCACCAGCTTCCGGCACCTTGTTAGCTCTTCACGTTGCTTCTCAAGCTCTGCTCTAGACGTCTTCTCGGTCGATCGAGCTTTCCCCAAATGGAACCCCAGCTTCTAAAGCGACGCATGAGTAGCAAGTCGAAGTCCTTAAGGCACCGAAGTGGCTCGCCTCCCACAGCTTACACGTGCTGCAACTCCAGGGGTAGAAATGTCGTCAACTTGCGATGCATCGCCAACTAGGCACGCTGCTTCGCAAGGCTCACTCCGGAAGCCTTCTCGATCGCTCCACCAGCTTCCGTTACTTCATCAACTCTTCACGCTGCTTTGCAAGCTCTGCTTCATAAATCTTCTTGATTGCTCAAGCTTTCCCCAAACAGGGTTCCAGCTTCTAAAGCGACGCATGAGTAGCAAGTCGAAGTCCTTGAGGCACCGAAGCGGCTTGCTTCCAGCAGCTTACACGCGCTACAACTCCAGAGGTAGGAAAGCCATCAACTTCCGATGCGTCGCCAGTTATGCACACTACTTCGCAAGGTTCGCTTCGAAAGCCTTCTCGATCGCTCCACCAGCTCCCGACACTTCATCAGCCCTTCCCGCTATTTTGCAAGCCTTGCTCCAGAAGTCTTCCTAGTCGCTCGAGCTTTCTCCAGGCAGAAATCCTACTTCTGAAGCAATGCACAAGCGGCCTCCACCATCTTTTGCACCCAAAACAAAGTCTGCAGTAGCAAGCATGTGAAACCCCTCCAATCGATGTTCCTCTTCCTCGGCCGTAGCTAAAGCCAAGGAAGCATTCTCCAGCAAAGCTAGTGATGAGTAATAAACCTCGCTTACTCCAGGAAAGTGCGTAGCTGCTTTGCAAACAGAGAGTCGTCCGCCTTGAAATCGACCATGCTCGAGCAAAAACTCGGGCTCATCCGAAGGTCACCAATCCTTCAAAGTCAAAGACCCGAAGGATTGGAACCTCCACTGAAGTCAAAAGCAGCATCCCGAAGAATGACAAATATATCAGCAACAACATTATCCTTCGCGACCTCCACAAAGCCAAGAGGACAGTTGGAGCTGTCATCAAGGCCAAGATTGGTAAGCAGAAGTCAACTAAAGTAATTTGCTCCTCGCCAACATTCAAGGTCTTGTCTTCTCATCAAACTCCAGACCGTCCATTTTTTCATGGGTTTCCAACAATCCGTGGTCATCAAAAGATGCACATGAAAGGGAAACGAAGATATGTATTCCTACGATGAAGCTCCTCTTTGATCCAACCAGCCCCTAGAATATTCTCGAAAGGGTGAGTCTTGAAAGAAGACGAAGGAATCAGATCTAGCACCAAGTCAAGCCAAGAGCGAGTCGAGTAAAGGAGAAGCTCAAAAAAAATAAAAAACCGAAGGAAGGAAGAAGATGAAGGAACCACCTTCCCTGGCCTCCGATGTCTTCGCCTAGTCCTCCACCTCCAAGCCGCTGAAGAAGCTTTCGTCTCCATGAGCCACCGAAGAATCCTTCGTCTCCAAACCGCCGAAGAAGCCTTCGTCTTCAAACGCCGATGGTCCGCCCTAAAAACTTCTAAGAGCTTGCTCACAAAAGCCGCAGAGGTAATAAACGTCCCTACGAGGCCAAGAGTAAACACCCCATCGGGTCAAACGAGAGCAAATATTCGAAGCCACTACCGGCGTGGGCGCAAAGTCTTCAGCACAATCACCCATCCACTCGCAAAAGCCGTCGAGGTACTAAACGTCCCCACAAGGCCAGGAGTCAACACCCCATCGGGTCAAATAAGAGTAAATATTCAAAGCCACTACCGGCATGGGTGCAAAGTCTTCAACACAATCGCCAATCCACTCACA
Organism: Chamaelirium japonicum; assembly: GCA_947650365.1. Lineage (NCBI taxonomy): Eukaryota > Viridiplantae > Streptophyta > Magnoliopsida > Liliales > Melanthiaceae > Chamaelirium > Chamaelirium japonicum. The sequence goes on from OX393560.1 coordinate 65,470,712, forward strand.
AATGTTGCAGAGGTACTAAACGTCCCCACGAGGCTAGGAGTCAACACCCCATCGGATCAAACGAGAGCAAATATTCGAAACCACTACCGGTATGGGCATAAAGTTTTCAGCACAATAGCCCATCCACTCGCAAAAGCCGTAGAGGTACTAAACATCCCCTCGAGGCCAGGAGTCAATACCCCATCGGGTCAAGCGGGAGAAGATCTTCAAAGCTGCTACCGGTGTGTGCATAAAGTCTTCAACACAGTGGTAAAAGGGCAAACTCAAGCTCGGACGAAGAAGCTTCATGGAGATTGTCTCATCGGTGTAAACCTTCTCGCTCAGCTTCAGCATCCCGTAGTTCACACCGGCAACTCCATCCTCTATGATGCGCTCATAGATAGGAATCCGGAGCATCGACAAATGATCGTCTCTCCTTGAAGTACGGTAGCGGTACACCCGAGTAAGAGGAAAGTGAAGCTACTTACTCCCATCGGAGAAGCCCTTAGCTATTGTGGGGGAAAATCTTCGTGCCGACCCAAAGACTTCGCTGCACCAGTCAATTGAGGTTCGAGTCGAAGATCGTTGTTCGATCTGTTGATTGGAGTTGCCGTTCTCAATACACAAACAGAGAGAGATGCAATCAGAGAGTTGACACAAGATGTGATCTCGGAGTTCAGCCGAAGCCTACGTCTCCGTGCTATAGGGAGCAACCCGAATTCACTAACTCTTTTCTTGAAGTGATCTCGATAGATCGAGTATCACTGAAGCCTCTCCGATCTCTTCAAAGACAAGAAGAAGAAGATCGAGGAGAGGTGAAGGATGGGAAGCTAGAAAATTCCAGAGCTCTGGTTTCTGAAATCAGATCTCAGGATCGAAAATCGGATCCTTTTACATTTGAGGGGTCTGCTATTTATAGAGAAATTCTGGAGGTAAATGGCGGTTTCTGGTTGCTTCTGGAAGAATCTCCAGGCAGGGCTGGTGGGTCCCGTGGCTGTCTCCTGGGGATTCCATAGGCAGGGCTGGTGGGTCCCGCGGTAGTCCTCGTGGGCCCACCAGGCAGGGCCGGTGGGTCCCACGGTAGTCTTCGTGGGCCCACCAGGCAGAGCCGATGGGTCCCGTGGTAGTCCTCGTGGGCCCACCAGGCAGGGCCGGTGGGTCCCACGATAGTCTTCATGGGCCCACCAGGCAGGGCCGGTGGGTCCCGTGGTAGTCCTCGTGGGCCCACCAGGCAGGGCCGGTGGGTCCCGCGGTAGTCTTCGTGGGGCCCACCAGGCAGGGTCGGTGGGTCCCGTAGTAGTCTTCATGGGCCCACCAGGCAGGGCCGGTGGGTCCCGCGGTAGTCTTCGTGGGGCATACCAGGCAGGGCCAGTGGGTCCCGTGGTAGTCTTCGTAGGCCCACCAGGCAGGGCCGGCGGGCCCCGTGGTTTGTAGACCTTTCTGCCAAAATTTGCACCCACAGTTACCCCCTCCAAGTTAGCTAGAGATCATTCTGGCTGGCTTGGATTATTGGTGAAAAACTAACGACCTGCCATAAAATGCAAAGAAAATTTGTCGAGTGTCAGCGTCAAAAAAGGCTGATTGGTCAATTTTGATCGATTGGTTGAACTTGACCGATCAGTCAAAATTGACCGATCGGTTGAATTCAATCGGTCGGGATCGAAGTGATCGGTCAAAAAACACCATTTTTTGACCGATCCAATAGAAATTCGACCGATCGGTTGAATTTGACCAATCGGTCAAGTTTGATCGATTGGTTAAATTCAACCGGTCGAGATTAAAGGGATCGGGCAAAAAACCAAGTTTTTTATCCGATCTAGTAGAAATTTGACCGACCGGTTGAATTTGACCGATCGGTCAAGGTTGACCGATCGGTTAATTTCAACCGGTCGAGGTTGAAGGGATCGGGCAAAAAAACCAAGTTTTTTGTCCGATCCAGTAGAAATTCGACCGATCGGTCAAGGTTGATCGATCGGTTAATTTCAACCGGTCGAGGTTGAAGGGATCGGGCAAAAAACCAAGTTTTTTGTCCGATCCAGTAGAAATTCGACCGATCGGTTAAATTTGACTGATCGGTCAAGGTTGATCAATCGGTTAATTTTAACCAGTCGAGGTTGAAGGGATTGGGCAAAAAACCAAGTTTTTTGTCCGATCCAGTAGAAATTCGACCGATCGGTTGAATTTGACCGATCGGTCAAGAATGATTGATCGGTTAATTTCAACCGGTCGAGGTTGAAGGGATTGGGCAAAAAACCAAGTTTTTTGTCCGATCCAGTAGAAATTCGACCGATCGGTTGAATTTGACCGATCGGTCAAGGTTGACAGATCGGTTAATTTCAACCGGTCGAGGTTGAAGGGATTGGGCAACAAACCAAGTTTTTTGTCCGATCCAGTAAAAAATCGACCGATTGGTTGAATTTGACCGATCGGTTAATTTCAACCGATCGAGGTTGAAGGGATCGGGCAAAAAGCTAAGTTTTTTGCCCGATCTAGTAGAAAATCGATCGATCGGTTGAACTTGACCGATCAGTCAAGGTTGACCGATTGGTTAAATTCAACCAGTCGAGGCTGAAGGGATCGGGCAAAAAAACCAAGTTTTTGGCCCGATCCAGTAGAAAATAGACCGATCGGTTGAACATGACCGATCGGTCAAGTTTGACCGATTGGTTAAATTCAACCAGTCGAGGTTGAAGGGATCGGGCAAAAAACCAAGTTTTTTTACCAATCCAGTAGAAAATCGACCGATCGGTTGAACTTGACCGATCGGTTAATTTCAACCGGTCGAGGTGATAGGGCAAAAGAGCCTGTTTTTTGCCCGACCCTTTGGTAAATTACCCGATCGTCTGCCTGTCGATCGAGTAAAGTCTTCGAGCAGCGATTTTGATTTTTCTGCTTGAATCTGTGGTCCATCTGGATCGGTGAGTCTTTTGAACCGGCGGTTCGATTGGACCGGTGGTTTGGTTGGACCGGTGGTTCAAATGTTTCAATGCTTCGTCTGGTCCGACGGTTCGCCTGGTTTTGCGCTTGCTACGGATTAATGCCAAGTGTCCCTGCAAAAACACGGGATTTGACTTGGTGACGACATGTGTCTCCTCGATCTGCACCCCTGTTTCCTCTGGGTATATAAGCCTCTCCGGGCTTCATTTTTGTCTCGCGCTTCTAGAATTTTTCAAACTCCAGAACTCTTTGCTCTCGATTTTATGTTCTCGTTCTCCCAATCAGCTTTGAAATGGCATCATCCGGCAGCTCGAAGAAGATGAACATTGTTCTTTCGAAGAGGAAGGGAAAGGAGAGGGCTCTGCAATCACCCGTTCAGAAAGGCCGGGGCAAGGGCAAGGCTTAACTTGGCATTCTTAGCAAGAGGCATCAGGGAGTGGGGTTTGCCTCTGCACCGTAAAGGCCAGAGCATATTCCCAAAGCGAGCTTTGTATTGGGCCCTCTGATGTTGCTGACGGAGGAACCTGCTTATGAGTACAACATTGGCAGAAAGCTCACTGATGTGAAGAGGGCTAAGTGGCAGAAGTTGCTGGCTTGTTTCACAGAGGGGAAGGGCCGTCCATCTCTTCCTGGAGTTCAGTCCGCCTTTGGCATCGACAAGCGGACGGTCTTCACAAATTTTGCCAGCAAGGAGCAAGTAATGGGGACTGTGGTCACCATAGGCCAGCTGAATTACGGACTGCGCCTCCCACTGCTACCCTTCGTTGCGAGGTTGCTGAATACCTCAGGTCTTTGCCCAGGGCAAATCTCTGGGAACGCTTGGAGGATCATCTACGCCTTCTGCCGTGTAGAATCTGACTTTCAGGAGGAGCTTAGGGCCTGCAACTCTAGCATCCCAGAGGGAGAGGAAGCAAGGATTGAATTGGGATACTTCTTCTATCATTACAAATGGGCATCGAGGAAAGATAGTCCGTTCTTCAACTTGACTGGCGTGTCTGCCCCGCGCCCGATCGTCGACACCGTCGCCTCCGACAAGCTCTATACCGATTGGCCGCTTTCGGTTTCTGGTTCCTGGACCCCTCTCTTGGTGCCTGAGACTCCCCAGAATTAGGTGCACAAAGAGGTCAACATCTACTGCGCGGAAGGTGCCTTCGCTTGGTCTTCGGAGTGGGTAGGAGCCCTCGACAGTTTTTTCTTGGAGTTGACGTGCGGTACCCGATCATGGAAGCAGTTTTCGAACTGCCCGGTCCGTCACGGCAACGCTAATCTGCTCCACTGACTGCGGGCCCGTTACGAGGATAACGAGGTCTTATACTCCGATTATGAGGAGGATCCTCAATCGGGCAAGATCGTCAGAAGAATCCAGGCCGAGAAGAAGGCGTACGGAGCAAGGCGTCGTCTGCCAACTGAGGAGAGGCTCGTGATCAATTGCAGGGGCCAGGTGAAGAAGAGGAAAGTCTTCATCGAGGAGAAGAAAGAAGAAGAGAAGAAAGAAAAAGAAGAAGAAGAAGAGAATGTGGGTGCAAATTTTGGCATAAATCTACCACGGGACCCACCAGCCCTGCCTGGTGGGCCCACGAGGACTACAGCGGGACCCACCGGCCCTGCCTGGTGGGCCCACGAGGACTACAGCGGGACCCACCGGCCCTACCTGGTGGGCCCACGAGGACTATAGCGGGACCCACCGGCCCTGCCTGGTGGACCCACGAGGACTACAACGGGACCCACCAGCCCTGCCTGGTGGACCCCCGAAGACAACCGCAGGGCCCACAACTTTACCTGGAGAATCCCCAGATACTACAGCGGAAACCGCCATTCGCCACCCGGAGTGCCTATAAATAGCAGAGCCTTCGAATGTAAAAGGGATCCAGATCCACAAATCTGATTTCCACTCTGAGATCTGACTTTCAGAACCAGAGCTCTGGGATTTCACACTTCCGATCTACCATCTCCCTTTGATCTTCTTTCAGAAAGATCAGTGTTTACAGTGATACTCGGCCTGTCGAGATCACTTCAACATAAGTGTTAGTGAATTCGGGTTGCACCCTATAGCACGGAGACGTAGGCTTCGGCTGAACTCCGAGATCACTTCTCGTGTCAAACTCTCTCTGATTGCATCTCTCTGTTTACAAATCAAAAGCTTCAACTTCGATCAACAGATCGACCAACGATCTTCGACGTCAACACGAACATTCAATTGACTGGTGCTGCGAGAGTCTTCGGGTCGGCACGAAGATTTTCCCCCACAGTTTGGCGCCGTCTGTGGGATCCGAGCGAGAAGCCGTGTCCTCTCTACTTCGACTACCAGATCAATAGCCAAACTTCCTCGCCCCCTCGGTTGATCAGACAACTGATCGGACATCGGCAATCTCATTGTACCTTTCGCACTCTGAATGGCGAGAACCAAACATCAGGGTCAACCAGAAGGAAGTAACACTCAACATCAACCTCGTCCTGAGACTCGTTCAATGAGTCAAAGGCTCAACTTCGGGCAGCCCCTTGCTGTCCCCGAGATGGGGGTTCACTCAGGAAGCGGAAGATCAGTCGATCGACCGATCGCCCCTCATCCTCATCAATCAATTGGACAGACTGTCCCTGCTCCTGCTGAAGATCCTCCATCGACTTACCAGATCTCTGCAATCGATTTCCAACTACTCCAATTGGCGAAGCAAAACGCCACCCTCACTGCTGAGAGGGATGCTCTGAAGAAGGCAGCTTCCGAAGCTGGAATTGCTATTCCGATCCCCTCCGCAAGTGAGAGGGTTGATCCTCCTCGACATTCAATTTACTCCGAACAACGGAGGTCAATGGGCACTGATGCTCTCGAGAGGATTCGACGCGACCCAACTCCCTCTGCTGCTCCTTGGAAGCAGAGTGTCTGGGATCGTCTTGAAGACGAGTCCTCCCAATCTTCATCTGGTCGTAACTGCGACAAAAGAGCACCATCGAAGCTCAACCTGCCAAGGAAGCACCAAATGAAAGGCGCTCCTTCAAAGAGTAGAGTCTCCCCTTCCATTCCACTCCAACGTGGACTTGGATCGGACCTTCGACATCGACTTCGACCGGCAAACACTTCGATGCCAGAACAAGACCTTGCGATCTTACCTCTTGACCCACCTCTAGGTCGAGGACACGGTCGTAGGGATGGCTACTCTTCTGCCGGGCCACTTCATCGAAGCCTCTTCGAATCAGCATTTCCAAGAGGATGGAGAACTCCTACCCTCCCCAAATTCAACTGCGTCCGAGGAGATCCAAGCCTCCATATACTTGCCTTCAAGCAAGCTCTAACGCCACACGAAGAGGAAAACAACATGCTCTGCCGCACCTTCGCGGGAAGTCTCGACGAGCCTTCACTCGACTGGTATCACAATCTCCGAGCTGGGTCCATTACCCAGTTCGGTGTTTTGGCTAACCTCTTTGTGCAGCATTACCAGCTCAACCTGAAACCCGAGAAGAAGCTCGACTCTCTATATCGACTAAGGATGGGTGCAGATGAGACTCTCCGCAGCTTCACGAGGAGGTTTCGCAACGAGCATGCTGCTCTCTCTGGAAGGCATCTGGATGATGAAGCCATCATGTTGGCTTTCCAGAACGCTCTCCGCTTCGATCTACACATCTACAACGACTTCATCCGCAATCCCCCTCCTTCTCTGGGAGCTATGTTCGATCGAATTCAGAGGGAGATTGAGGTGGAAGACGATCAAGTCGCTCGAAAAGGGCGAGAAACTAAGAGAAGGCCTGCTGAAAAAGAAGCACCTAAATATGCTGCAAAGGCTCACAACACTGAAGCAGCAGCCCCTCCGGCCAACAAAAGATCAAAGAATGATGGGCGTCGGTCTCCAACGAAGACCACTTTCACCGAGTGGAACATGCCAGTCGAGCAGATACTCGACCGTATTCAACACGACGAGTATCTTCGGAGGCCCAATCCTCTTCAACCAAATTCCAAATTCACAGCAGACAAAACAGTCTACTGTGAATTCCATCGAAGTCACGGCCATTCCACCGATCGGTGTTTTCGGCTGAAATTCCATCTTGAAGACTTACTACGAGAAGGCCACCTTCAAGAATTCGTCAACAACGGGCACGATCAACGTCGAACCTCTGCCAAGGGGAAAGAAGTATGTTGGATACATCAAATCTCTTCCAACCGGCAACCAATTTCTGTGAATGCCAATGTCTTTGGCATTCATGGAACCTTGCACAATCAAGCTTTGACCGGAAAGGAAGTCGATCGGCAGGTTCGACGCATCTTCCATGTTCGATCTACTGCAAACAAAGAAGATACCTGGATCGAGAAGCCCATCGAAGGTCTGGCTTGGCCATCCATAGTCTTCAATGACACCGATCTTCAAGGAGTTCACACTCCCCATCGAGACCCCCTGGTCTTGAAACTCATCATCGACGGAAGCACCGTCAATCGAATCCTCATAGACACTGGAAGCTCCATTGACATTATGTTCTCCGACTGTTTCAAACGTCTGGGACATAAGTATCAAAGCCTCGACGTCGTCCCGACTGTGATCACCGGCTTCAACGGTGAACAAAGCATCACAGTGGGCGAATCCAGATTTACCATCGACCTCAGCCGAGAGACTCGAGTCTCGGTGAGGTTTGCAATCGTCGAAGGAATGTCTAGCTATAACGCCATTCTTGGGCGACCATTCCTCCATCAGATCAATGCCATCTCCTCCTCTTACCATCAACTACTCAAATTTGCAACTGGAGAAGGCATCGTCTGCATTCGAGGCGATCAGCAAGCTGGAAGGTCTTGTGAAGCTGCTGCGGCAAAGACAGATCGAAAGATTAACATTGCTCCTCCAAAGCGGCCACGAGATGAAGCTGGTCCCTCTTCTAAATAGCAATCAAAGGAGATTCCGCTGACCAAACCTCCGCCAATCGAATGGGAAGCATCACCTTCAATTGAAGAAATCATCCCGATCAACATAAGCAGCGGAGATCTCCCTCGACAAACATTTATTGGTACCGGTCTTAGCGACGTAGAAGCGCAAGACATGGTATCCTTCCTCCAGTCCAATATCGACGTCTTCGCATGGTGCTTCGAAGACATGCCTGGGATCGATCCAGATGACGCTTGTCACCGACTTGCGATCAAAGAAGAGGTGAAGCCCGTCAAGCAAAAGCCTCGCACCATTCGACCAGAGCTGCAAGTTGCTGTTCAAGAAGAAATTACCAAGCTACTCGCAGCCGGATTCATCCGAGAAGTAGAGTATCCAACTTGGATCTCTAACATAGTGGCTGTTCCAAAGAAGAATGGGAAAGTCAGAGTCTGCATCGACTTTACCAATCTCAACAAGGCTTGCCCCAAAGATCCTTTTCCCATGCCAAGGATAGATAGACTCGTCGACGCCACTGCTGGCCACGAGCTGTTGTCTTTCATGGATGGGTATTCTGGATACAATCAAATTCCACTCCACGCTGATGATCAAGAGAAGACATGTTTTGTGACTAGCCGAGGCCTTTATTGCTACAATGTCATGCCATTCGGCCTCAAAAATGCTGGTTCCACCTATCAAAGGCTAGTCACCAAAATGTTCGAAGATCAGATCGGTCGCAACGTCGAAGTCTATGTCGATGATCTCCTCACCAAGAGTTCCGTTCGGAGCAAACATCTATCTGATCTGGCTGAAACCTTCCAAGTCCTTCGAAAGTATCGAATGAAGCTCAATCCAGCCAAGTGCGCCTTCGGAGTTCAATCTGGCAAATTCCTGGGTCATCTTGTGACCAGGAGAGGTATTGAAGCCAATCCTGATCAAATTCGAGCCATCATCGATATGCCTTCACCTACAAATCGAAAAGAAGTTCAACGTCTCACTGGAAGGTTAGCAGCACTCAATCGATTCATTTCAAAATCTTCAGACAAGTGCAAGCCACTCTTCGACAAACTACGAAAGGCGGATACATCTGGCTGGAGTCCAATCTGTGAAGAGGCATTTCAAAGCATCAAGAAATATCTGGTGCAAGCTCCTATCCTGACTGCTCCACTTCCAAAAGAAGACTTGTGGCTCTACCTTGCCGTGACCGATCAAGCAATCAGCGCGGTCTTAGTCAGTAGAAGAGAAGGCATCGAACATCCAGTCTACTACATCAGCCACACTCTTCTTCCGGCTGAGACTCGCTACTCAAAAACTAAGAAGGTCATATTGGCCTTGCTCACTGCATCGCGTCGTCTTCAACCGTACTTCGTCTCCCACCAGATTACTGTCATTTCAGAACACTCACTCAAAGATATCATTGACAAAGCTGGTCGAGCTGGTCGAATGACCAAATGGGTGATCGAAATGAGTGCTCTGGGGATTCAATTCGAATCTCGTACTTCTATCAAAGGTCAAGCAATTGCTGATTTTCTAGCTGACTTTCCAGTTGAAGACCCCATCACTTGGGAAGAAGATGTCGATATGCGCTTGGAAGATGAGGATAAGCCTCCGATCAATCCTACAACGAAAATTGATCTAAGTCTTGAAGTTATTGCTGCAACTCCTCTTTGGAAGCTATATACTGATGGAGCATCAAGTTCGATCGGTTCGGGAACTGGGATAGTCTTAATATCCCCCGAACTTGATCATCTCCAGAAGGCCACTCTCCTTGGGTTTAATGCCACCAACAACGAAGCTGAATATGAAGCACTCATTTCCGGACTCGAAATGGCAGAATCTCTGGGGGTAGATCGAATCATCATATACAGCGACTCCCAATTGATCATAAAGCAAATCAATGGAGAGTACACAGCTCGAGAAGAAAGAATGCAACTCTACTTGGCCTTAGTACGACGTCTTCAACAACGTTTTACTAGCGCTAAATTCATTCAAATCCCCAGAGCAGAGAACCGAGAAGCAGATGCCTTAGCTAATGCTGCCTCAGTTCTTGGAGACTCACTCGGAGGAAGGCAAATACAAATTGATTATCAAGAAGTGCCCAAAACCATCCCCGATCAACAGATTCTTACCACTACAGAAGGATCTGGGGGTGGAGATCAGCTTGAAGATTGGAGACGACAAATTCTTGACTTCTTCAAACATGGCAAAATGCCAGAAGATCCAAATCAAGCCCGAAGGCTCCAAAGGAAGCTCCCTTGCTACACTTTACAAGGTGAAGATTTATATTTCAAATCTCACAGCGGGATGTTACTCAAGTGCCTTGGTCCTGAACAAGCACAGGCAATCCTGATTGATATCCACTCCGGAGCTTGTGGAAATCATTCGGGAGGAAGATCCCTTGAAGCCAAGACGAAGCTACAAGGGTACTACTGGCCAACAATGGCAAGGGATGCTCAACAAGTCGTTCAAAGGTGCGAACCTTGTCAACGGCACGCTCGAGCTATTCATCTCCCTGCAGATGAACTCCATCAATTATCAAGTCCCTGGCCCTTCCATCAATGGGGTTTAGACTTCTTGGGTCCTTTCCCTCCAACTCCAAGCAAGAAGAAGTACCTACTGCTGGCCACAGATTACTTCACCAAATGGGTTGAAGCTGTGCCCCTCTTCCGAGAGACTGATAACGAAGTGATCAAATTCATTCGGCACAACATCTTCTCAAGATTTGGTACACCTCAAGTTCTCGTTGCAGACAATGGAGCTCAGTTTGACTCCGACAAGTTTCGAGAGTTCTGTCTGAACCATGGTATCAAGCTATTCTATTCAACTCCAAGATATCCTCAATGCAATGGCCAAGCAGAAGCCTCCAACAGAGCTATTCTTGGTATACTCAAGAAGAAACTCAATGATAAGAAAGGATTGTGGGAGCAAGTCCTACCTGAAGTTCTTTGGGGGTATCGCACAACTCCGAGAAGATCAACTGGGTTCTCGCCTTTTCGCCTAACATATGGATCAGAGGCAGTACTCCCAACAGAAAACATATCAAGTACTTTGAAGACTAAAGCTGTTGAAGAAGGAGTCAATGAAGAACTTCGGATCAATGATCTAGACTTCTCTGAAGAACTACGAGATCTAGCATCACTTCGTGTGGCCAAATATCAACAGAAGATCAAAAGAGCCTATGACAAGAAAGTCCACAAGAGACAATTCCCAGTGGGTAGTTTAGTTCTCAGAGCAGTTTTCTACAATACCAAAGAACACAGCAGTGGAAAGCTTGCTCCCAACTGGGAAGGTCCATATATCATTGAGTCAGTTGGAGGCAAAGGTTCTTACAGACTGATTACACCAGAAGGAGATAGATTGCCTCGAGCTTGGAATTCTAGACACCTCAAGTTGTTCTATCCATAATGTAAATTCTGTGATGAATAAAGCTCTCTTTCAAATGTTCAAGTGTACAAGTGTTCTGATTTTCAATCCAAGTTCTGAAGCAATTACAAGTTATCCATATTCAAATTACCAGGTCTTTTAACAAGTTTGGGTGTTAGGGTTGCGACCCAACCCCTTACTAGCAAATGTTAAAAACTGACCATTTTCAAGTTACCAGGTCTTAACATGTTTGGGTGTTAGAGTTGCGACTCGACCCCTTACTAGCGAATGTTAAACTGACCTTCGAAATTCAATATCCAATTTCAATCAATTCGATATCGTCTAACAGGTTTGGGAGTTTGAGTTGCGACTCGACCCCTTACATTCAAATGTTATTCGAATTCAAATTCAATTTTCAAAGTTACAAAGTTTGGGTGATTGAGTAGCGACTCAACCCCTTACATTCAAGTATACGCGTATTCAATTTACATTCAAATGTATGAATACTCAATCATGTCAAATAGCATTCCAGAACTCAACATTCAAAGACATTCAACTCAAAAGAAGTGCAAGTTTCAAATACTAAAAAGATGTCTTCTATTATCATCAAAATATGTCAGATACAAGGAGCTGTTACATTTCAAAAATTTACAAGTACAACAACAAAGAAGAAGAAAAGTCTCAGGGCTTGGCCACACTCTTCGCATGCGACTTCTCCCCTTCAGATCCAGGACGAGCTTTACTCGCCACTGATGCCTTGGAGGATCGGACGCTAGCTACATGAGTCCTGAGCGCTTCTGCCGCCTTCTCTGCTGTCTCCTTGTAAACCTTGCACTCAGACAACGCGTGCTCCAGTGCCTTCTTCGAAGTCTCTTCTCTGGCAGCGAAGGCAGCGTGCTGGGTAGCAAGTTGTTGCTTCAGCTCTTAGATCTCGATGGTACGGCCACAGGACACATCCTCCACCTTTGAGAGTCGAGTCTTCAAAGATTCGAGTTCGTGACTCTGTGCCTCACATCGATCCTTCAGCCCTTTGATCTCCAGCTTTCCCTCCCGAAGTTCCTTAATCTTGGTTTTGAGAGAAGCTTTCTTCGAAGTCAGGAGATCTCTTAGCTCATCTCTCTCCGCGGTCAACTGATTTATTTCATCTACAGCTTCTTTTGCTCCCGCCCTCATGGAGAGTTTGGTTGCAACATTCATAAGTGCTGAATTCTGCAAAAGAACAAAAGAGTTGAATTATTCTGAAGAAAGATACGATTCAAATGATCGATCAAGCAGATGCACCTACCACCAGGTTAATTCTATCAAAAGCTTCATCCAAAGTGGCACTCGGAAGGTTGATGAGTTTTCTGATCGCAGCAGTGGGGCGGTTGATATCAACGTCACCCAAGTTTTTTATTGTCGGAGTCAATCCAGCAGGCGCACCTGCAATCAAAAGGGAATCAAAGTGTTAGATTATTTTCGAACTTCAGAAACAAGACATTCAAAACAAGTTAAGTTCAATTACCTGATGTTTCGACCCTCGGCTCTTTGCCCTTCCGACGATCAGAGCCACTCCGAGGAGCCGATTTCTCCTGAATCGTGGTTGGCGCTGGTTGAGGTTGAGGAGCCCCATCGCCCACTCTACTTCCCCTCTCCAAATTAACAGGAGGGGAAGCATTCCCGGGAGGTGAGGCTCTCTTTTCTTGCGACCCGCCTGGCTGAATGAGCCCGGCCACCATTGCTTCCACCTCGTTCAGCAGAGAGCGAGATGGGGGTGGGGGTTGCTCAACCTCCACACCCCCACTCGTCGTTGCTCCTTCGAGACGGAGTACTTCTGGTGCAATTTGATCGAGGGGGGTGGGGTTGCTTCCAACCCCACCACTTTTCGACACCTTTATTTTGAAACGCAATGGCCTTTTCAACTCTTCAAATTTGTAGGTGGGAACCACCTTTTTGCCGTCGCCCTCTGTGTCGAGAATTTCCTCCATCTGACGGGCTTTAACCTCGTCAATGGGAATAGGGATCGAATCCTCCCCCGTTGCACCACCAGTGGGGGTGGGAGGAATTTCTTCCTCACCACCCCCATTCTCATCATCCCCACTGGAGGGGGTAGAAGACGGATCGTCCTCGCTGTCCCCGTCCTCATCTTCGCCACTGCCACTGTTGTCGTGGCTGGCATTCTCAGTTTCTTCTTCTTCATTCTTCTTTTCTTCTTCTTCATCTTCTTTCTTCTTGTCTTGGTCTTCATCTTCCTTAGGCTTGACGAGAGTTTTTCGCTTCTTCTTCACTGGGCCTCTTTGGAGCACCAGTTTCTCGTCCATGGTAGGTAACCGGCGCCTCGCAGTGTAGATTTTCTTCTCGGCCCGAACCTTCCGGATGACCTTGCCTGACTGAGGGTCCTCCTCGTAGTCAGAGTATAGGACCTCGTTGTCCTCGTACCTGTCCTTTGACCTGTGGAGGAGATTGGCCTTGCCATATCTCACAGGACAGTTAGAAAACTGTTTCCACGACCTGGTTCCACAGGTTAGTTCGAGGAACAAGTTATCTATGGCTCCCGCCCTCTCAGAATTCCAGGCGAAGATGCCTCCAGCGCTGTACATTTTCACCGCCTCGTGCACGCTGTCTCGGGGGGTGTCGGGCACTGACATGGACGTCCAGGCGCCAGATACAGAAATTGGCCAGTCAGTATACAACTTGTCCGAAGGGACCGTATCGGTGAGCGGCCGCAGGGGAGATACTCCAGTCAAATTATAGAAAGGGCTGTCCTTCCTGTAATTCCATCGATAATGAAAAAAGAAGTATCCGAGCTCAATCCTGGCAGGTTCACCTTCCGGGATGCTGGAGTAACAGGCCCTCAAGTCCTCTTGAAAATCTGATTCCACCCGGCAGAACGCATAGATGATTCGCCAGGCATTCCCTGTGACTTGCCCCGGGCAAAGGCCAGATGTATTCAGTAGTCTTGCAGCGAAGGGTGGCAGAGGCAGACGTAGGCCGCAGTTCATTTGGCCGATGGTCACGATGGTTCCCATGACCTTCTCGTTGCTGGCAAAATTGGTGAAGACGGTCTTCTTGTCGATGCCGAAAGCCGTCTGGATGCTAGGGAGTGAAGGCTGCGCTCCCTTCCCTTCAGTGAAGTAAGAGAGAAGTGCTTGCCACTTCTTCCTCTTTGTATCTGTGAACTCACCACCCACATTGTACATGTACTCCGTCTCGTCTGTCAGGGGCATAAGAGGACCCAGAACAAACTTCACTTTGGGGATGAATTCTGGCCTTGATGGCGCTGAGGCAAAACCTACCCCTTGGTGCCTCTTGCCCAGTTGGCCAAGTTCAGCTAGAGCAGCCTTGCCTTTGCCGCGGCCCCTCGGAGGAGATTGAACCTCGACAATTTCCTTCCCCTTTCTCTTCGAGGGAGCTGTACCAGACTTCTTCGAGCTGCCAGATGAAGCCATTTGACCGATCGAACGAGAACAAGAACAAGAGCAGAAATCAAGAGAGCAAGGGTCTGGACTTCGAAAAATTTTGGAAGCGTGAGGCAAAATGACAGCCGGTGAAAGCTTTTGTACCCAGGGTACACGTGGCATCCATCCGTAGCAAGCGCAAAACCAGGCGAACAGTCGCGACCAGGCGAAACGTCGGACCTACCGGTCCGCATGAACCAACGGTCTAATCAAGCCACCGGTCTAGGTAAACCGGACCGCCGGTTCAAAGCAACCATCAAGCCAACCAAGGATTCAAAACAAGAAGAATCAAGCTCCATCAATGTTCAAAACTCTGCCAAAATATCGAAGAACAAAGCAGCAAACTTTCTCTGAAAGGCAGGTTCGAAATTTTACCTTGACCGGATATTTTTCACCGATCGGACAAACATGTCCGATCGGCGAAAGTTATCTGATCGGTCAAATTCCTACTGGATCTGGCAAAAAACCAAGGTTTTTTGCCGATCACTCGAACCTTGACCGGATATTTTTCACCGATCGGACAAACATGTCCGATCGGCGAAAGTTATCTGATCGGTCAAAGTTCTACTGGATCTGGCAAAAAACCAAGGTTTTTTGCCGATCACTCGAACCTTGATCGGATATTTTTCACCGATCGGACAAACATGTCCGATCGGCGAAAGTTATCTGATCGGTCAAATTTCTACTGGATCTGGCAAAAAACCAAGGTTTTTTGCCGATCACTCGAACCTTGACCGGATATTTTTCACCGATCGGACAAACATGTCCGATCGGCGAAAGTTATCTGATCGGTCAAATTTCTACTGGATCTGGCAAAAAACCAAGGTTTTTTGCCGATCACTCGAACCTTGACCGGATATTTTTCACCGATCGGACAAACATGTCCGATCGGCGAAAGTTATCTGATCGGTCAAATTTCTACTGGATCTGGCAAAAAACCAAGGTTTTTTGCCGATCACTCGAACCTTGACCGGATATTTTTCACCGATCGGACAAACATGTCCGATCGGCGAAAGTTATCTGATCGGTCAAATTTCTACTGGATCTGGCAAAAAACCAAGGTTTTTTGCCGATCACTCGAACCTTGACCGGATATTTTTCACCGATCGGACAAACATGTCCGATCGGCGAAAGTTATCTGATCGGTCAAATTTCTACTGGATCTGGCAAAAAACCAAGGTTTTTTGCCGATCACTCGAACCTTGACCGGATATTTTTCACCGATCGGACAAACATGTCCGATCGGCGAAAGTTATCTGATCGGTCAAATTTCTACTGGATCTGGCAAAAAACCAAGGTTTTTTGCCGATCACTCGAACCTTGACCGGCTATTTTTCACCGATCGGACAAACATGTCCGATCGGCGAAAGTTATTTGATCGGTCAAATTTACTACTGGATCGGTCAAAAAACTCTGTTTTTTGACCGATCACTCGATTCTTGACCGGTTGAATTTTGCCCGATCGGTCAAAATTTGACCGATCGGTCAAAAGTGACCGATCGGTCAAAATTTAACCGATCGGCCAAATTTCAGCTGATCGGTCAAAAATACTACTGGATCGGTCAAAAAACTCTGTTTTTTGACCGATCACTCGATTCTTGACCGGTTGAATTTTGCCCGATCGGTCAAAATTTGACCGATCGGTCAAAAGTGACCGATCGGTCAAAATTTAACCGATCGGCCAAATTTCAGCTGATCGGTCAAAAATGCTACTGAATCGGTCAAAAAACCCTGTTTTTTGACCGATCACCCGATTCTTGACCGGTTGAATTTTGACCGATCGGTCAAAATTTGACCGATCGGTCAAAATTTGACCGATCGGTCAAATTTGACCGATCGGTCCAAATTGACCGATCAGTCACTTTTTTCTCTAACATGCGGCAAGTTTCTTCGTGTCCGTTTTTCTAAAACAGGAAGTTGCTATTTTTTGCACCAAGTCCAAGCCAGCTAGAATGCACTCTAGCTAACTTGGAGGGGGTAACTGTGGGTGCAAATTTTGGCATAAATCTACCACGGGACCCACCAGCCCTGCCTGGTGGGCCCACGAGGACTACAGCGGGACCCACCGGCCCTGCCTGGTGGGCCCACGAGGACTACAGCGGGACCCACCGGCCCTACCTGGTGGGCCCACGAGGACTATAGCGGGACCCACCGGCCCTGCCTGGTGGACCCACGAGGACTACAACGGGACCCACCAGCCCTGCCTGGTGGACCCCCGAAGACAACCGCAGGGCCCACAACTTTACCTGGAGAATCCCCAGATACTACAGCGGAAACCGCCATTCGCCACCCGGAGTGCCTATAAATAGCAGAGCCTTCGAATGTAAAAGGGATCCAGATCCACAAATCTGATTTCCACTCTGAGATCTGACTTTCAGAACCAGAGCTCTGGGATTTCACACTTCCGATCTACCATCTCCCTTTGATCTTCTTTCAGAAAGATCAGTGTTTACAGTGATACTCGGCCTGTCGAGATCACTTCAACATAAGTGTTAGTGAATTCGGGTTGCACCCTATAGCACGGAGACGTAGGCTTCGGCTGAACTCCGAGATCACTTCTCGTGTCAAACTCTCTCTGATTGCATCTCTCTGTTTACAAATCAAAAGCTTCAACTTCGATCAACAGATCGACCAACGATCTTCGACGTCAACACGAACATTCAATTGACTGGTGCTGCGAGAGTCTTCGGGTCGGCACGAAGATTTTCCCCCACAGAGAAGGAGAAGGAAGATGAAGATGAAGATGATGAAAACGAAGATGGAGGTGATGACGATAATGACGACGATAGGAATAATGATGATGATGACGACGATGATGAAGGAGACGGGGGTGACGGTGGAGGTGAGGAGATTCCTCCCACCCCTACTGGAGGTGATGAAGGAAAAGGGGGTGGTGAGGAAGAAATTCCTCCTACCCCCACTGGTGGAGTAGAGGATTCACCGCCCATCCCTATCGACGAGGCTAAGGCCCATCGAATGGAAGCTGTGATGGACGCCGTGGGTGACGGCCAGAAGGTACAGCCCATGTACCACTTTAAGGAGTTAAAGCATCTGACTCACATCCGGATCAGATTCTCGGGGAGTGATGGGGTTGCAAGCAACCCCACACCCCTCGACCAAATACCTCCTAGCCCCCTTCGCCTCGAGGAGGCTATGACTAGCGGGGGCTTGGAGGTTGAACAGCCTCCGCCCTCATCACGTTCTTCGGCTGCTCAAGTGGCTGAGGAGATAACTGCCATCATGGCTAGGCTCAAGGAGCCTGGCGAGCAGCAAGAAGAAGGGGAGGTCACTCCTCTTCGAGGTATCGCTTCCCCTGCACACATGGAGGGAGGGAGCCGTGTCGAGGCTGGGACTCCCCAACTTCCTCCAGAGATAACCCCTGCCAAAGAGAAATCGACCCTCAGGGGTAAGAGCTCCGACCGTGGGAAGGGTAAAGCCCCTCGAGTTGATGTCACAGGTACTCCCTTTTGCTAACTTCTCTTCTTAATTGCATTGCTTTTGATGTTTGAAATATTCTAACTCTTTGAACTTTTGTGTCTATTGCAGATGCTCCTGCTGGTACGGCTCAGTTTTTGAAGGACTTGGGTGAGGTTGACATCAACCACCCAACTCCTGTCATCCGGAAGCTCTGCAATCTTTCGGATGCTACGCTCGAAGAGGCCTACAATAGGCTTGAAGTAGTGGTAAGTGCATCAGCTTGACTTTATTCTTTGAGTTGTATCTTCAGAAATGTTTCTAACTCTTTTTGTTTGCTTGCAGAATTCGACTGTTCTGAAGTTCGCTACAAGGCTCTTCAAGAGGGTCGGAGAGCGGGATGCTTCATCTGAAGTTTCTCGTTTGACGGCTGAACTTGAAGCTGCCAACGAAAAGAAGGAGAAGCTGAGGGAAGTTCTATCTTCCAAGAAGGAGTCCTTGAAGGCCAAGATCGAGGCTCTTCGTAAAGAGAAGGTCGAGAGCAAGGGCTGGCAAGATGGTTACGTTGCTCGAGGCCACGAGCTTGAAGAGTTGAAGAACCACTTCTTCAGGATAGAGACTCTGTCCGCGGACCGCGCAATTGAAATAAAGGAGCTGAAGGATCAACTTGCTGCAAAGGAAGCTGCCCTTGCCGCTAAGGAAGCTGCTTTCGCTGCCAAGGAAGAGTCCTTCAAAAAGGAGTTGGAGCATACACGCGCCGAATGTGAGAGCTTCAGGGCAACGACTGAGAAGGCGATGGAGGTGCCCAGGGTTCATGCTAGCAGCGTCTAATCTTCGAAGGCTTCTGCAGCGAGCAAGGCCGAGGTGGATCCGAAGGGGAAAGGTCGCGTGCTCCAAGTGTAGCCAAACCTTGATTTGCTCTATCTTTATTTTTGTTGTTGTACCTGTAAACTCTTTTCATATAGAAAGCTCACTTCTGTACTTGGAAACTTTTTGATAATAAAGATATCTCTTTGGTGTTAGAAACTGTATGTCTCTTGTATTGAATATCTTTGAATGTTGTATTCTGGATGGTGTTGGATTGTTTGAATATATAAACACTTGAATGTAAGGGGCCGAGTCACAACTCGATCACCCAAACTTGTTAAGTAACTTGAAAATTGAAGGTTGTGTTGTAGCATAACTTGAATTCGTTTAAAATTTATATATGAGGGGTTGAGTCACAACTCAAGCACCCAAACTTGTTAGACGATATTGCAATTGAAGTTCATTTAATATTTGTAAGTAAGGGGTAGTGTCGCAACACAAGCTCCCAAACCTGTTAAATTGACCTAGTGATTTGAAGGTTGTTTTGTATTACAACCCGAAACCGTTTAACATCTGCCTGTAAGGGTTTGAGTCGCAACTCAAGCACCCAAACTAGTTAAACGACCTGGTAATTTGAATGCAGATAACTTTGAAATTGAATGTAGACAACTTGAAACTGCTCTAGAATTTGAATTGAGAAGTGACCATTTGAACATTTGAACATTTGAAAGGGATATTTATTCATCATGGAATTTACATCATGGATAGAATATTTTAAGATATCTAGCATTCCAAGCTCGTGGTAGTCTGTCTCGTTCTGGCGAAATCAGCCGATAAGACCCTTTGCCTCCTACCGATTCGACGATGTAGGGTCCTTCCCAATTGGGAGCTAATTTCCCACTGCTATGCTCTTTTGTGTTGTAGAAGACTGCTCTGAGGACCAAGCTGCCAATCGGGAACTGTCTTTTGTTGACCTTCTGATCGTAAGCTCGTTTGATCTTCTGTTGGTACTTGGCCACACGAAGGGTTGCTTGGTTCCGTAGTTCTTCAGAAAAATTTAGATCATTGACTCGAAGCTCCTCATTAGCTTCTTCTTCAATTGCTTTGGTCTTCAAAGTACTTGATATGCTTTCTGTTGGGAGCACTGCTTCAGACCCATATGTTAGACAGAAAGGCGAGAACCCAGTTGATCTTCTTGGAGTTGTGCGATAGCCCCACAGGACTTTGGGCAGGACTTGCTCCCATAATCCCTTCTTGTTATTGAGTTTTTTCTTGAGCAGACCAAGGATAGCTCTGTTGGAAGCTTCGGCTTGACCATTGCACTAAGGATATCTTTGTGTTGAGTAGAAAAGCTTGATTCCGTTGTTCATGCAGAACTCCCGAAACTTGTTGAAGTCGAATTGGGCTCCATTGTCAGCAACTAGGACTTGTGGCGTGCCAAACCTCGAGAAGATACTGTGTCTGATGAACTTGATCACTTCATCGTCGGTCTCCCAGAAGAGTGGCACTGCTTCAACCCACTTAGTGAAGTAGTCTGTGGCCAGCAGCAGATACTTCTTTTTGCTTGGAGTTGGTGGGAAGGGACCTAAGAAGTCCAACCCCCATTGATGGAAAGACCATGGGCTTGTCAATTGATGGAGCTTATCTGCTGGGAGATGGATAGCCCGAGCATGTCTTTGGCAAGGTTCATATCTTTGAACCACTTGGTGAGCGTCTCTTGCCATAGTGGGCCAGTAGTAACCTTGTAGCTTTGTCTTGGCCTCGAGAGATCTTCCTCCCGAATGATTCCCGCAAGCTCCGAAGTGGATGTCAACCAGAATTGCCTTTGCTTGCTCAGGGCCAATGCATTTGAGCATCATCCTGTTGTGAGACTTGAAATATAGATCTTCACCTTGAAAGTTATAGCACGGAAGCTTACTTTGTAGTCTTCGGGCTTGATTTGGATCTTCGGGCACCTTGCCATGTTTGAAGAAGTCGAAGATTAGCTGTCTCCAATCATCGAGCTCATTTGTGGTGGTAAGGTTCGAGGCCAATTATTCTCCACCCTCAGATCTTTCTGTAGTGGCGAAGATCTATTACTCGGGGGTGGTCTTGGGCGCTTCTTGGTAATCGATTTATATTTGTCTTCCTCCAAGCTAATCTCCAAGAACCGAAGCAGCATTGGCTAGAGCATCTGCTTCTCGATTTTCTGCCCTTGGGATTTGAATGAATTCGGTGCTAGCAAAACGTTGTTGAAGACGTCGCACTAGGGTCAAGTAATTCTGCATTCTTTCTTCTCGTGCTATGTACTCCCAGTTAATTTGCCTTATGATTAGCTGGGAGTCGCTGTAGACGATGATTCGATCCACCTCCAGGGATTCAGCCATTTCGAGCCCGAAAATGAGTGCTTCATATTCGGCTTCGTTGTTGGTGGCATTGAATCCGAGGAGAGTGGCCTTCTGAAGATAATCAACTTCGGGGGATACCAAGACTATCCCAGTTCCCGAACCGATCGCACTTGAAGCTCCATCAGTATAAAGCAGCTTCCATGGGGTTGGTGTTATGGCAGGAGCCTCAAGGCTTGGATCGGTTTTTATAGCCGGATTGAATGGAGGTTCAGCTTCATTTTCAAGGCGCATATCGATATCTTCCTCCCAAGTTATGGGGTCTTCAACTGGAAAGTCGGCTAGAAAATCAGCAATTGCTTGCCCCTTGATTAAAGTGCGAGATTCAAATTGGATCCCCAGAGCGCTCATCTCGATTACCCATTTGGTCATTCGACCTGCTCGACCCACCTTGTTGATGATATCTTTGAGTGGGTGTTCTGAGATGACTATGATCTGGTGGGAGACAAAATAGGGTTGGACATGACGCGATGCGGTGAGTATGGCCAGTATGACCTTCTTAGTTTTCGAGTAGCGAGTCTCAGCAGGAAGAAGCGTATGGCTGATGTAGTAGACCGGATGTTTGACACATTCTCTTCTACTGACTAGGACCGCACTGATTGCTTGATCGATGACGGTGAGATAGAGCCAGAGGTCTTCTTTTGGAAGTAGAGCTGTTAGGATGGGAGCTTGTATGAGATATCTCTTGACATCTTGAACGGCTTGTTCGCAAGTTGGACTCCAGCCAGAAGTATCCGCCTTTCGTAGCTTGTCGAAGAGCGGCTTGCACTTGTCAGAAGACTTTGAGATGAACCGATTGAGGGCTGCTAACCTTCCAGTGAGGCGCTGCACTTCCTTTCGATTGGTTGGTGATGGCATATCTAGAATAGCTCGAATTTGGTCTGGGTTGGCTTCGATGCCTCTCCTTGTCACGAGATGGCCTAGAAATTTTCCCGATTGAACTCCGAAAGCGCATTTGGCTGGATTGAGATTCATGCGATATTTTCGAAGGACTTGAAAGGTTTTTGCCAGATCAGCTAGATGGCTCTTTCGAGTAGAGCTCTTGGTAAGGAGATCGTCGATGTAGACTTCGACGTTGCGCCCGATCTAATCTTCGAACATTTTTGTGACTAGCCGTTGATAGGTAGACCCGATGTTTTTGAGGCCGAAGGGCATTACGTTGTAGCAGTAGAGACCTCAGCTAGTCACAAAACAAGGCTTCTCTCGATCGTCTTGGTGCAGCGGAATTTGATTGTATCCAGAGTATCCATCCATGAAAGATAGGAGCTCGTAGCCAGTAGTGGCATCGACGAGCCTATCTATCCTTGGCATGGGGAATGGATCTTTGGGACAAGCCTTGTTGAGGTTGGTGAAGTCGATGCACACTCTGACCTTCCCATTCTTCTTTGGGATAGCAACTATATTGGAGATCCAAGTAGGGTACTCTACTTCATGGATGAAGCCCGCTGCGAGTAGCTTACTGATCTCCTCTTGAACTGCAATTTGTAGTTCTGGTCGGATTGTGCGTGGCTTTTACTTGACAGGCTTCACTTCTTCTTTGATTGTGAGCCGATAGCAGGCGTCATCTGGATTGATCCCAGGCATATCTTTGAAGCACCAAGCGAAGACGTTGATGTTGGATTGAAGGAACGATACTATGTCTCGCGCTTCTGCGTCGCTGAAACCAGTACCGATGAACATTTCTTGAGGGAGATCTCCATTGCCGATATTGATTGGAATGATTTCTTTGATTGAAGGTGAAGTCTCCCACTCGATTGGTGGAGGCTCGGTCAGTGGGATCTCCTTTGGTTGCTATTTGGAAGAAAGGCCGGCTTCATCTCGTGGTCGCTTTGGAGGAGCAATATTTATCTTACGATCTGTCTTCGCCGCAGCCGCATCACAAGATCGCCCAGCTTGTTGATCTCCTCGGATACATACGATGCCCTCTCCTGTTGCAAATTTGAGGAGTTGATGGTAGGAGGAAGAGATGGAGTTGATTTGATGTAGAAATGGCCAACCGAGGATGACGTTGTAGTTGGACGTTCCCTCGATGATTGCGAACCTTACCGAGACTCGAGTCTCTCGGCTAAGGTCGAGGGTGAATCTTGATTCGCCCATTGTGATACTTTGCTCGCCGTTGAAGCCCGTGATCATCGTTGGGACGACGTCAAGGCTAGAATATTTATGTCCCAAATGTTTAAAGCAGTCTGAGAACATAATGTCGATAGAGCTTCCGGTGTCGATGAGGATTCGATTTACAGTGCTTCCGTCGATGAGGAGCTTCAAGACTAGGGGTCTCAATGTGGAGTATGAACTCCTTGAAGATCATCATCATTGAAAACGATGGAGGGCCACGCTAAGCCTTTGACGGTCTTCTCGATCCAGGTATCTTCTGTATTCGCCGCAGAGCGAATGTGGAAGATGCGTCGAACTTGTCGATCAACTTCCTTTCCAGTCAGCGCTTGGTTGTGCAATGTCCCGTGAATGCCAAACACATTAGCATTCACAGTGATAGGTGATCGGTTGGAAGAGATTTGATGGACCCAGCAAGCCTCTTTCCCCTTGGCGGAGGTTCGGCGTTGATCTTGTTTGCCCTTGATGAACTCTTGACGGTGGCCTTCGCACAGCAGGTCATTGAGGTGATATCTCAGTCGATAGCACCGATCGGTGGAATGGCCATGATTTCGATGAAAGTCACAGTAGACCGTTTTGTCTGCAGTGACCTTGGTGTCAGGCTGCAGAGGATTAGGCCTCCTGAGGAATTCCTCATGTTGAATGCAGTCGAGGATTTGCTCGATCGGTAGATTCCACTCGGTGTGAGTAGTCTTCGTTGTAGGAGAGCGTCGTCCATCATTTCTTGACCGTTTGTGTGTGGGAGGAGCCCCTGCCTCTGCGTTGTGAGTTTTGGCACATACTTGGGGGTTTCTCTCTCAGCAGGCCTTCGCTTCGACTCTCGTCCCTTTCGGGCGACTTGATCATCTTCAACCTCAATCTCCCTTTGGATTCGATCAAACATGGAACCGAGGGAAGGAGGGGGATTGCGGATAAAGTCGTTGTAGATGTGGAGGTCGAAGCGGAGAGCGTTCTGGAAGGCTAGCATGATAGCCTCGTCATCTAAATGCCTTCCTGAGAGGGCAGCGTGCTCGTTGCGGAATCTCCTTGTGAAGCTGCGGAGATTCTCGTCAGCACCCATCCTCAGCCGGTAGAGGGAGTCAAGTTTCTTCTTAGGCTTCAAGTTCAGCTGATAATGCTACATGAAGAGATTGGCCAAGACACTGAACTGGGTGATGGACCCAGCTCGAAGATTATGGTACCAATCGAGGGATGGCTCGTCGAGGCTCCCAGCGAAGGTGCGATAGAGCACATTGTTTTCTTCTTCGTGTAGTGTCAGAGCTTGCTTGAAGGCAAGAATATGGAGAGTTGGATCTCCCTTGAGGCAATTGAATTTGGGAAGAGTGGGCATTCTCCATCCCCTTGGAAATGTAGATTCGAACAGACTTCGATGGAGTGGCCCAGCGGAGGAGTATCCGTCTCTACGACCATGCCCCTGACCTGGATGCAGGTCAAGAGGCAAGATCGCAAGGTCTTGTTCAGGCCTTTGAGTATCTGCCGGTTGGAGTCGGTGACGAAGGTCCGATCCGAGTCCACGTTGAAGCGGAATGGACGGAGAAACTCTATTCTTTGAGGGAACCCCTTTCATCTGGTGTCTCCTTGGTATGTCGGGCTTTGAAGTTGTCCTCCTGTCACAGTTGCGACCGGAAGAAGATTGGGAGGATTCATCGTTGATGCGATCCCAAACACTCTCCTTCCACGGGGTAGCAGAGGGAGTTGGGTCGTGACGAATCATCTCGAGGGCAGCAGTGCCCATTGATTTCCACGGCTCGGAGTGAATCGATTGTCATGGTAGATCGACCCTCTCATTAGTCAAGGGGATAGGGAGAGCAATCCCAGCCTCGGAGGCTACCTTCTTGAGGGCATCCCTCTCAGCGGGGAGGGCGGCGTTCTGCTTAGCTAGTTGTAGTAATTGAAAGTCGACCGTCGAGATTTGGTATGTGGATGGCGGGTCTTCATCAAGAGTAGGGGCAGTTTGCCCTATTGATTATCGAGGGGGTTGAGGGATCAGTCGATCAACCGATCTTTCACTGCCTGAACAACACCCATATCGGGGACAGCAAGGGGCTGTCCAAAGTTGAGCCTTTGACTTATTGAACGAGTCTCAGGACGAGCTTGATGTGTGTTACTTCCTTCTGGTTGACCCTGATGCTTCGTCCTCGCCATTTAGAGAGCGAAGGGTGCAACAAGAGTGCCAACGTCCTAACGATTGTCTGCTCAACCGAAGGGGCTAGGAAGTCTAATCGGTTATCTGCTCAACCTATCTGACTTGTTGTAGGGCGAACTTGGCTTCTCATTCGATCCCACAGACGGCGCCAAACTGTGGGGGAAAATCTTCGTGCCGACCCCAAGACTTCGCCGCACCAGTCAATTGAGGTTCACGTCGAAGATCGTTGTTCGATCTGTTGATTGGAGTTGCCGTTCTCAATACACAAACAGAGAGAGATGCAATCAGAGAGTTGACACGAGATTGATCTCGGAGTTCAGCCGAAGCCTATGTCTCCGTGCTATAGGGAGCAACCCGAATTCACTAACTCTTTTCTCAAAGTGATCTCAACAGATCGAGTATCACTGAAGCCTCTCTGATCTCTTCAAAGACAAGAAGAAGAAGATCGAGGAGAGGTGAAGGATAGGAAGCTAGAAAATTCTAGAGCTCTGGTTTTTGAAATTAGATCTCTGGATCGAAAATCAGATCCTTTTACATTTCAGGGGTCTGCTATTTATAGAGAAATTCTGGAGGTAAATGGCAATTTCTGGTTGCTTCTGGAAGAATCTCCAGGCAGGGCTGGTGGGTCCCGTGGCTGTCTTCTGGGGATTCCACAGGCAGGGCCGGTGGGTCCCATGGTAGTCCTCGTGGGCCCACCAGGCAGCACCGGTGGGTCCCGCGGTAGTCTTCGTGGGCCCACCAGGCAGGGCCGGTGGGTCCCGTGGTAGTCCTCATGGGCCCACCAGGCAGGGCCGGTGGGTCCCACGGTAGTCTTCGTGGGCCCATTAGGCATGGCCGGTGGGTCCCGTGGTAGTCCTCGTGGGCCCACCAGGCAGGGCCGGCGGGTCCCGCGGTAGTCTTTGTGGGGCCCACCAAGCAGGGCCGGTGGGTCCCGTGGTAGTCTTCGTGGGCCCACCAGGCAGGGCCGGCGGGCCCCATGGTTTGTAGACCTTTCTGCCAAAATTTGCACCCACAGCTATCCACCCCGGCAAAGTCAAACACTCGAAAGCTTGGATCCTGAAAAGACACAAGGGGAAGCAAGTCAAGTCTAGTAGAGGAGCAAAAAAAAAAAGGGTTTGACCAAGAGAAGGGGGGTCACGTGACAGCTGAAGAAAAGGGGGGGGGGGGAGGGGGCGGCTCCCTCCCTTCTCCTATCCGATCGAAGAGCCTGACTAAGCCGGCCCGCAACCGCCACACGTCGCCGCCCGACCCACGCCCTCCTCTGACCTGATCGGGGTCCACACCCGGCCCGTTCAGGGCTCCCCGCACGCCGACCACCGCCACCCGTGCCTATGCCCTGGCCATGCGCCGCCAGCGCCCCGCGCCCCGGTCGACGCTGCCCGATGCCACCGCTGCACCCCGCACCCCTCGCCGCTGCGCCCTGCGCCATGCGCTGCCACCACAACTCGTGCCCCGTGCCGCTGCGCCCTGTGTCGCACACTATGCCCTGGCCCATGTGCCGCATGCCACCTCTGCGCACACCGTAGCCAGTCGCTGCCTCCGCAAGCCAGAGGAAGAAGAAGAGAAAAAAGAAAGAACGAAAAAGAAAGAGAAAAGAAGAAGAAGAAGGAAGAAGATGAAGAAGGCAAAGGCGGTCAACACCTCAGCTATGATCCTCCGTCCATCTCGCCGTAGTCATCGTCTCCCCGTCGCTTCGAGCCCGCCTTCGCAACAACCTTCAACTCACGCACCATCACCGCCGCCGACGATGAAAGAGGTGACACTAGGAAGACAGAGCAAGTCGTGTGCAACCTTAAGCAGCTGGCAGTCGCCAAGCTCCAGCCCTTCGCAAGAACAAAGCGGTGGATGAAAGGGGTACAGGCCCTTAAATAAGCCTCAATCCTGCCCAAGAAAGGAATCAAGGACAAGTGCTGTGTGTTTCCTATGTACACAAGTACTCCTCGTTTCCGCCGGCGCACTCATCCTTGAGGGGGCATTTATAGACACACAAATTGTGTCTAACCCGAACCCGACTCACATGCACTGATTTGGAGGCAAACCCGACACGAACTCAGACCCGAACCTGACTCGCATGCACCGATTTGGAGGCAAACCCAACACAAACTCGGACCCGAACCCGACTCGGAGGCAAATCCGACACGAACTCAGACCCGAACCCGACTCGGAGACAAACCGGACCCGACCCGCGCCAAACAAGAGGTCGGGTGGGCCCATCCTCAAGTAGGGTCCACCCGGCCCCCCTTCTAGAAACCCGAGCCCCTTACCTGTGGGTAAGGGGTGGACGGCCATGCAAGAAAAAAAAAAAAAAAGAAAAGAAAGAAAGGAAAGGAAAGAAGAAAAAGGAAAGAAATACCGCCATGTGCGGGGGGAGGTTGCGTATGACGTCTATATAAGCGTAGATCTGCGCCGATCCCTCGATCCAACGGACAAGAAACAAAGACGAGTCGCCATCGACTTTATGTGCAAGAATCAAATAAATTCAAAAAGAATTGAGCCATAACTACTCCGCTAGAAAAGGAAGGCAAATAAAGATTTATTCCTCTCTTCAATGGAAGAATAAATCTTGGGTAGTTATGGAAGAGATATTAAAGGGATTCAAATAAATCTTCCCATATCTCTCCCCTTCCCCCTTCACCTATAAATAGAGGGGGAGGGAAAAGGCTCAAAAGGTCAAAGAGGTCGAAGTTGGAGCTGAAGACAAGGCGAAGAAGCTCTGTAGAAGAGGAGACGCGCTCTTCATCGACCCAAGGCTTCACGAGGCATGGGCAAGCCTATCCCTTCAGGACCGGATTAGTCCATTGAAAGCCCTCATCAGAGTGAAGACCCTTGCACAAGAAGATCAAGCCTTCGACTCTGTGCACGAAGAAGAAAGCTCGGAGAAACCTCTCAAAAAAAAAAAAAAAGAAAGCTCGGAGAAGAAGAACCCTTCGACTCCGAAGACGCCAGAAGCAAAGGCCGGAGAAGAAGATCGAAGCGGCATCACCCTGTCGTCTCCAACAACCCTTCGACTCCGAAGACGGTAGAAGCAAAGGCCGGAGAAGAAGATCGGAGAGGCACTACCCCGTCGTCTCCAACAACCCTTCGACTCTGATCAAGCCCAAAAGCCCAGAGAAGAAGAACGAAGCGGCATCACCCCGTTGTCTTCAACAACGCCCGCTCTATTCACGAAGAAGAAAGCTTGGAGAGGAACATCCGAAGCGGCGCTACACTCGTTGTCTTCAAAGTAAAGCTTATGCCACAACCATCGCACGAAGATCGATGCTACTCCTGCCATCTTCAAAAGAAGCCTTTGACTCCGATCACGCCAAAGAAGCCTGGAGAAGAAGAGAAGCAAAGCCGGTGCTACACCCGTCGTCTCCAAAGCAAAGCCTTCGATTCTGATCATGCCAAAGAAGCCCGGAGAAGAAGGGAAGTCAAGCCGACGCTCTAACCGTCGAGGAAGCCAGAAACCTTGAAGAAGTAGCCATCGCCGCTCGAGAAGAAGATTGAGTCAACGCCGAAGCAAAAGTTAACGCAAGAAGCCAAAGAAAAATCACCGGTAAAGCCCGCGCCAAAGCAACGCAAGTGCCAAAGCCAAGCAACTACGTCGGTCATGAGCAAAGCACCGTACGTTCCAGCCAATACGATGCGAATTCTGGAAGAACTAAAGAATTGCAAGTCTCTATCCGTCTACGTTCAAGCACAAGCGCCAAAGCAAAGCAAAAGCCAGAGCCACACCAAAGCAAAGCCAAAGCCAAAGCCGTCACCAACAGCATGATCGACGCCTCGAACCGACGATCAAGGACACCGAGGTCTAGTAAGGATCGAGGAAGATACAAAAATCGAGGAACAAAGCCAACCCTAGCTGAGAAAGCGCAAAGCACGGAAGGGACAAAAGCAACGGCGGATATTCCTTAGCCTCTCAAGAAACCCTTACTCTGTAAAGACCTCTGTCCTGGGCAACCCCTTCAGAGCTCTCGCACGAATACCACATGGAGACGCGGATCAAAGGGACCCTCCAGAGGATCTCTCCCACAATCTCCTGATCGAATATTCTCCGCACCCGGCTCACCACCCCCGAGTCCCCGGGTCCCGGCATTTGTAATCTCGTGTGTTTTGCAATAAAGACGAGCCATATCTTTTTCTGCGTATACAATAACAAAGGTAGAATCTGACCACACATGCGGAGTTCTTTGATGTTTTACTGGCATGACCGTACAACGAAGATGATCAATATCATGATATCACGATATCATCGAGAAATAGAGGTTCAAATTACCAAACAATCAATAATTTTTTTTTCAAAAAATCAGTCATAGGAGAGTTAAGCAAATTATCATCGAAGAAACATATAACATTCACAGAGATGATCAATATAAACAATAAGGTCTCAAAAAAAATATCATTCAGCTCAAACAAAATACCACTTTTCCTAGATACCTCATAAGCTGTTTTAGAAGCTTTACAGCTTACACAGCCATAAAGATATCAATATCATCAGCAAGCTCATTTGATCACCCAGGTTAGTGGGCCCGGCACGCATCACAACTACATGCAGGAGTATGATTCACTGTGTAGTCGCCTGCCTTCGTATGGATGTGATGCGTGCGGGGCCACCGACTGGAGAAAATTTAAACTCACTGCAATTCAAAAGCCATGGGGTAGCAGGCCCCATCATATGAGGGTAGCAGGCCCCAGCACATGGGGGTAGTGGCCCCCATCAATTAGTTGATTGCTGATAGGATATGGGCAATGGTTGTAGCATACGCTACATCCGTGGGGTCCATTGCAATTGATTTTGGATCTCCTCCAGTCGATCGCCCTGTTAGTGGGCCCGACACGCATCACAACTGCATGTAGTCTGCTGGTTGTAGTGTACATTGTATGTGTTGAAAAATTTTCCAGTAGGAGAGAGAGTAGATAGAGAGAGAGAGAGAGGAAGAGATAGAGAGAGCCGGCGGGATAGAAAGAGAACCTTGGGGGGAGAGAGAGAGAGAGAGAACCTTGGGGGGGGGGAAGAGGGATCAGTTTCGCTGTGGGGAGAGCGGCAGTTAGTTGGGGAGAGAGGAAGAGAGCCGGAGGTATAGAGAGATAGAGAAAGGAACAGAGAGAGAGGGGTCAGGGAGTTAAAAAAACAAAATAGAAAACAGAAAGGTGGGGAGAGAGAGTAGATAGGTGGGGAGAGAGAGATGGCGGGATGGAGAGAGAGAGAGAGGAGGGGCAGAGGTGTTCAAAAAAAAAAAAACATAGTAAGAGAGATGATGGGATGAAGAGATAGAGAGAGAAAGAGAGAGAGATGGCGGGATGGAAAGATAGAGAGAGAAAGAGGGGGGGTAGGGGTGTTAAAAAAAAAGAAAAACATAGCAAGATAAAGAGATGGTGGGATGGGGAGAGGGGGAGAGAGAGAGAGCCGACGGGATAGAGAGAGGAACAAAAAGAGAGGTTCAGGGTGGGGATCTCTGGGGTGGGGTTTAGAGAGAGGTTTTTTTTAAAAAAAACAGAGAGATAGAGACAGAGGAACCTGGGGGTATGTGGTGGTGTGATTGTTGTAGGGGGACAGGGACAGGGACGTCGGAAGAGAGAGAGAGAGAGAGAGAGAGAGAGAGAGAGAGAGAGAGAGAGAGAGAGAGAGAGAGAGAGAGAGAGAGATGAACCTAGAAAAAAGAAAAAAAATAGCAGTAGATAAAGAGAGAGGGAACCAGAGGGTTGAGAAAGGGATAGAGAGAGAATGAGAGAGAGAGAGGAACCTGGGGGAGGTGCTGTGGGGTTGAGAGAGAGAGGAATCTGGTGGGGAGCTATAAAGAAAGTAGGGGGGATCGTGAGAGAGAGAGGGGAAAAAGAAAGCAGAATCGGGGGGTGTGGTTAACGGGGACGCCGGAAGAGAGAGAAATGAACCTGTAAAAAAGAAAAAAAAATCATCAGCAGAGAGAGAGGGAACCGTGGGGGTTGAGAGAGAGAGAGGAACCTGGAGGGGTGTGCGGTGGTGCGATCGGTGTAGAGGGAAGGCGAGTGGGAGAAGAGAGAGAAAGATCATGGGGAAGAGAAAGAGACGGAGAGAAAGAGAGAGAGAGATAGATCGTGGGGACGGAGAGAGAGAGTGAGAGGGTCTTTGATCGGTTTGATTAGATCGGACGACTAACTTGTCTCTGCGCAAACTTGATAATGGCAGGGTTGTAAATAACCTGAACTGCCTTAACATGTTATATAGATTTTCACAATTCATATGACCAGGCCTAGCCCCAGCCCCACCCACATATAATGCTTATATATACGGAATATGCAATCTACCCTTGCACTTTGACCTACCACGATCTGGTGGATTCACCATGTTGTGAACCGGACGGTGACAAGTGGATCCTTCTCTCTGTCTGTCTCTCTTTCGTCTCTCTCTGCATCTCTCTCTTTTTGGATCTCTTTTCCCTGATCTCTCTATCTTTCTCTCTTGCTCTTATCGATCTCTCTCTCTCTCTCTTCCCCATAATCTATTTCTCTGTCTCTTTCTCTTCCCCCAATTTCTCTTTCTCTCCATCTCTCTTTCTTCCCCATGATCTCTCTCTCTCCCCACCTCTCTCTCCCTCTCTCTCTCTCTTCCCTCGATTTCTCTCTTTCTCCCTCTCCATCTCTTTCTCGCCCATCTCTCTTTCTTCCCCATGATCTCTATGTCTTTGTCTCTCTCTCTTCCCTATGTCTCTCTCTCTTTGTCTCTCTTCCCTCGATCTCTCTTTGTCTTTCTCTCTCTTTTCTCTTTCTCTATCTTCGTCTCTATCTCGTCTCCCCCAATCTCTCTCTCTTCCCTCAATCTCTTTCTTTTTGTCTCTCTTTTTTCCCCTGATCGCTATCTTTCTCTCTCTCTCTCTCTTCATCTATCTTTTTCTTCTTGATGATCTCTCTCTCTCCGTCTATCTCTCTCTGTCTCTCTCTCTCTTCCCCTAATATCTCTCTCTCCGTCTCTCTCTCTGTCCGTCTCTTTCTTCGTCTCTTTTTCTCTTTTCCCTCGATCTCTCTTTCTATTCCCCCAATCTCTCTCTGTCTCTCTCTCTCCTGATCTTTTTCTCTCTTCGTCTCTCTTTTTTCCCTATAATCTCTCTCTATCCGTTTTTCTCTCTTTCCGTTTCTCTCTCTTCCCCTGATCTCTCTCTCCATCTCTATCTTCCCTACGATCTCTGTGGGGGAAAAATCTTCGTGCCGATTCGAAGACTCTGCTCCACCAATCAATCGAAGTTGAGTCGAAGGTCTTTGATCGATCTGTTGACTAGACGGTAGGTCTGAAGGTAGATGCCTTGGTGACTTTGAGTTAAGACTTTCGATATGCAAATAAAGAGAAGGTTGACGGAAGGTGTGATCTCAGAGTTCAGCCGAAGCCTACGTCTCTATGCTATAGGGAGCAACCCGAATTCACTAACTCTTTGCTTGAAGTGACCTCGACAGGCCGAGTGTCACTGAAGTGTCACTGAATTCTTCAGAGACAAGAAGAAGATCGAGGAAACTGGAATATCGAAAGCTGGGATTCCAGAGCTCTGGGATTCTGGATTCTGTTCTCTGGTTTTTGGAATCAGATTTCAGAGAGCTTTTACATTTGGAAGGGTCTGCTATTTATAGAAAAATTATGGGTGGAAATCCGGGGCAAATGGCAGTTTTTGCCTTTGTATCCGGGGATTCCCCAGGCAGGGCTGGTGGGTCCCGCAGTAGTCTCTGTGGACTTGCCAGGCAGGGCTGGTGGGTCCCGCGGTGGTCTCCGTGGACCCCCAGGTGGAGCTGGTGGGTCCCGCTGTTGTCTTTGTGGACTTGCCAGGCGGAGCTAGTGGGTCCCGCAATTGTCTCCGTGGGTCCCCCAGGCAGGGCTGGTGGGCCCCGCAGTAGTCTTTGTGGGTTCCCCAGGCAGGGCTAGTGGGTCTCGCAGTTGTCTCCGTGGGCCCCTCAGGCAGGGCTGGTGGGTCCCGCAGTAGTCTTCGTGGGCCCCCCAGGTAGGGCTGGTGGGTCCCGTAGTTGTCTCCGTGGGTCCCCCAGGCAGGGCTGGTGGGTCCCGCAGTAGTCTTCGTGGGCCCCCCAGGCAGGGCTGGTGGGTCCCGCAGTTATCTCCGTCGCCCTCACAGGCAGGGCTGGTGGGTCCCGCAGTTGTCTCCATGGGCCCCCAGGTAGGGCTGGTGGGTCCCGCAGTTGTTTCTGTGGGTCCCCCAGGCAGGGTTGGTGGGCCCGCAGTAGTCTTCGTGGGCCCCCCAAGCAAGGCTGGTGGGTCCCTCAGTTATCTTCGTGGGTCCCCCAGGCAGGGCTGGTGGGTTTCGCAGTCTGAGGGGCTTCTTGCCAAAATTTGCACCCACAGTTACCCCCTCCAAGTTAGCTAGAGGTCCTGGCTGGCTTGGATTCCTGGTGCAAAATACCAACCCCCTGTCAAGAGTACATAATTTCTTGAGTGCTGGTATCTGCAAAAAGAGTTGCTGAGTTAATTCGTAGTTTTTTGAAGAGTTGATTTAAACTGATCGGTCAAAACTTACCGATTGGTCAAAATTGACCGACTGGTCAAGTTTGACCGATCAGTTTATTTTGACCAATCGGTCAAGTTTGACCGATCCGTTAAAATCAACCAGTGGAGCTAGAGGCGATCGGGCAAAAAGCTAAGTTTTTACCTGATCCAGTGGAAATTGAACCGATCGGTTGAATTTATCCGATCGATCAAAATTGACCGATCGGTTAAATTAAACCGATAGAGGTCGAGGCGATCGGGCAAAAAACTGAGTTTTTGTTCGATTCAGTAGAAATTGAACCGATCAGTTGAATTTATTCGATCGGTCAATGTTGATCGATCGGTTAAATTCAACCGGTGGAGGTCAAGGCGATCGAGCAAAAAACTAGTTTTTTGCCCGATCCAGTAGAAATCGAACCGATCGGTTGAATTTATCCGATCGATCAAAGTTGACCGATCGGTTAAATTCAATCGGTGGAGGTCGAGGCGATCGGGCAAAAAACTAGTTTTTTGCCCGATCCAGTAGAAATCAAATATATCGGCTGAATTTATCCGATCGATCAAAGTTGACCGATCAGTTAAATTCAACCGGTGGAGGTCGAGGCGATCGAGCAAAAAACTGAGTTTTTTGTCTGATCCAATAGAATTTGAACCGATCGGTTGAATTTATCCGATCGGTCAAAGTTGACCGATCGGTTAAATTCAACCGGTGGAGGTCGAGGCAATCGGGCAAAAAACTAAGCTTTTTGCCCGATCCAGTATAAATCGAACATTTCGGTTGAATTTATCCGATTGGTCAAAGTTGATCGATCGGTTAAATTCAACCGGTGGAGGTCGAGGTGATTGGGCAAAAAACTAAATTTTTTGCCCTGATCCAGTAAAAATCGAACTGATCGGTTGAATTTATTCGATCGGCCAAAGTTGATCGATCGGTTAAATTCAACTGGTGGAGGTCGAGGCGATCGGGCAAAAAATTAAGTTTTTTGCCCGATCCATCAGAAATCGAAC
This sequence comes from Chamaelirium japonicum, assembly GCA_947650365.1. NCBI lineage: Eukaryota > Viridiplantae > Streptophyta > Magnoliopsida > Liliales > Melanthiaceae > Chamaelirium > Chamaelirium japonicum. The sequence goes on from OX393560.1 coordinate 65,505,577, forward strand.
CGATCAGTTGAATTTATCCGATCGGTCAAAGTTGATCGATCGGTTAAATTCAACCGGTGGAGGTCGAGGTGATCGGGCAAAAAACTAAGTTTTTTGCCCGATCCAGTAGAAATCGAACCGATCTTTTGAATTTATCCGATCGGTCAAAGTTGATCGATCGGTTAAATTCAACCGATAGAGGTCGAGGCGATCATGCAAAAAACTAAGTTTTTTGCCCGATCCAGTAGAAATCGAACCGATCGGTTGAATTTATCCGATCGGTCAAAGTTCATCGATCGGTTAAATTCAACCGGTAGAGGTCGAGGCGATCGGGCAAAAAATTAAGTTTTTTGCCAGATCCAGTAGAAATCGAACCGATTGGTTGAATTTATCCGATCGGTCAAAGTTGATCGATCGATTAAATTCAACCGGTGGAGGTAGAGGTGATTGAGCAAAAAACTAAGTTTTTTGTCCGATCCAGTAAAAATCGAACCGATCGGTTGAATTTATCCGATCAGTCAAAGTTGATCGGTCGATTAAATTCAACCGGTGGAGGTCGAGGTGATCGGGCAAAAAACTAAGTTTTTTGCCAATCCAGTAGAAATCGAACCGATCGGTTGAATTTATCTGGTCGATCAAAGTTGGTCGATCGGTTAAATTCAACCGGTGGAGGTCGAGGCGATCGGGCAAAAAACTAAGTTTTTTGCCCGATCCAATAGAATTCGAACTTATCGGTTGAATTTATCCGATCGGTCAAAGTTGGTCGATCGATTAAATTCAGCCTGTGGAGGTCGAGGCGATCGGGCAAAAGAGCCTATTTTTTGCTCGATCCTGTAGAATTCGAACCAATCGGTTGAATTTGTCCGATCGGTCAACTTTTACCGATCAGCTAAAATCAACCGGTGGATGTCGAGGCGATCGGGCAAAAGAGCCTGTTTTTTTGCCCGATCCTTTGGGAAATCACCTGATCGTCTGCCTGTCGAACGGGAGAAGTCTGGAGTTAGCATTTCTCCAGGATCGATGCTTTACTTGAGACGGCAATACATATGGACCGGTGATTCGTATGAACCGGCGGTTTGCCCAAACTAGTGGTCTGCTTGGACCGGCAGTTCAGCTGGTCTGACGCTTCGACTGGTTCAACGTTTCGCCTGGAAGAGCGCTTCCTCCAGATTGATGCCACGTGTCTTTTTCGAAAACATGGCTTTTGACCTGGTGGTGACATGTGGCATTTCGATTTTCTCGCCAGTTTCTCCAGGGTTTATAAGCTTACTCCATATTTCATTCTTGCCTCAAGCTTTCAAAATTTTTTTGAAGTCCAGAACTTTTTGCACCGGAGTTTTCTGCTTCCTGTTCTCTGTGCCCGATCGGTCGCAATGGCATCCTCTGGCAGCATAAAGATAAATAACATCGTTCCGTCGAAGTAGGGGAAGGAGAGTGCTGAGGTTTCGCCTAAGCCTGTTGGTAGAGGCAAGGGCAAAGCTGCCCTTGGTGTGCTTGGCGAGACGTATATGGGAGTGGGGTTTGCCTCCGCACCTTCTAGGCCCGAGCATATTCCTAAAGCCAGCTTCGTTCTAGGGCCGTTGATGTCGTTGTCAGAGGAGCCTGTCTTTGAGTACAACGTTGGCGGAAAACTCACTGACATAAAAAGGGCCAAGTGGCAAGTGGCATAAACTGCTCGCCTGCTTCACAGAAGGGATTCACCGACCAACTCTCGCGGGAGTCTAATCTGCTTTCGGGATCGACAAGCGATCCATCTTCACGGGGGTGGCCAGCAAGGAGCAGGTACTGGGGACGGTCGTCACCATCGGCTAGCTGAACTGCAGGCTGCGCCTCCCTCTACTGTCGTTCGCTGCCCGGGTGTTAAACACTTCAGGACTTTGTCTCGGGCAGCTAACAGGGAATGCATGGAGGATAATATATGCATTCTGCCAGGTGGAGTTCGACTTCCAGGAGGAGCTCAGGGCGTGCTACTCCAGCATCCCTGAAGGCGAAGTAGCCCGAATAGAGTTAGGATACTTCTTCTACCACTACAAGTGGGTTTCGAGAAAGGACAGTCCTTTCTTCAATCAGCACGGCGTCTCAGTGCTTCGCCCAATCACTGACCCCGTACCTTCCGAAAAGCTTTACACGGACTGGCCTATTTCCATCTCTGGGGCGTGGATTCCCCTTTCTGTGCCCGAGACTCCTTGTTCTCAAGTACATAATGTGGTCGAGAGATATGCCTCAGGAGGGGACTTGGCCTGGTCATCTGATCGAGTCGGGGCCATCGACAACTTGTTTTTGGAGTTGACCTGCGGTACCAGATCGTGGAAGCAGTTTTCGAACTGCCCAGTTCGGCACGACAACACCAACCTCCTGCACAGGCTGCAGGCCAGGTATGAATACAATGACGTCCTGTACTCCGATTATGAGGATGATCTCGAATTGGGCAGGATAGTCAGAGTCGTCAGGGTCGAGAAGAAGGCATACGGGGCGAGGCGGCGCTCGGGCCCGACGGAGGAGAAACTGGTGATGACCCGTAGGGGTCAAGTGAAGAAAAGAAAAATTTTCAAAGAAGAGGAGAAGAAAGAAGAGGAGAATGAAGATAAAGAGAAGGAAGATGAAGAGGAGGAGGAAGAAGAAAGCAAAGGGGGGGGGGGAGGAGGCGGTGAAGAAGACAACGACGACGATGAAGATGAAGATAATAATGATGAAGAAGGGGAAGGAGATGGTGATGGAGAAGGTGGAGGAGACGATGGTGGAGAAGGTGGAGGAGACGGTGGTGGAGAAGGTGGAGTAAACAGTGGGGGCGAAGGTGGAGGAGATGATGGGGGCGAAGGCGAGATTCTGCCCATTCCTATCGATGAGGCTAAGGCCCGTCGAATGGAGGAAGTTATGGATATGGTGGGTGATGACAAGAAAGTGTCACCCACCTATCACTTTGAAACTTTGAAGCGCCCGATGCGTATAAAAATAAAGTACTCGGGGAGTGATGGTGTTGCAAGCAACCCACACCCCTCGCTCAAGTACCTCCGGGTGTCCTTTGCTTGGAGGGGGCTTCGTCGAGCGGAGGGCTGGAGGTTGAGCAACCTCAGCCTGCGCTTCGACCTTCGGTGGCCCAGATGGTGGAAGAAATGGCTATACTCGTGACCTCTCTTCAACACGCCGGTGAACAGCGCGAAGAAGGGGAGATCACTCCTCCTCGCGACATTCCTTCCCCTTCGCGAAGGGAGGGAGGGAGTCGCGTGGAGGTTGGGACACCCTAACCACCCCCTGTGGTATCCCCCATGAAGGAAAGGTCGACCCCCAGGGGTAAGAGTCCCGATCGGGGGAAAGGCAAGGCTAAAGCATCCCGAGTTGGCACCGCAGGTATGTTTCTGTTAACTTCTCTTTACTGTATCTGATATTCAAAATTCTAACTGTTGAACTTTTGCATTGTTGGCAGATATTCCTGTCGGCCCTTCTCCTGTGATTAGGGATTTGGGTGAGGTTGATATTAACCACCCAATGGGTGCGATGCGGAAGCTCTGCAATCTTCCTGACGCTCCCCTGGATGAAACCTACGACATGCTTGAAATAGTGGTAAGTGTATTGGCTCTGACTTGGACTTTGAATTATTCATTCTTTGATATGCTTCTGATTTGCTCTCTGTTGTTGGCAGAACTCAGCAGTTTTGAAGTTGGCTAGCAGGCTTTTTAGGAGGGCCGATGAGCGGGGTGCTTCAGCAGAAGTTGCTTGCTTGAACGCCCTCCTGGAAGCCTTGAACGCTGAGAAGGAGAAGCTACAGGCATCTTTGTCTGCCAAGAAGGAAGCTCTCTATAAAGAGAAGCTCGAGAGCAAAAGGTGGCTCGACAGCTACACGGCTCGGGGTCACGAGCTTCACGAATTGAAGAACAGGTTTTTCAAAGTGGAGACCTTTGCCCACGACCGTGCGGTGGAAGTAAAGGAGCTGAAGGCCCAGCTTGCTACAAAGGATGCAGCTTCTGCTGCCAAGGAGGAGGCCTTTATGAAGGAGCTCGAGCAGACACGCACCGATTGCGAGAGTTTCAGATCGACAGCGGAGAAGGCGATAGAAGCCCTCAGGGCTCATACTAGTGGCGTTCTGTCTTCCAAAGCATCTGCGGCGAGCAAGGCTCGTGGTGGATCTGAAGAAGACAAGTCGCGCGCTCAAAGTGTAGTAAAGCCCTGATGTATTCTATCTCTTTTCTTTTTGATTTTGTACCTGTAAGACTTGCATATGTAAAAGCTCCCTTGTATTTGAAAGTTTTAGAAATAAAGCCTTGTTTTTGATATTGAAATTGAATGTGTCTTGTTGAATTCTCAGAATGTTTATGTTTTGGATGGAATGTTTGAATGTGCTTAATGTCTGCCTGGGTTGAGTCGTAACTCGGACACCCAAACTTGCTAAGAGATCTAGTAATTGAAGGTTGCGTTGTATCACAACTTGAAACTGTTTAACATCTGTATGTAAAGGGTCAAGTCATAACTCGAGCACCCAAACTTGTTAAGCGATCTGGTAGTTGAAGGTTATTTAACATCTGCCTGTAAAGGGTCGTGTCGCAACACAAGCTCCCAAACTTGTTAAATGACCTGGTAGCTTGAAGGTTGTTTTGTTTCACAACCTGAAACTCTTTAACATCTGCCTGTAAGGGGTCGTGTCGCAACACGAGATCCCAAACTTATTAAACGGCCTGAAAATTTGAAGGTAGATAACTTGAAACTGCTTGAGTACTTAAGTAGACGAGATGGATATTTGAAAGCAATCTTTATTCAGCATGGAGTTTACATCAAGGATAGAACATTTTGAGATGTCTAGCATTCCAAGCTCGTGATAGTCTATTCCTGGCGAGATCAGACGGTAGGACCTTTGCCTCCTATCGATTCGATGATGTAGGGTCCTTCCCAGTTGGGAGCTAGTTTCCCGCTGCCATGCTCTTTAGTATTGTAGAAGACTGCTCTGAGGACTAGGCTACCAATTAGGAATTGTCTCTTGCTAACCTTCTGATCGTAGGCTTGTTTGATCTTCTGTTGGTATTTGGCAACGCGAATGGTTGCTCGATCACGTAACTCTTCAGAGAGATCAAGATCATCGACTCGAAGTTCATCGTTAACCCCCTCTTCGATTGCTTTGGTCTTCAGAGTGTTTGATATGGTTTCTGTTAGGAGAACTGCTTCCGATCCATAGGTTAGGCGAAAGGGTGAGAACCCAGTTGATCTTCTCAGAGTAGTTCAATAGCCCAATAAGACTTCTGGTAGGACTTTCTTCCATAATCCTTTCTTGTTATCGAGCTTTTTCTTGAACAGACCAAGGATAGCTCTGTTAGAGGCTTCGGCTTGACCATTGCACTGAGGGTACCTTGGTATTGAATAGAAAATTTTGATTCTATTGTTTAGACAGAACTCCCGAAACTTGTCGGAATCGAATTGAGCTCCATTGTCAGCGATCAAAACTTGGGGTGTACCAAACCTAGAGAAGATATTTCGCCTGATGAACTTGATGACTTCATCATCTGTCTCTCGAAAGAGTGGCACATCTTCTACCCACTTGGTGAAGTTATCTGTGGCTAGTAGCAGATACTTCTTCTTGCTTGGTGTTGGTGGGAAAGGACCAAAGAATTCCAACCTCCATTGTAGTGTTGAATCCGAGAAGAACAGCCCTTTGAAGATGATCGAGATTGAGGGATATCAAGACTATCCCAATTCCCGAACCGATTGCACTTGAAGCCCCATCAGTGTAAAGCCTCCATTGAGTTGAAGTATTGGGATTCTCGGGACTCTAATTGATGGTCGTGGGAGCAGAGTTGAGCGGAGGCTCATCTCTGTCATCGAGGTGCATTTCGACATCATCCTTCCATGTAATAGGATCTTCCACGGGGAAGTCGGCAAGGAAGTCAGCTACATCTTGCCCTTTGAGCGAAATGTGAGGCTCGAATTGAATTCCAAGAGCACTCATCTCGATCACCCATTTAGTCATTCGACTTGCTCGACCTGCCTTGTCGAGGATGTCTTTAAGTGGGTGCTCTAAGACGACTGTGATCGGGTGGGAGACAAAATAGGGTTGAAGACATCGTGATACGGTGAGCAAGGCTAGTATGACTTTCTCAATCTTTGAATAGCGAGTCTCTACCGGGAGAAGTGTATGACTGATGTAGTAGACCGGATGTTCGATGCCTTCTCTTCTGCTGACTAGGACCGCACTGATTGCTTGATCGGTGACGGCAAGATAGAGCCAGAGATCTTCTTTTGGGAGTGGAGCTGTTAAAATAGGAGCACGCATGAGATAATTTTTGACATCTTGAAAAGTTTTTTCGCAAGTTGGACTCCACCCAGAGGTATCTGCCTTTCACAACTTGTCGAAAAGAGGCTTGCATTTGTTGAAAGATTTCGAGATGAATCGATTGAGGGTAGCTAATCTTCCAGTGAGGCCATTGAACTTCCTTCCGATTGGTAGGCGATGGCATATAGAGGATAGCTCGAATTTGGTCGGGGTTGGCTTCGATGCCTCTCCTAGTCACAAGGTGACCCAGGAATTTACCCGATTGAATACCAAAGGCACATTTGGCTGGGTTGAGCTTCATGCGGTATTTTTGGAGGATTTGAAATATCTCTGCCAGATCAGAGAGGTGGCTCTCACGATTGAAACTTTTGGTGAGGAAATCATCGATATAGACTTCGACGTTGCGGCCGATTTATTCTTCGAACATCTTCGTGACTAGCCTTTGATAGGTCGATCCAGCATTTTTGAGGCCAAAGGGCATTACATTGTAGTAGTAGAGACCTCGATCTGTCATGAAACACGTCTTCTCTTGATCGTCCGGATGTAGCGGAATTTGATTATACCCAGAGTATCCGTCCATGAAAGATAGGAGCTCGTGGCCAGCAGTGTCGTCAATGAGTCTATCTATCCTTGACATGGGGAATGTGTCTTTAGGGCAAGCCTTGTTGAGGTTGGTGAAGTCGATGCAGACCCTGATCTTGCCATTCTTCTTTGGGACAGTGACTATATTGGAGATCCAAGTAGGGTACTCTACTTCACGAATGAAGCCTGCTGCGAGTAGCTTACTGATCTCCTCCTAAACTGCAGCTTGTCGTTCTGGTTGGATTGTGCGTGGTTTTTGCTTGACCGGCTTCATTCCTCCTTTGATTATGAGTCAGTGACAAGCATCCTCCGGGTTGATTCCGGGCATGTCTTCGAAACACAAGCGAAGACATCAATGTTGGATTGAAGGAAGGATACCATGTCTCACGCTTCTGCGTCGCTGAGACTAGTATCGATGAAGGTTTCTCGAGGGAGATCTTCACTACTGATGTTGATTGGAATGATTTCTTCAATTGAGGGTGAGGTCTCCCATTCGATTGGCAGAGATTCGGACAGTGGGATCTCCTTTGGTTGCTATCTTGAAGAAGGACCAACTTCATCTCTTGGTCGCTTCGGGGGGGCGAGATTTATTCGGCGATCTGCTTTTGCAGCGGTTGCTTCGCAAGATTGCCCAGTTTGTTGATCTCCTCGGATACAGACGATACCCTCTCCTGTTGCAAATTTGAGGAGCTGGTGGTAGGAGGAGGATATGGCATTGATCTGGTGGAGGAAAGGCCGCCCCAGGATGATGTTGTAGTTGAACGTTCCTTCGACAACGGCGAATCTTATGGAGACTCGAGTCTCTCGACTGAGGTCAAGGGTGAATCTTGACTCCCCCATTGTTATGCTCTACTCCCCGTTGAAGCCCGTGATCACGGTCAGGACAACTTTGAGGCTTGTATATTTATGTCCCAGGCGCTTGAAGCAGTCTGAGAACATAATATCGATAGAGCTTCCGGTGTTGATGAGGATGCGGTTGACGGTGCTCCCGTCAATGATGAGCTTCAGGTCCAGGGGGTCCCGATGTGGAGTATGGACTCTTTGAAGATCAGAGTCATTGAAGATGATAGATGGCCAAGTCAGGCCTTTTCCAGGTTTTTCGATCCAGGTGTCTTTTTTGTTTGCTGCAGAGCGAACATTGAATATGCATCGCACTTGTCGATCGACTTCTTTCCCTATCAATGTTTGATTATGCAACGCTCTATGAATACCGAAGATATTGGCATGCACAGCGATGGGTGATTGATTGGTAGAGATTTGGTGGATCCAGCACGCTTCTTCTCCCTTCACAGAAGGTCGGCGTTGATCTTGCCCGCCTTTGACGAACTCCTGGAGATGGCCTTCTCATAGCAGATCCTCCAGATAGTATCTCAGTCGGTAGCATCGATCGGTAGAATGGTTGTGGCTGCAATGAAAGTCGCAGTAGACTGTTTTATCAGCTATGACCTTGGTATCAGGCTGTAGAGGATTCGGCCTTCGGAGGAACTCCTCATATTGAATTCGATCGAGAATCTGCTCGATCGGTAGAGTCCAATCCGTGAATGTAGTCTTCTTTGAAGGCGATCTACGTCCGTCGTTCCTTGGTCGCTTAGATGCAGGGGGGGTCACTGCCTCCGTATTGTGAGCTTTGGCAGTATACTTTGAGGCTTCCCTTTCGGCAGGTCGTCATTTTGTTTCTCATCCCTTTTGGGTGACCTGATCGTCTTCAACTTCGATCTCTCTCTGGATTCGATCAAACATCGAACCCAGGAAAGGGGGAGGATTGCTAATGAAATTATTATATATATGCAGATCGAATCGGAGGGCATTTTGGAAGGCTAACATGATAGCCTCATCATCCAGATATTGTTCTGAAAGAGCGGCGTGCTCGTTGTGGAATCTTTGTGTGAAGCTGCGAAGACTCTCATCAGCACCCATCCTTAGCCTGCAGAGGGAGTCAAGCTTCTTCTCCGGCTTCAAGTTGAGTTGATAGTGTTGCACGAAGTGGTTAGCCAAGACTCCGAACTGGGTGATGGATCCAGCCCGAAGGTTATGGTACCAATCGAGAGATGGCTCGTCGAGGCTCCAGGCGAAGGTTCGGCAAAGCACGTTGTTCTTTTCTTCATGCGGGGTGAGAGCTTGCTTGAACGCTAGGATATGAAGGGTAGGATCCCCTTTGAGGTAATTGAACTTGGGGAGAGTTGGAGTTCTCCATTCCTTCGGAAAGGACAATTGAAACAAACTTCGGTGGAGAGGTCCAGCAGAAGAGTATCCTTCTCTAGGACCATGTCCCTGACCTGGATGCAGATCAAGAGGCAAGATCGAGAGGTCTTGTCTGGGCCCTTGAGTAGTTTCCGGATGGAGCTGGTGACGAAGATCCATTCTAGTTTCATGTTAGAGTGGGAGGGATGGAGAAGCTCTGCTCTTTGAGGGTGCTCCTTTCATCTGGTGCCTCACTCGTAGGTTGGGCTTCGACTGTGCCTGTCTGACACAGTTGCAACTTAAGGAAGATTAAGAGGACTCATCGTCGATATGATCCCAGACACTCTGCTTCCATGGAGCTGCAGAGGGGGTTGGGTTGTGATGAATCCTCTCATGGGCAGCGGTGCCCATTGATCTTCGTGGTTCGGAGTGAATCGATTACCGAGGCGGATCAACTCTTTTATCAAATAAAGGAATGAGGAGAGCAATCCCGGCTTCGGAGGCTGCCTTCTTTAGGGTATTCCTTTCAGCCATGAGGGTGGCATTCTGCTTAGCCAAATGCTGCAGCTGAAAGTCGACCGCTGAGATTTGGTAGGTGGATGGAGGGTCTTCAGCTGGAGCAGGGGCAGTTTTCCCTATCAACAGTCGGAGAGGTAGGGCGATCGGTCGATCGATCGATCTTCCACTCCCTGAACGAACTCTAATTTCAGGGACAGCGAGGGGCTATCCAAAGTTGAGTTCACTCATCGAACGAGTCTCTGGACGAGCTTGACGTGTGTTACTTCCCTCTGGATGATCCTGATGCTTTGTCCTCGCCATTCAAAGAAAGCGAAGGATGTAACAAGATTGTCGGTGTCCTAACGATTGTCTACTCAACCAAAGGGGCCGGGAAGTTTGACTATCTAGACTGGTTGTCTGCTCAACCGATCTGATGTTTGTTGTAGAGCGAACTTGACTTTTCGAATGGATCCCATAGACGGCGCCAAACTGTGGGGGGGAAATCTTCATGCCGATCCGAAGACTCCGCCCCACCAATCAAACGAAGTTGAGTCGAAGGTCTTTGATCGATCTGTTGACTGGAAGGTAGGTCCGAAGTCAATGCCTTGGTGACTTTGAGTTAAGACTTTCGATATACAAATAGAGAGAAGGTTGACACAAGGTGTGATCTCAGAGTTTAGCCGAAGCCTACGTCTCCGTGCTATAGGGAGCAACCCGAATTCACTAACTCTTTGCTTTAAGTGACCTCGACAGGCCGAGTGTCATTGAAATGTCACTGAACTCTTCAGAGACAAGAAGAAGATCGAGGAAACCAGAATATCAAAAGTTGGGATTCCAGAGCTCTGGGATTCTGGATTCTATTCTCTGATTTTTGGAATAAGATTTCAGAGAGATTTTACATTTGGAAGGGTCTGCTATTTATAGAAAAATTCTGGGTGGAAATCCAGGGCAAATGATAGTTTTTGCCTTTGTTTTCGGGGATTCCTCAGGCAGGGCTGGTGGGTCCCATAGTAGTCTCTGTGGACTTGCCAGGCGAGGGCTGGTGGGTCCTGCGGTGGTCTCCATGGACCCCCAGGTGGAGCTGGTGGGTCCCGCTGTTGTCTCTGTGGACTTGCCAAGCGAAGCTGGTGGGTCCTGCAGTTATCTCCGTGGATCCCCCAGGTAGGGCTGGTGGGTCCCGTAGTAGTCTTTGTGGGCCCCCAGGACGGGCTGGTGGGTCTCGCAGTTGTCTCCGTGGGCTCCTCAGGCAAGCTGGTGGGTCCTACAGTAGTCTTCGTGGGCCCCCCAGGCAGGGCTGGTGGGTCCCGCAGTTATCTCCGTGGGTCCCCCAGGCAGGGCTGGTGGGTCCTGTAGTAGTCTTCATGGGCCCCCCAAGTAGGGCTGGTGGGTCCCTCAGTTGTCTCCGTGGGCCCCCCCTAGGTAGGGTTGTTGGGTCCCGCAGTTATCTTCGTGGGCCCCCCAGGCAGGGCTGGTGGGTCCCGCAATTGTCTCTGTGGGTCCCCCAAGCGAGGTTGGAGGGTCCCGCAGTAGTCTTTGTGGGCCCTCAAGCAGGGCTGGTGGGTCCCGCAGTTGTCTCCGTGGGTCCCCTAGGTAGGGCTGGTGGGTTCCGCAGTCTGAGGGGCTTCTTGCCAAAATTTGCACCCATAATCTCTCTCTCTCTCTCTCTCTCTCTCGTCTTTCTCTCTCTCCGTCTATCTCTCTTCCCTCGATCTCTTTCTCTTTCCATCTCATTTTCTCTCACTATCTCTCTCTCCATGTCTTTATCCGTCTCTCTCTCTTCCCCTGATTTCTTTCTCTCCGTCTCTCTCTTCCCTCGATCTCTCTATCTCTCTATTTCTCTCCCTCTCTTTCTCTCTAAGGGGAGGCGTGGAGGGGAAGGGGTTGGTCACACCGAAGGCGTTTGCTTTGTTCCACTAGGCACGGGTATGCACTGGTATATATATATGGGTCGGGATCCATGGACATGTCATTTCGATATGTCATCAAGTCAACCTACATAGAGGTTTCAAAATTCGCTAAATTTTTGTAAGGACTATTTAATTGCTGTAAATAGCATATCCACAAAAAATCAATCGATTCTGAAACCTCTAGGTGCATCAAATATGTTCTTCAAATCAACGATTAAAATAGACGATTGATAAACCTCAACAATTTGACATATCTAAAGGTTTCATAATCGTTTGATTTTTTTGTGGATATGCCATCTATGATAAGGTGAGCATTGTCACAAAAATTCAGCGAATTCTAAAACCTCCATGTAGGTTTACTTGATAACATGCCAAAATTACATGTCCACGGATCCGACCCTATATATATATATATATATATATATATATATATATATATATATATATCTATATATATATATATATATATATATATATATATATATATATATATATATATATATATATATATATATATATATATATATATATATATATATATATATATATATATAGAGGGATGATACGTTGCGCTGTGCGCTGCCGCGAGTAAATGAGCTGCGATTGTCAGCCGTCCGATCAAGTGTTACCAACGGCTGAAATTCACCCCCCAGAAAACAAAATCGTTGTTACTGTAGCGATTACAGTAACAGCGAATCCTGTGTGCCATCGTCCCGAGCTGAGGGGCTCTCCGGTGAACGGCTCCGACCGGCCCGACCCGACTCCGGCACCACCTTCCCTCCTTCTCCGACTCCTGCCCCGCCCGCCCTCCTTCTCCGACTGCAGATCCGCCCCGCCCTCCTCCTCCGAGTCCAGCGCCACCCCTCCCTCCTTCTCCGATGGATCGTTGTACCGAGGACCGGAGTCAGAGGAAGTGGGGTCGGAGTCGGAGAAGGAGGGCGGGTCTGGGGCCGGAGTTGGAGAAGGAGGGCGGGCCGAGGCGGTGCCGGAGTCGGAGAAGAAGGGCGGGGCATGGCCGGAGTTGGAGAAGGAGGGCGGGCCGGGGCCGGAGTCGGAGGGCGGGGTCGCTGTCGGAGAAGGAGGGAGGGGCCGGAGTCTGAGAAGGAGGGCGGGACGGGGCCGGTCGGAGCCGTTCACCGGAGAGTCCCTCAGCTCGGGACGATGGCACGCAGGATTCGCTGTTACTGTAATCGCTACAGTAACAGCGATTTTGTTTTTTTGGGGGTGAATATCAGCCGTTGGTTACACTTGATCGGACGGCTAACAATCGCAGCTCATTTACTCGCGGCAGCGCACAGCGCAACGTATCATCCCTATATATATATATATATATATATATATATATATATATATATATATATATATATATATATATATATATATATATATATAAGGGACGGGGAGCCTGGACCTCAGGTGCAGCTTCCACGCTGCACCCGCGCGGCATGCAAGCCACGTGTCCGAAAAAACCCACAAGATCGGATCGGATCGACGATAGATCAGCCGGATCCGATCTCAGCCGTCCGATCGCACCGTGAATGCTACACCCCCAGCCGCCTGATCGCACGGATCGCACCGCACTGGCTGATCGCACGCTCGCACAGCACCGCACCAACGTTCAGCCGTCCGATCGGCTCAATCCAACGGATCGGATTCCCCAGACCACCGTTCTCTCGCTGTTACTGTGGCGGCCACAGTAACAGCTGGTTTTATGTCAGGATGAATGTCGGCCGTTGGATCGAGGTGATCGGGCGGTTAAAAAATATTTCACGATTACTGTAGCCGCTACAGTAACCGCGATAATGCTTTCAGTCGTCCGATCGTATGGATCCAACGGCTCAAAACAATTTTGCGGTTACTGTAGCGGCTACAGTAACCGTGAAATTTTTTTGAGCCGTTGGATCCATGCGATCGGACGGCTCAGCCATGGTCCGGTGCTGTGCGAGCGTGCGATCAGCCGGTACGGTGCGATCCATGCGATCAGGCGGCTGGGGGTGCAGCATTCACGGTGCGATCGGACGACTGAGATCGGATCCGACTGATCTACCGCCGATCCGATCCGATCTTGTGGGTTTTTTCGGACACGTGGCTTGCATGCCGTGCGGGTGCAGCGTGGAAGCTGCACCTGAGGTCCAGGCTCCCCGTCCCCATATATATATATATATATATATATATATATATATATATATATAATATTTCACAAGGAATGGATAAAGAGAGCCGTTCAATACAAACATAAGAGGCGGTTAGAGAATTTGATGGCCAAGATCTCTATGCGTTGGGTAGTTATGCTCCTTCTCACCCGATCTACACGTCCTGCTCTTTCTCAAACTCTCCGCTTGCATCGCAACGGTTCAAAGATGCTCTATGTCAATGCAAAGAGATCTCCGCTTAAAGATCAAGCAGATCTCTCTCAATGCACCACCACTGTTACCCCCAATCCCAGTCCCAATCCCAATCTCCATATCTCTCTCTCTCTCTCCCCCCCACCCATCAGTTTTGCCAACCCCCCTACTCACCTCTCTCTCTCTCTCTCTCTCTCTCTCTCTCTCTCTCTCTCTCTCTTTCTCTCTCTCTCTCTTTCCACATATGTAAGTCCCCATCCCTTGATTCTCTCTCTCTCTCTCTCTCTCTCTCTCTCTCAGTTACACCAAACCCCCCCCCCTTTCTCTCTCCCTGCCAGTTAAGCCCCCACCGGCCCCCTGATTCTCTCTTTCTCTCCCCGTCCGTTATGCCAACCCCCCCTCTCTCTCTCCCCCCGTCAGTTAAGCCCCCCACCCCCTCACCTCTCTCTCTTTCTCACGGCGATGTCCTTTTCTCCCTTATGTTCCCCCATATCCTGTCTCACATCGCCGGAAAGTGCCGAGGCGACTAGAGGGTTGATCGGCATGGGTGCATCGGACGACTATGATCGGCATGTTGCCGGTGTTTATTGTTAGGGAGGTAGGTCCTTGTCTCTCTCTTTCTCTCTCACACACACCCATAACTTTTTTTTTGGGCTGCATGCTATGCATAGCAGTGGGTTCGGCGTCGTCGCATTGTCGGTGTCCATTGCCGAGGTCAGCGGTATCGTGTTGCCCACTTGCCGGTGCCCGTTGCCAGGGAGGTCTCTCTCTCTTGAGTTCCGAGGCGACTTAGATGGTTGATCGGCGTGGATGCATCAGACGACTATGATTGGCATGGGCTCTCTCTCTCTCTCTCATACACAAATTTTTTTTATGGCTGCAGGCTATGCCATCGCGGTGGGTTCGGTGTCGTCGTGTTGCCGATGTCCGTTGCCGGGGTCGGCGGTGTCGTGTTGCTCACTTGTCGTTGCCCGTTGCCGGTGAGGTCTCTCTCTTTGTTGACTTCCGAGGCGACTCATAAGATTGATCGGCATGGGTGCATCGAATGACTGTGATCAACATGGGCTCTCTCTCTCTCTCACACAACTTTTTTTTTTGGCTGTAGGCCATGCCATCGCTGTGGGTTTGGCATCGTCGTGTTGCCAGGGTCGGCGACGGGGACATCGTCGTCATGTTTCTAGGGTCGGCGGCATGGGCTCTCTCTCTCTCTCTCTCGCTGCTTTTTTTTTTTGGTTGTAGGGTTATGTCATCTCTCTGTTGAGTTCCGAGGCAGAGGGTTGATCAGCATGCGTGCATCGAACGACTCTGATCGGCATGGGCTCTCTCTCTCTCACTCAGCTTTATTTTTGGACTGCACGGTTATGTCGTCATCGGCGAGGTCTCCACGTTGCCTATGCCCATTGTCGGGAAGGTTCCTGTCTCTCTCTCTCTTTCTTTCTCACATACACAACTTTTTTTCTTTGGTTGCAGGCTATACCATTATCGTGGGGTCGATGTTGTCGCATTGCCGGTGTCCGTTGCCAAGGTCGGCATCGTCGTGTTGCCCACTTGCCAGTGCCCGTTGTCACGGTCGGCGTCGGCGTGTTGCCCACTTGCCAGTACCCGTTGCCGGGGATCTCTCTCTCTCTCGCTCTGCGTTGCCAATGCCCATTGCCGATCAGCATCGATCTGACCTCGATAGCCCGTTGTCGCCGGTGTAGGGGCCCGACCCCGTCAATCTCTCTCTCGCTCTCCCTCTCTCTCGCGCTCTACGTTGCCGGTGCCCATCGTCGATCAACCTCGATAGTCCGCACCGCCAGTGAATGGTCTCTCTCTCTCTCTCTCTCTCTCTCTCTCTCAATTGTGGACTGCCACATCATTCAAAACAAAGGGCAGGCACTACATTGCTACAGAACTGCATTGGCCATTATGCTCTTTGTTGTGGACGACCTGGCAGCCTATGATTGGGCTGTAAGCAAGTGCAGCAAATAAATTGGAAACTCAAATCTCAGTTGGTTAGCAGTGGATCCAGCGTGCATCATAGTCGCACGATGGATGACGACCCAAAGGTGAATCCACTCCAACCACGTGCGGCTATGATACTCGTCGAGCCCACCGACCAGGGCGGCTGGAGGAGATTTGAACACATGAACAGAGTTTGAATATTTTACGATTCCAGCAAACCTACAGTTGGAAATGGTAGCCATCCGATGCGCACCACGTGAAAGTAACGACATCGCAGCCATTGTGAATAAGTGTGTTTCAAAGTGGGACCCGATGGCAAGCATACACTACAGGTAAATCGCACTCAATCGGACGACTGTGATGACGCTGGTTCTACGTGGTGTGCAATGAACGACTACCGTCACTATTGTAGGTCACTGGAACCATAGGAGATTTGATCTCTAATGAATCGGATAGTGTGGGTGCAAATTTTAGCAAGAAGTCTGCAAACAGCGGGACCCACCGGCCCTGCCTGGTGGGCCCCCGGAGACCACAGCGGGACCCCTCGGCCCTGCCTGGTGGGCCCCCGGAGACCACAGCGGGACCCACCGGCCCTGCCTGGTGGGCCCACAAAAACTACAGCGGGACCCACCGGCCCTGCCTGGTGGGCCCCCGAAGACTACAGCGGGACCCACCGGCCCTGCCTGGTGGGCCCCTGAAGACTACAGCGGGACCCCCCGGCCCTGCCTGGTGGGTCCCCGGAAATGGCAACGGGGCCCACCAGCCTTACCTGGAGGATCCCCAGATACGACAGCAGAAACCGCCATTTACCCCGGAATTCCTCCCCGGGAATTCTATAAGTAGCAGAGCATTCGAATGCAAAAGGATCCGATTTCAAATCCAGAGAGAAAATCCAGAAAGAAAGATCAGTGTCATCATCATCTGATATCTGATTTCAGAAATCAGAGCTCTAGAAGTTCCAACCCTCTCAACCTTCAACTCTCTTTGATCTTCTTCATGTCCTAGAAGAGATTAGAGAGACTTCAGTGACACTCGGCCTGTCGAGGTCACTTTGATCAAAGTGTTAGTGAATTCGGGTTGCTCCCTATAGCACGGAGACGTAGGCTTCGGCTGAACTCTGAGATCACATATTGTGTCAACCTCCACTTTAATTGTATCTCTCTCTATTTGCACCTCAGAAGAACTAACTCAAAGCAAGCAAGGCATCGACCTTCTAATCTATCTTCCAATCAGCAGATCGAACAGCGATCTTCAACTCCAACTTCAACTTCAATTGACTGGTGAGGCGAAGACTTCGGGTCGGCACGAAGATTTTTCCCCCACAGTTTGGCGCCATTTGTGGGATCCGTTCGAAAAGCTCAGTGCGCTCGATGACAACATTGGATCGGTTGAGTAGACAACTGATCTTCAAAGTCAAACTTCTCAGCTCCCTCGGTTGAGCAGACAATCTATTGGACACGAGCGATCTGGTTGCTTTCTCCGCTTTCACTGAATGGCGAAGACTATCAGGATCATCCAGAGGGAAGTTACTCACAACGACATCAGTTTCGACCCGAAACTCATTCAATGAGTCGACGGCTCAACTTCAATCCAACAACCCGCTCTTTCTAGACAATCCATCGTCGATATCTCCCATCGATATCCTAAGCCTTTCAAGTCTGACTCTCCTCCAATCCCTACATTGGGGGTGAGGTTCGAAACGAAAGGACTCGCTTGAAGACCACAATGAGGTGATAGGCAAAGGTATATGTTACATATCCGCAAAGTCCGAGGCACACTCGCTGCCTCGGTATTCGGCGAAGCCCAAGGAGAAGCCTTGGCACTCGAATGCAAAGTCTGAGGCACACTCTCTGCCTCGGCATTCGGCGAAGTCCAAGGAGATAGTCTTGGCAGTTGAAGACATAGTTCGGAGCGATCGCCGCCTCTTCAAGCTTCATTTCAAATTCTATCCAATCAATGCTCCGAGGCTGATCAACTGCAACAGTACAAAGCTATGTGCCCCGCAGGTATGACTGAAACGGCGCTTCGCCTAAGTCTATCGATACAAAGGCACTACGCTAAGTACTCCGAATCATTGGTGTTGCACACGCTCCCGTTGTCACGTAAGGACACATGCGCCCGTGCCTCACCACAGTTAGATCGGTTCGCGTTGCGACACAACCGACTAACCTGCAACAGTACAAAGCTATGTGCCTCGCAGGTACGACTGAAACGGCGCTTCGCCTAAGTCTACCGATACAAAGGCACTACGCTGAGTACTCCGAATCATTGGTATTGCACACGCTCCCGTTGTCACATAAGGACACATGCGCCCGTGCCTCACCACAGTTAGATCGGTTCGCGTTGCGACACGACCGACTAACCTGCAACAGTACAAAGCTATGTGCCCCGCAGGTACGACTGAAACGACGCTTCGCCTAAGTCTACCGATACAAAGGCACTACGCTGAGTACTCCGAATCATTGGTGTTGCACACGCTCCCATTGTCACGTAAGGACACATGCGCCCGTGCCTCACCACAGTTAGATCGGTTCGCGTTGCGACACAACCGACTAACCTGCAACAGTACAAAGCTACGTGCCTGAGACGTAGGTTCGACTGAAACGGCGCTTCGCCTAAGTCCAACCGATACAAAGGCACTACGCTAAATACTTCGAATTCTAACCTTCATAATTCAAACAAGCCCAATGAGACAACCTTGGCATTCGAAGACAGTCCGAGGCAGGCTTCGCCGCCTCGGCACCCTACAAATCCCAAGACATCGACACCGTCTCGGCACCTAACGAACTTGGAGAGAGAGCTTCGGTGCTCGCAGACAAAGTCCGAGGCGACCATCGCCTCGGCACTCAGCAAGTACAAAAGCCGAGACTTGCTCTCGGCACCCTAGCGAAGCCCAAAGCTCTCAGCCCCAACACATCTCGACATAAAAATCAAGGTCCAACGCGTTCTACAGCATTCAGCCAACGTCACTCCAGAGGCAGGACATCCCTCAAACTTACCAAGTCACTACAGAAGACTTCTACCACTCGACACTCATATAAGAGAGCATCACGCGCTCTCATGCTCGAGGAAGACGCATTCTGGAAGTCCACCACCGATGAGGGGGTGAATCTACAATCTTCTATAGCCAGCATCAACATACAAAGACATGTGCTCTACGCTCCAAATTAGTTAAGAGAACATTGCGGCCCAACTCCTGTCAACTGAGGAGATAGGAGAAACAATCCTCTAACAACTTTTGGCATTACAAAATGCCAGAAGGTTCAAAAACGTACAGACGAAGACTCATCAACCATTCAAGGGCAAAGTCTGAGGCATGAACCACAGCATTCGAACAAAGTCCAAATTTAGTCCTAGTATTTGGTAGCAAAGTCCGAGACCGACATCTTGGCATTTGGTCGAAAGTCCAAGCTTGCAACCTTGGCACGTGGCAGCAAAGTCCGAGACCTGAGTCTCGGCATTCAATCGAAGTCTTCGCTCATGGCCTCAACACTATTCAGTAGCAAGACATTCAAATTCTATTTCAGAACACCCAGACATTCAATTGCTTTCTAATGACACTCTCTACCCTGGTTAGTCCACCAGTGGAGGACAACTAGGTACGCATGTCATTCGTACATGCTTGTGCATTCGAAGACTTGTGAGTACAAGCTGATCTTGCAAAAGATCGAGTTACCTCGGTTCGTAGCATCGACATTCGATCGATCCAAACTTCCATACGACGAGGATTGGCCCTGCTCAACTAACTTGCATGACCTCCCGTGGCATGGCTTTCAATGCTACGAATTATCGGCCGACCTTCGTCATCAGATCTTCCAACAGTAGTCGACCCTAGCGACCGTTACCGATTAGTGGCGATCAATCGAATAATCGCCCCTTGGCCAAGAGTCGCCCATGTTCGTCTACGCATTCGACACTAGATGAAAGATGGCGGGCTTCGGAAGCAACTCCTAGAGGCAACTATGCAGATCCGCCAAACCATACTCAGGCTTGCTTGACGAATCGCACTCAAGCTCGGTGGATAGGCAACATATGACAATGATAGGGATTTGATATAACACCTCAAAAACATGACACCAAACGTCTTGCACTTGCAAACAAGAAGCGAAGCCACACAGTCAACGTGCAAAGAGCCTCTTCAACTTGAGAGAGGGATCACCACCTAACATTCAATCAAATGAAGTGGAGTCCCCCACAAGTGAAGCAAGAGATGCACCAATTAACCAATGAGTCGGTTGGATGACATTTTTTTTTATTTTTCTTATGGATTGGCATGATATCCACTCATAAGTGGAGTGCACAAATCACAACCACCAGCAACTGGGTTGGCTAAAAAGCATTTCATCCAATGTGTGAGAGAGAGAGGATGCCATCTCTTCCAATCAAGACCAAGAGAATCCATCTAAAGGTTTGATTTGAATGTGGAGGGAAACGCTGGGTACCCAGATTGTTTGAAATTTAATATTCGATTCAGTCAGCAAGGTCTTCACGTGAGTGACCCAATTTCAATCCAACTGTGCAGTCAGCGAGGCCTTCACGTGAGAAACCATCTTACACAAATTCACGTGTGTTGTCAGTTAAGTTAATTTTCCCTGAGTGATTTAAACAGCAAACACCATAATCAACGGCTATAACTTGCACTCATTGACGTGGCATCCGATCACAAGGGTCTCGGGCGACTTAACCTGCGGACTCTTCGTCATCTCTCCCGATCGCAGCACATCATTGCCCCCAATCGGCCGGCGAAGCTCCTTCGACCTTATCGACGACCGATCGATAGAGGACCCCCTGCGATCTACTTCGATGGCCACCTCTATGCCACCCTCTGCTCCGATCGGCAGCACGCACCAAATCGAACCCGGCTGCAACATCTCCCACTTCACCGACAACGGCAACTCCACCGTAGATCGGCTGCCGGCGACCAATCGGGCAAAACCAACCGGTCAAGGTTTCAGTGATCGGTCGCCAAGGGGGTTTTTCTACAGATTTAGTTCAAAATTTGCCAATCAGTGCTTCCGATCGGTAAAAATTTGCCGATCAGTGCTTCCGATCGGTCAAGATTTGCCGATCAGTGCTTCCGATCGGCAAAAATTTGCCGATCAGTGCTTCCGATCGGTCAAAATTTGCCGATCAGTGCTTTCGATCGGTCAAAATCTGCCGATCGGCAACCTCGATCCCCTTCTTCCCCTTCATCCTCCACCTGATCGGCAAAAATCCTACTGGATCTGGCACCAAATATGGATATCTAACCGATCACCCAATTCCTGACCGGCTGTTTT
The DNA here is from genome assembly GCA_947650365.1 of Chamaelirium japonicum. NCBI lineage: Eukaryota > Viridiplantae > Streptophyta > Magnoliopsida > Liliales > Melanthiaceae > Chamaelirium > Chamaelirium japonicum. The sequence continues at coordinate 65,526,548 of OX393560.1, forward strand.
TGTCCGATCGGTGAATTTCACCCGATCGGTGAAATTCACCCGATCGATAAAATTCTCCCGAACGGTGATCTGCACCCGATCGGCGATTTGCACCCGATCAATCAACCTTCTTCTCTCAATGGGTCATCTATAGCTGCAATCAATCCTCCTCCCTCCCTCAACCTGATTGACATCCAAATCCGACAACCCCCCTACAGCATCCTCAAAATGCAACAAAATAATGGGTCGAGGCCATCCTCCCCTCTTCAATCTAATACATCAGCATTAGAGGCAGGCGATTGAGTCCGTGACCCTATGGGTCTTCCGTTGATCGGTCAAATTTGACCGATCACTTTGACCGATCACTTCGACCGATCACTTTGACCGATCGGTCGAATTTCTACTGGATCGGTCAAAAACCTATGTTTTTTGACCGATCACTTCAACCTCGACCGGTTGAATTTGACAGATCACCGTGACCGATCACTTTGACCGATCACCTTGACCGATCACTTTGACCGATCACCTTGACCGATCGGTCGAATTTCTACTGGATCGGTCAAAAAACTATGTTTTTTGACCGATCACTTCGACCTCGACCGGTTGAATTTGACCGATCACCGTGACCGATCACTTTGACCGATCACCTTGACCGATCACTTTGACCGATCACTTCGACCGATCACCTTGACCGATCGGTCGAATTTCTACTGGATCGGTCAAAAAACTATGTTTTTTGACCGATCACTTCGACCTCGACCGGTTGAATTTGACCGATCACCGTGACCGATCACTTTGACCGATCACCTTGACCGATCACTTTGACCGATCACTTCGACCGATCACCTTGACCGATCGGTCGAATTTCTACTGGATCGGTCAAAAAACTCTGTTTTTTGACCGATCACTTCGACCTTGACCGGTTGAATTTGACCGATCACCGTGACCGATCACTTTGACCGATCACCTTGACCGATCACCTTGATCGATCACTTTGACCGATCACTTCGACCGATCGGTCGAATTTCTACTGGATCGGTCAAAAAACTCTGTTTTTTGACCGATCACTTCGACCTCGACCGGTTGAATTTGACCGATCACCGTGACCGATCACTTTGACCGATCACCTTGACCGATCACTTCGACCGATCACTTTGACCGATAGGTCAAATTTCTATTGGATCGGTCAAAAAACTCTGTTTTTTGACCGATCACTTCGACCTCGACCGGTTGAACTTAACCGATCGGTCAAGTTCGACCGATCGGTCAAGTTCGACCGATCAGTCCTTTGGCACTAACACTCGACAAGCTCCTTTGCATTTGTGACAGGGGGTCGTTAGCTTTGCACCAAGAATCCAAGCCAGCCAAGGTGGCCTCTTAGCTAACTTGGAGGGGGTAACTGTGGGTGCAAATTTTGGCAAGAAGTCTGCAAACAGCGGGACCCACCGGCCCTGCCTGGTGGGCCCCCGGAGACCACAGCGGGACCTACCGACCCTGCCTGGTGGGCCCCCGGAGACCACAGCGGGACCCACCGGCCCTGCCTGGTGGGCCCCCGAAGACTACAGCGAGACCCCCCGGCCCTTCCTGGTGGGTCCTCGAAAATGGCAGCGGGGCCCACCAGCCTTACCTGGAGGATCCCCAGATACGACAGCAGAAACCGCCATTTACCCCGGAATTCCTCCCCGGGAATTCTATAAGTAGCAGAGCATTCGAATGCAAAAGGATCCGATTTCAAATCCAGAGAGAAAATCCAGAAAGAAAGATCAGTGCCATCATCATCTGATATCTGATTTCAGAAATCAGAGCTCTAGAAGTTTCAACCCTCTCAACCTTCAACTCTCTTCGATCTTCTTCATGTCCTAGAAGAGATTAGAGAGACTTCAGTGACACTCGGCCTGTCGAGGTCACTTTGATCAAAGTGTTAGTGAATTCGGGTTGCTCCCTATAGCACGGAGACATAGGCTTCGGCTGAACTCCGAGATCACATATTGTGTCAACCTCCACTCTAATTGTATCTCTCTCTATTTGCACCTCAGAAGAACTAACTCAAAGCAAGCAAGGCATCGACCTTCTAACCTATCTTCCAATTAGCAGATCGAACAACGATCTTCAACTCCAACTTCAACTTCAATTGACTGGTGAGGCGAAGACTTCGGGTCGGCACGAAGATTTTTCCCCCACAGATAGCAAAAATGCACTCCTTAAAACTTGATGTGGCTTTTTTTAAAATCGATTTACATCATGATAGTGGAGTATTGTTCAATCGCTGATGCGTTGGAGCCTGTTGCTCGAATACCTGATGGAGCCAATTATTGTTCTACTGATGGTGTCTCGATCACCGGCCGAAAAATTTTGCCCAAGTATTATTATGATGATGGTGTCCTGATCACAATATATCATGTTGGATTCCTTTTAAGAAAGCATGTCTGGGCTACTAGTATCAACTAACATGAATTTTTTCTCTAATATTTCTTCTAAAAAATTTATACCTTATCACAATCTTTCTATTTGTATTCTTTTCTCATTTACATTACTTACTTTAATTCAATCTTGGTGTTGTTGCCATCGTGCTTTTAGATCATGATTCCCCTTCCTAGATGTCGGCTCAATTTTCATGCATCAAGAGTGACACTTGACTCCTATGGCACCGATCCAAACAATGTAGTGTTGAAATCATTCATTCGTTTGCATGCTGGTCAGTAGTCATCACTGAAATTATCAAGTTTTCGACGAATGCCATTGGAGCATGGGTGAGGTTTTGGGTCGGGTTGTCTAGGGGTTGTCCCCTCTGAGGAGAGAGAGAGAGAGAGAGAGAGAGAGAGAGACGTTAGACATCAAATTACCAGAGCGTGCATGGGTGCATGGGGCCTTGGGATGGGTCGTCTGTGGATTGTATCGTATGTTAAACATTCGTTGTTTGCATGCTAGTCTGGGATGATATCAGTCAACCATCGAATACCACAAGAGCATGGGTGAGGCCTTGGGTCGAGTCGTCTAGGGGTTGTCCCCTCCAGCGCAGAGAGAAAGATAATGGGGTTTCCGAGTTAATACCTCAGCACAATTGTTTGTTTGCATACAGTCGGCCTGAGTGGAATTGACAGCCGTCAAGATTCTGTTGCCACCATCAAAATATTATTGTAAGGTGGATGTATCAATCTGATGCAATGTGTTGTATGAACACAGGCGTTCGATGCAGATGGGCCCCACCATAAATCGCACGCAAGCCAATCATATGTATGCATTGGAGAGCTGAATGATTCATCAGTGGGGCCCACCTATATCAAAATATTGTGAGCATACGATTTAGTCCCATTCACACAAAATATAAGTGCAGTTGTGTTATTAGTAAATTTTGTCGCCCCCACCGAACGTACGTGTCCTTGCCAAAATACTTTTATGGAAATATTATCACCTCCCTCGAAATATTATTACCACTTTTAAATTATTGTTACCATCCTTAAAATATTGACCCCTCCCACAAAATATTTTCATACCCTCAAATTCTTTTGCGTGCCGATATATATATCTATATATATATATATATATATATATATATATATATATAGAGAGAGAGAGAGAGAGAGAGAGAAATGCTATAATGCGGTATGCGGTAAGTGCGGCACCTTACCGCAGCCGTCTGATGCACCGCTGCGTGCATGCGATGCACGCAGCGCGTGCATCAGACGGCTGAGGTGAAGTGCCGCACGCACCGCATGCCGCAGCATAGCATGCCCCTATATATATATATATATATATATATATATATATATATATATATATATATATATATATATATATATATATATATATATATATATATATATATATATATATATATATATATATATATATATATATATATATATATATATATATATATAGGGGAATGCTATAATGCGGCATGCGGTACGTGCGGCACTGTGTTGCAGTCGTCTGATGCACGCGCTGCGTGCATCGCATCATCAAACGGCTGCAGTGCAGTGCCGCACTTACTGCATGCCGCATTATAGCATCTCTCTCTCTCTCTCTATATATATATATATATATATATATATATATATATATATATATATATATATATATAGGGGAATACTTAGGTGTGGTCCGTGCAGTCTGTAGCCGTCTGATGCACCACTCCGTGCATCAGATGCATGCGGGCGATGCATTGGACGGCTGCGTACCGCGTACCACACAGACAGCAGAACGCACTAAGCATCCCCCTATATATATATATATATATATATATATATATATTATATATATATATATATATATATATATATATTATATATATATATATATATATATATATATATATATATATATATATATATATATATATATATATAGGCGCATGCTATAAAGCGACATGCGGTACGTGCAGCACTGCGCCGCAGCCGTCTGATGCAGGCGTTGCGTGTATGCGATGCATGCAGCGATGCATCAGACGGCTAGTATGTGGTGTCGCACTTACCGCATGCCAGATTATAGCATGCCCCTATATATATATATATATATATATATATATATATATATATATATATATATATATATATATATATATATATATATATATATATATAGAGAGAGAGAGAGAGAGAGAGAGAGAGAGAGAAGAATGTTACAGTGAGCTGTGAGCTGCCGGTTTAGAAAGTGAGCTGCGAGTATTTTAAACCCCCCTAGGAGTTTTGGAATTTGATGAATTTGGTGAGGGGTGTTGTCTAGGGTTAGATGATCATCCTTAAAAATTTTCATCAAATTCCAAAACTTCTTGGGGGGTTAAATGGACGAAGCAAAATCTACCATCGGTAGTCACCGTTAAAATCTGCAGATTATGCTATGACCATTTGACCCCCATAAAAGTTTTGGAATTTGGTGAAAATTGCTGAGGATGATCATCTTACCCTAGACAACACCCTCACCAAATTTCTTCAAATTCAAATACTTTTAGGGGGGTCAAAATACCCGCAACTTATTTTCTCCTACCGCAGCTCACAGCTCAACGTAACAGCTCTCTCTCTCTCTCTCTCTCTCTCTCTCTCTCTCTCTATATATATATATATATATATATATATATATATATATATATATATATATATATATATATATATATATATATATATATATATATATATATATATATATATATATATATATATATAGGGGCATGCTATAATACGGCATGCGGTAAGTGAGGCACCGCACTACAACAATCCGATACACCGCTGTGTGAATGTGATGCACACAGTGGGTGCATCAGACGGCTGCGGTGTGGTGCCGCACTTACCCCATGCCGCATTATAGCATGCCCCTATATATATATATATATATATATATATAGTATATATATATATATATATATATAGGTGTGTTAGGATGCAACGTGCGATGCGTGCGGCGTCACACTGCAGCGATCTGATGCACTACTGCGGTGTGTGTAATATATGCAGCGGTGCATCAGACGAC